>JASPKZ010008818.1:0-381960 GCA_030220185.1 Diploptera punctata | reverse complement strand
GAAAACTCAATTTCGAAATTTTTGGATTAGGCCGAATTGTTTTGCATTGTAACCCGAACAACAGCCTCTATATATTTTTTGCATTTCTATAATTCCGAAATAAATGACATTTTCTCTTCGTTCTGTAAGAATATAAAATTTTCCGACACCAATTTTGAAATTCTATACTTAGAGTGGACTTGTTTCATCACATATGCTTTCCACAGTCTCAATATAATAATTATGCAGTTTCTTAATAATCGAGATTTTTTACATTTTTTGTTAATCTGTGAGACGATAACCACGGACAACTCAATTTGAAATTCTGGATTTAGACTGGATTGTTGGCATTATAAATCCCGGACACTGTCTTTAGAAAGGATTTTTGCATTTCTTCAAGTTTCGAAAAAAATTGACATTTTCTGGTCAAACTGTAAGAATATAACAGTTTCCAACACAATTTTCAAATTCTGTACTTACTCTGGATTTTTTGCATCATAAACGCTTTACACTTTCTCAAGAAAGTAGTTAACAGGTCCTTACTAATTCTGAATTTTTACATTTTTTTGTTAATCTGTAAGACCATAACCACGAAAAACTCAATTTTGAAATTCTGGATTTACACCCAGACTGTTTGCATTATAAATCCTGGACACAGTCTCTAGATAGCATTTTTGCATTTTATGTAGTTTCGAAAATTTTTGACATTTTCTGGTCAAACTGTAAGAATGTAACATTTACCAACACAATTTTCAAATTCTGTACTTATACTGGATTTTTTGATATCATAAAGGCTTTGCACTGTCTCAAGAAAGTAGTTATGCAGTTTCTTAATAATCCAGAAATTTTATATTTCTTTGAAAATCTCTAAGACGATAACCACGGTAAACTCAGTTTTCAAATTATGGATTTAGACCGGATTGTTTGCATTATAAATCCCGGAGATTGACTCTAGATAGCATTTTTGCATTTCTTGAGGTTTCGAAAAAATTTGACGTTTTCTTCTCAAACTGTAAGAATATAACATTTTCCTACACAATTTTCAAATTCTGTACTTACACTGCATTCTTTGCATCATAAACGCTTTACACTTTCTCAAGAAAGTAGTTATGCAGTTTCTTAATAATCGTGAATTTTTACATTTCTTTTTAATCTGTAAGACGATAACCACAGAAAACTCAATTTTGAAATTCTGGATTTACACCGGATTGTTTGCATTATAAATCCGCGACACAGTCTCTAGATAGTATTTTTGCATTTATTGAAGTTTCGAAAAAAATTGACATTTTCTGGTCAAACTGTAGGAATATAACATTTTCCAACACAATTTTCATATTCTGTACTTACACTGCATTCTTTGCATCATAAACGCTTTACACTTTCTCAAGAATGTAGTTATGCTGTTTCTTAATAATCGTGAATTTTTTCATTTCTTTGTTAATCTGTGAGACGATAACCACGGAAAACACAATTTGGAAATTCTGGATTTACACCGGATTGTTTGCATTATAAATCCCGGACATTGTCTCTAGATAGTATTTTTGCATTTCTTGAAGTTTCGAAAAAATTTGACATTTGCTGGTCAAACTTTACAGTTTGAATATAACATTTTCCAACACAATTTTGAAATTCTGTACTCATACTGGACTTTTTGCATGATAAACGCTTTGCATTGTCTCAGGAAAATAGTTATGCAGTTTCTTAATAATCGAGTATTTTCACTTTTTTTTGTTTATCTGTAAGACGATAACCACGGTAAAATCAATTTTGAAATTATGGTATTAGACTGGATTGTTTGCATTATAATTACCGGACACAGTCACTAGATAGTATTTTTGCATTTTATGAAGTTTCAAGATAATTGACATTTTCTGGTCAAACTCTATGGATATAACACTTTCCAACACAATTTTTAAATTCTGTACTTGTGCTGGATTTTTTGCATCATAAACGCTTTACACATTCTCAAGAATGTAATTTAGCAATTTCTTAATACTCGAAAATTTTTATATTTTTTTGTTAATCCGTAAGATGATAACCACGGAAAACTCAATTTCGAAATTTTGGATTTAGACCGAATTGTTTATAAGAACTTATGTTGAAGAGACGGACCTACAAGGTAACTATATTATAGTTTTTAACCGTACATTATATTACTGTGAACTAAAATCTCAACGGAAAATCACCATGAAATTTGCTTGTATCGAATTGTTTTCATTGTAAATTCCGAACACAGCCTCTAGATAGTATTTTTGCATTTCTTTAAGTTTCGAAATAATTGACATTTCCTATTCGATCTGTAAGAATATAACATTTTCCGACACAATTTTGAAATTCTATACTTATAGTAACTTACTCATTACAAATGCTTTACACAGTCTCAATAAAGTAATTATGCAGTTTCTTAATAATCGAGAATTTTTACATTTTTTTGTTAATCTGTAAGACGATAACCACGGAAAACTCAATTTTGAAATTCTGGATTTAGACCCGATTGTTTGCATTGAGAAATTTGTACATTTTCAGGTCAAGCTGTAAGAATATAAAATTTTCAAACACAATTTTGAAATTCTGTACTAATAGTCGACTTTTTGAATGATAAACGCTTTGCATTGTCTCAAGAAAATAGTTATGCAGTTTCTTAGTAATCGAGTATATTCTCTTTTTTTGTTAATCTGTAAGTCGATAACCACGGTAAACTCAATTTTGAAATTATGGATTTAGACCGGATTGTTTGCATTATAATTTACGGACACAGTCACTAGATAGTAATTTTGCATTTTATGAAGTTTCAAGAAAAAAGACGTTTTCTGGTCAAACTCCATGAATATAACACTTTTCAACACAATTTTTAAATTCTGTACTTGTACTGGATTTTTTGCATCATAAACGCTTTACACAGTCTTAAGAATGTAATTTAGCAATTTCTTAATAATCGAGAATTTTTACATTTTTTTGTGAATCCGTAAGATGATAATCACGGAAAATTCAATTTTGAATTTATGGATTTAGACCGGATTGTTTGAATTATAAATCCCAGACACAGTCACTAGATAGTATTTTTGCATTTTATGAAGTTACAAAAAAATTGACATTTTCTGGTCAAACTGTACGAATATAACACTTACCAACACTATTTTGAAATTCTGTACTTGTACTGGATTTTTTGCATCACAAACGCTTTACACTGACTCAAGAAAGCAGTTATGCAGTTCCTTAATAATCAAGAATTTTTATATTTTTTTGTTAATCTGTAAGACGATAACGACGGAAAACTCAATTTTGAAATTCTGGATTTAAAACGGATTGTTTGCATTGTAAATCCGGGACATAGTCTCTAGATTGTATTTTTGCATTTCTTGAAGTTTCGAAATAATTGACATTTCTATTCAATCCGTAAGAATATAACATTTTCCGACACAATTTTGAAATTCTGTACTTATAGTGGACATTTTGCATCATAAACGCTTTACACTTTCTCAAGAAAGTAGTTATGCACATTCTTAATAAACGTGAATTTTTACATTTTTTTTTAATCCTAAAGACGATAAACACGGAAATGTCAATTTTGAAATTCTGGATTTAAACCGGATTGTTTGCATTTTAAATCCCGGACATTGTCTCTAGATAGTGTTTTTGCATTTGTTGAAGTTTTGAAAAAAATTGACATTTTCTGGTCAAAATGTAAGAATATCACATTTTCCAACACAATTTACAAATTCTGTACTTACACTGCATTCATTACATCATAAACCCTTTTCACTCTCTCAAGAAAGTACTTATGCAGTTTCTTAATAATCGTGAATTTTTTTCATTTCTTTGTTAATCTGTAAGATAACCGCGGGAAACTCAATTTTGAAATTCTGGATTTACACTGTATTGTTTGCATTATAAATCCCGGACATTGTCTCTAGATAGTATTTTTGCATTTCTTGAAGTTTCGAAAAAAATTGACATTTTCTGGCCAAACTGTAAGAATATAACATTATCCAACACTATTTACAAATTCATACTTACACTGCATTCTTTGCATCATAAACGCTTTACACTTTCTCAAGAAAGTAGTTATGCTCTTTCTAACAATCGTGAATTTTTTCATTTCTTTGTTAATCTGTAAGACGATAACTACGGAAAACTCAATTTTGAAATTCTGGATTTACTCCGGATTGTTTGCATTATAAACCCCGGACATTGTCTTCAGATAGTGTTTTTGCATTTTTTTAAGTTTCGAAAAAATTGACAGTTACTGTTCAAACTGTAAGAATATAACATTTTCCAACACAATTTTCAAATTCTGTACTTATAATGGATTTTTTGCTCATAACCGCTCTACACAGTCTCTAGAAATTAATTATGCAAATTCTTAATAAATCGAGAATTTTTCATTTTTTTGTTAATCTGTTAAGACTATAACGAGAGGAAAATTCAAATTTTTAAATTCTGAATTTAGTCCGGATTTTTTGCATTATAAATTACGGACATTGTTTCTAGATAGTACTTTTGCATTTCTTGAAGTTTCGAAAAAAATTTTCATTTTCTGGTCAAACTGAAAGAATATAACATTTTTCAACTTAATTTTCAAATTCTGTATTTATACTGGATTTTTTGCATCATGAACACTTTACACTTTCTCAAGAAAGTAGTAATGTAGTTTCTTAACAATCGTGAATTTTTAGTTTTTTTGTTAATCTGTAAGACGATAACCACGGAAAACTCAATTTTGAAATTGTGCATTTTCACCGGATTTATTTCCATTATAAATCCGGGACACAGTCTATAGATAGTATTTTTGAATTTTTTTAAGTTTCGAAAAAATTGACTTTTCTGGTCAAACTCTAAGAATATGACATTTTATAACACAATTTTGAAATTCTGTACTTAAACTGGATTTTTTGCATCATAAACACTTTACAAATTCTCATGAAAGTAATTATTCAGTTTCATAATAATCAAGAATTTTTACATTTTTTTGTTAATCTGTGAGACAATAACCACGGAAAACTCAATTTAGAAATTGTGGATTGAACCGGATTGTTTGCATTATAAACCCGGACACAGTTATTAGATAGTATTTTTGCATTTTTTCAAGTTACGAAAATTTTGACATTTCCTTGTCAAACTCTATGAATATAATATTGTACTACACAATTTTGATATTCTGACTTACACTGCATTTTATGCATTGTGAACACTATACTCTGTCTCAAGAAATTAATTTTGTAGTTTCTTAATAATCGTGTATTTTTACATTTTTTTTTGTTAATCTGTAAGACGATAACCACGGAAAACTCAGTTTTGAAGTTCTGAATTTAGACCGGATTGTTCACATTATAAATCCCGGATATTGTCTTCAGATAGTATGTTTGCATTTCTTGAAGTTTCCAAAAAATTGACATTTTCTGGTCAAACTGTATGAATATAACACTTTCCAACACAATTTTGAAATGCTGTACTTATACTGGATTTTCTACATCATAAACGCAAGAAAGTATTTATGCAGCTCCTTTAGTAATCGAGAATTTTTACATTTTCTTGTTAATCTTGAAGACGATAACCACGGAAATCTCAATTTTGAAATTATGGATTTAGACAGGATTCTTTGCATTATAAATCCCGGACAAGTCTCTAGATAGTATATTTGCGTTTCTTGAAGTTTCGAAATAATTCACATTTCTTCTCGATCTGTAAAAATGAAACATTTTCCCACACAATTTCGATATTCTCTACTTATAACGGACTTTTCGCCTCACAAACAGTTTACACAGTCTCAAGAAAACTCAATTTTGAAATTGTGGATTTAGACCGGACTGTTTGCACTATAAATCCCGGATATTGTTTCTAGATATTATTTTTGCATTTCTTGAAGTTTCGAAAAAAATTGACATTTTCTGGTCAAACTGTAAGAATATAACATTTTTCAACACAATTTTCAATTTCTGTACTTATACTGGATTTTTTGCATCATAAACGCTTTACACTGTCCCAAGAATGTAGTTATGCAGTTTCTTAATAATCGAGAATTTTTAAATTTTTTTGTTAATCTGTAAGACGATAACCACGGAAAACTCAAATTTGAATTTCTGGATTGAGACCGGATTGTTAGCATTATAAATCCGGGACACAGTCTCTAGGTAGTATTTTTACATTTTTTTAAGTTTCGAAAAATTTGAGTATTTCAGGCCAAACTGTAAGAATATAACATTTTCCAACACAATTTTCGAATTGTGTACTTTTACTAGACTTTTTGCATCATAAACGCTTTACACTGTCCCAAGATAGTAGTTATGCAGTTTCTTAATAATCGAGAATTTTTACATTTTTTTGTTAGTCTGTAAGACGATAACCACGGAAAACTCAAATTTGAATTTCTGGATTGAGACCGGATTGTTTGCATTATAAATCACGGACATTGTTTCTATATAGTACTTTTGCATTTCTTGAAGTTTCGAAAAATTTGACATAAGAATATAACATTTTCCAACACAATTTTGAAGTTCTGTACTTATACTGGAATTTTTGCTTCATAAACGCTTTACACAGTCTCAAGAAAGTAATTACGCAGTTTCTTAAGAATCGAGAATTTTTACATTCTTTTGTTAATCTGTAAGGCGATAACCAGGGAAAACTCAATTTTGAAATTTTGGATTTAATCCGAATTGTTTGCAGTATAAATCCCGAACACAGTCTCTAGATAGTATTTTTGCATTTCTTTAAGTTTCGAAATAATTGACATTTTCTATTCGATCTGTAAGAATATAACGTTTTCGGACACAATTTTGAATTTCTGTACGTATACTGGATTTTTTGCATCACAAATGCTTTACACGGTCTCAATAAAGTTATTATGCAGCTTCTTAATAATCGAGAATTTTAAATTTTTTTATTAATCTGTAAGACGATAACCACGTTAAACTCAATTTTTAAATGCGGGATTTACACCGGATTGTTTGCATTATAAATCCGGGACACAGTTTCTAGATAGTATTTTTGCATTTTATTTAGTTTCCAAAAAATTGACATTTTCTGGTCAAACTGTTTAAATATAACAATTTCAACATAATTTTGAAATTCTGTACTTATACTGGATTTCTTGCATCATACAAAATTTTTACACAGTCTCAAGAATGTAATTTAGCAATTTCTTAATAATCGAGAATGTTTACATTTTTTTGTTAATCTGTAAGACGATAACCACGGAAAACTCAATTTTGAAATTTTGGATTTAGCATTATAAATCCCGGACACAGTCACTAGATAGTATATTTGCATTTTATGAAGTTCCAAAAAAATTGACATTTTCTGGTCAAACTGTATGAATATAACACTTTCCAACACAATTTTTAAATTCTGTACTTGTACTGCATTTTTCGCATCATAAACGCTTTACACAGTCTCAAGAATGTAATTTAGCAATTTCTTAATAATCGAGAATTTTTACATTTTTTTTTGTTAATCCGTAAGATGATAACCACGGAAAACTGAATTTTGAAATTTTGGATTTTAGACCGAATTGTTTGCATTGTAAATCCCGAACACAGCCTCTAGATAGTATTTTTGCATTTCTTTAAGTTTCGAAATAAATGACATTTTCTATTCAGTCTGTATTGTGTATTTTCCGACACAATTTTGAAATTCTGTACTTATAGTGGACTTTTTGCATCACAAATGCTTTATACAGTCTCCGATTCCGATTGAGGGTCTTTCCACTTTTCAGTGGTTGCTCTTTTACCAGCCGGCTGCTGGCCCTTCACATCCACATGTGTCAATCACAGAGGTAGATGATCAACAGCCAGTGTAGGGGTGACATGTGGTTAGCATGTCGAGTCCGCCAGCTATACAGTCTCAAGAAAGTAATTATGCAGTTCCTTAATAATCGAGAATTTGTACATTTTTTTGTTAATCTGTGAGACGATAACCACGGAAAACTCAATTTTGAAATTCTTGATTTAGATTGGATTGTTTGCATTATAAATCCCTCTAGATAGTATTTTTGCATTTTTTGAAGATTCTAAAAATTTGACATTTTCTGGTCAAACTGTAAGAATATAACATTTTCCAACACAATTTTCAAATTCTAACTCTGCCATTGCCGGTCCCAAGCCCGGATGAGAAAGGAGGAGGGGGAGATTATCATATGATCTATTCAGGAGTAGAAAAGACAGAAAGAGCCAAATCTGGAATTGCTATTTTAATAAAACAAAATTGGAGAAAAAAAAATCACAACTTATTCCTGGATAAGTGACAGAATAGTAACATTAAGATTAAAGTTAGGAAGAGATAATTTAACAATAATAGGAATATATGCTCCATCTACTGGAAATAAAAAGGAAGCAGAGAAATTCTATAATGAATTACAAGATATAAAGGATAGCATAAACAAAAATGACCCAGATAGTAATATTAGGAGACCTCAATGCCAGAATTGGAAATAAAACCATTAAAGTTTTAATTGGCCCACATGGAGAAAATGAAGTAAATGATAAAGGGATAATTTTAAGAGATTTTTGTATGTATAACCAGCTACGAATTACAAATACATTTTTCAAACATAAAGAAATACATATGTTCACTTGGATGAGTCGGGGATCCAGATCTATAATAGATTACATAATAGCAAACAGAAAATTTTGGACGCAAATAATGGATACGAGAGTCTATAGGGAGACAGAAATAGATTCTGATCACTTTGTTAGTGGTTGGAAAAATTAGAACGAACAAACCTTATTTTAGAAGGAAAGTAGAAAAGAAATCAGAAAACGAAAAATACAAAGTACAGCTATTAGAACAAGATAGTATAAGACAGTTATATGAAAATCGAATAAAACAAATCTTGAAACCAAGAGTTGGAGATGTAGAAATTGATTGGATAAAATTAAAAGAATCAATAAAAAAGCAGCAAATGAATGTTTGGGAACCTCCAAAAATAGACCAAAAAATCGATTGAAAGTTTGGAATGAAGAAATAAAAGAAGCAATCAGTAATAAGAAGATAGCTTATTTAAAATGGCTTAATTCTGGGACTATTAATGATAGAATAGATTACAAACACAAAAGAGCAATAGTCAGAAAATATCTAGAAAATTAAAAAATGAAGGATGGGAAAGTTTTATAAAAAATATAGAAAGAGATGTCACAGGAGCAAAAAGATATGGTTTCAAAGTATTCCAGCGATTAAAAGAAGAGTGTACGGATAAATTGGCTATAAATGGAATGACAGCAGAACAATGGACACAGCATTTCAGACAGTTATTATATGCAGAGGAAGAAGAAACAAATACACCTCCATGTCCCACAGAAGAATATAATGCTATAACATTGGATGAAGTGATAGAAACTATCAAGAAAATGAAAAATATAAAAGCTAGTGGAGTAGATGGTATACCAATGGAGCTTTGGAAATATGGTGGGAAACCACTCTATATTAGATTGGTACAATTTTAATGATATGTGGCACATGGAATAATACCTCAGGACTGGAAAACATCATTAGTAATACCCATCCATAAGAAAGGAGAAAAAAGTAACTGTTCAAATTATAGAGGTATATCATTGTTGACAACAGCATCTAAAATATATACATCCATTTTAAAACGAAAACTTCAGAAAATTACAGAAGATAAAATTGGAGAGGAACAATGTGGATTCCGAAAAGGCCGATCGTGTATCGATGCTACATTGTTATAAAAACAACTAATTGAGAAGTGGAAAGAATTTAATATCCCCCTATTTATATTAGTTTTAGATTTTGAAAAGGCCTATGATAGAGTCAAACGGGACATAATGTGGAAAATATTGGAAAGCTACCAAGTCCCCAATATTCTAATAAATGCTATAAAAAGTTTATATGAAACCACATTTATAAAAGTAAAGTTAGATCATGGGAAAATAACAGATAAATTTGAAATTAACCAAGGTTTAAGACAGGGATGTGGACTATCTCCATTACTGTTTATTCTATATCTAAATGAAATTGTCCAGGAGTGGAAAAAACTAAACCCCCCAGGAGTAAAAATATGTAGAGGAAATCAAATACAAACAATAATCTTCGCAGATGATCAAGTACTTCTAGCGGAGAATGAAGATGATTTGCAGAGATCAGTGTTTAAATTGCAGAACACCCTGGAAAAATACAACATGAAAATATCTGAAAATAAAACCAAATCCATGGCAATCACTGGAAAGGGACTTTCGAGAGTAAAAATAATAATAAATAATAAAGCAATAGAACAAGTAACACACTTTAATTATTTAGGTAATAATATATCACAGTTTCATAATCAAAAAGATGTGGAAACAAATTTAGAAAAATATAACAGATTAAATGGTATAATTAGGAGAAATTTTGGAAACCAAATGAGGAAAGAAATCCAATTGAGATTTCATAATGCCATAGCCAAACCTGCTCTACTATACGGAAGTAAATGGTGGAACTTCGAGCAAAAGACAAATCCCGCATTAATAGTTCACAAATGAGATTCCTCCGATCACTAACTGGAGTAACATTAAGGGATAGAATGAAAAGTGATGAGATAAGGATGCAGTGGAATAGTAGGGAAATGGTTGAACATATACAAAATTATCAGATTAAATGGTTCCAACACGTCCAGAGAATGTCAAATTCCCGTTTACCAAAGATGATTTACCACCTCAACCCTAAAGGCAAAAGAGACCTCGGAAGACCCTTCAACCGATGGAAAGATCAGATTTTGTAGTCGGAGAACGGGCATCATCACCCAATACTGCATTCGGAAGAAGAAGAAGAAGAAGAAGATTTTCAAATTCTGTACTTACACTGGATTTTTGCATCATAAACGCTTTATACTTTCTCAAGAAAGTAGTTAAGTAGTTTCTTAATAATCGTGAATTTTTACATTTTTTGTTAATATGTAAGACGATAACCACGGAAAACTCAATTTTAAAATTCTGGATTTACACCGGATTGTTTGCATTAAAATCCGGGACACAGTCTCTAGATAGTATTTTTGCATTTTTTGAAGTTTCGAAAAATTTGACATTTTCTGGTCAAACTGTAAGAATATAACATTTACCAACACAATTTCAAACTCTGTACTTATACTTAATTTTTTGCATCATAAAGGCTTTGCACTGTCTCAAGAAAATACTTATGCAGTTTCTTAACTCACTCGCCTCTTAAGACGAGGTAGACTCGCCGGTAGTTAAATGACCTTCAACTCAGAAGACGAGGTACACTCGCTTAACTCTGCTCTTATATATTTTGCAATATTTTGTACATCCCTTGGCAGGATAATCTTTTGTTAACATTTATGAATAGTAGATGATGTGTTTTGCTCTTCCCCCTTATTGTGATCTCATGTACCGTTAAATTTTGTTCGTTTTGAATGATTGAATGTAGACAATATGATTTACAGTGATTTAAATCTGGTTTCTGGGAAAATGTATAGAGTATTTAAACCTAAAGAGAATGGGTTCTGTCTTTCTTTGCCTTCCCACCTCCCCCTCTCCCGTCTCTCGTTAATAATCGAGAATTTTTTAAATTTTTTTGTTAATCTGTAAGGCGATAACCACGGTAAATTCAATTTTGAATTTATTTATTTAGACCGGATTGTTTGCATTATAAATCCGGGACACAGTCTCTAGATAGTAATTTTGCATTTTTTGAAGTTTCGAAAAAATTGACATTTTCTGGTCAAACTGTAAGAATATAACATTTTCAAACACAATTTTCAAATTCTGTACTTATACTGGACTTTTTGCATCATAAACGCCTTACACAGTCTCAAGAAAGTAATTATGCAGTTTCTTGATAATCGAGAATTTTTACATTTTTTTGTTAATCTGTAAGACTATTACCAAAGAAAATTCAATTTTTAAATTCTGGATTTAGACCGGATTGTTGCATTATAAATCATGGACATTGTTCCTAGATAGTACTTTTGCATTTCTTGAAGTTTCGAAAAAGTTTGACATTTTCCGATCAAACTGAATGAATATAACATTTTCCGACACAATTTTGAAATTCTGTACTTATAGTGTACTTTTTGCATCACAAATGCTTTACAAAGTCTCAAGAAAGTAATTATGCAGTTTCTTAATAATCGAGAATTTTACATTCTTTTGTTAATCTGTGAGACGATAGCCACGGAAAACTCAATTTTGCAATTCTGGATTTAGATTGGATTGTTTGCATTATAAATCCCACACATTGTCTCCAGATAGTATTTGTGCATTTTTTGAAGTTTCGAAAAATTTGACATTTTCTTGTCAAACTGTAAGAATATAATATTTTCCAACACAATTTTGAAATTCTGTACTTATAGTGTACTTTTTGAATCACAAATGCTTTACAAAGTCTCAAGAAAGTCATTATGCCGTTTCTTAATAATCGAGAATTTTTACATTCTTTGTTAATCTGTGAGACGATAGCCACGAAAACTCAATTTTGAAATTCTGGATTTAGATTGGATTGATTGCATTATAAATCCCACACATTGTCTCTAGATAGTATTTTTGCATTTTTTGAAGTTTCGAAAAATTTGACATATACTAGTCAAACTATAAGAATATAATATTTTCCAACACAATTTTCAAACTCTGTACTTATACTGGATTTTTTGCATCATAAACGCTTTACACTTTCTCAAGAAAGTAATTTTGCAGTTTCTTAATAATCGAGAATTTTTACATTTTCTTGTTAATCTGTGAGACAATAACCACGGAAAACTCAATTTTGATATTCTGCATTTAGACTGGATTATTTGCAGTATAAATCCCGGACATTGTCTCTAGATACGATTTTTGCATTTCTTCAAGTTTCGAATAAATTTGATATTTTCTGGTCAAACTGTATGAATATAAGATTTTCCAACATAATTTTCAAATTCTGTACTTAAACTGGATTTTTTGCATCATAAACGCTTTATACTTTCTCAAGAAAGTAGTTATACAGTTTCTTAATATTTGTGAATTTTTACATTTCTTTTTTACTCTGTAAGAAGATAACCACGGTAAACTCAATTTTGAAATTCTGGATTTACACCGGATTGTTTGCATTATAAATCCGGGACACAGTCTGTAGATAGTAGTTTTGCATTCTTTGAAGATTCGAAAAAATTGACATTTTCTTCTCAAACTGTAAGAATATAACATTTTTCAACACAATTTTCAAATTTCGTACTTATACTGGATTTTTTGTATCATAAATGCTTTACACTTTCTGAGGAAAGTAGTTATGCAGTTGCTTACTAATCGTGAATTTTTACATTTTTTTGTTAATCTGTAAGACGATAACCAAGGAAAACTCAATTTAGAAATTATTGATTTAGACCGGATTGTTTTGCATTATAAATCCCGGAGAAAGTCGCTAGGTAGTATTTTTGCATGTTTTGAAGTTATGACAATTTTAACATTTTCTTGTCAAACTATAAGAATAAAACATTGTACTAAACAATTTTGAAACTCTGACTTAGACTGCATTTTATGCATTGTGAACTCTATACACGGTCTCAAGAAAGTAATTATGTAGTTTCTTAATAATCGAGTATTTTTACATTTTTTTGTTAATCTGTAAGACGATAACCACGGAAAAATCAGTTTTGAAATTCTGGATTTAGAACGGATTGTTTGCATTATAGATCCCGGACACTGTCTCTAGATAGTATTTTTGCATTTCTTGAATTTTCGAAAAAATTGACATTTTCTTTTCAAACTGTATGCATATAACACTTTCCAACACAATTTTAAAATGCTGTACTTATACTGGATTTTTTGCATCATAAACTCAAGAAAGTAATTTAACATTTTCCAAAATAATTTTCAAACTCTATACTTATACTGGATTTTTTGCATTACAAACGCTTTTCACATTCTCAAGAAAGTAATTATGCAGTTTCTTAACAATGGAGAATTTTTACATTTTTTTGTTAATCTTTAAGACGATAACCACGGAAAACTCAATTTTGAAACTCTTGATTTACACCGGATTGTTTGAATTGTAAATCCTGGACACAGTGTCTAGATAGTATTTTAGCATTTCATGAAGTTTCGAAAAACTTTGAGATTTTCTGGTCAAACTGTAAGTATATAACATTTTCCAACACAATTTTGAAATTCTGTACTTATACTGAATTTTTTGCGTCATAAACGCTTTACACAGTCTCAAGAAAGTATTTATGCAGTTTCTTAATAATCGAGAATTTTTACATTTTTTTGTTAATCTGTAAGACGATAGCCAGGGAAAACCCAATTTCGAAATTTTCGATTTAATCCGAATTATTTGCATTATAAATCCCGAACACAGCCTATAGATACTATTTTTGCATTTCTTTAAGTTTCGAAATAATTGACATTTTCTATTCGATCTGTAACAATATAACATTTTCCAACACAATTTTGAAATTCTGTACTTATAGTGGACATTTTGATTCACAAATGCTTTACACAGTCTCAATAAAGGAATTATGCAGTTTCTTAATAATCGAGAATTTTTACATTTTTTTGTTAATCTGCAAGACGATAACCACGGAAACTCAATTTTGAAATTCGGCATTTAGACTGGATTGTTCGCTTTTTAAATCCCGGACACAGTCTCTAGATAGTATTTTTGCAATTCTTGAAGTTTCGAAATAATTGACATTTTCTATTCAATCTGAAATAACATAACATTTTCCGCACAATTTTGAAATAATGTACTTATACTGGACTTTTTGCATCACAAATGCTTTACATAGTCTTAAGAAAGAAATTATGCAGTTTCATAATAATCGAGAATTTTTACATTTTTTTGTTAATGTGTGAGACGATAATCACGGAAAACTTAATATTGAAATTCTGGATTTAGATTGGATTGTTTGCATTATAAATCCCGGACATTGACCCTAGATACGATTTTTGCATTTCTTCAAGTTTCGAAAAAAATTGACATTTTCTGGTCAAACTGTAAGAATATAAAATTTTCCAACACAATTTTCAAATTCTGAACTTACACTGGATTTTCTGCATCATAAACGATTTACACTTTGTCAACAAAGTGGTTAAGCAGTTTCTTTATAATCGTGAATTTTTACAATTTTTTGTTAATCTGTAAGACGATAACCACGGAAAACTCAATTTTGAAATTCTGGATTTACATCGGATTGTTTGCATTATAAATCCGGGACACAGTCTCTAGATAGTATTTTTGCATTTTTTGAATTATCGAAAAATTTGAAATTTTCTGGTCAAACGGTAAGAATACAACACTTTCAAACACAATTTTAAAATTCTGTACTTGTAATGGATTTTTTTGCATCATAAACGCTTTACACAGTCTAAAGAATGTAATTTAGCAATTTCTTAATAATCGAAAATTTTTACATTTCTTTGTTAATCTGTAAGGCGGTAACCACGGAAAACTCTACTTTGATATTTGGGTTTAGTGAGAATTGTTTTGATTATAAATCTCGGACACTGCCTCTAGATAGTAGTTTTGCATTTCTTGAAGTTTCGAAAAAATTGACATTTTCTGGTCAAACCCTAAGAATATAACATTTTCCAACACAATTTTGAAATTCTGTTCTTAAACTGGATTTTTAGCATCGGAAACGCTTTACACAGTCTCAAGAAAGTAATAATGCAGTTTCTTAATAATTGAGAATTTTTATGTTTTTTTGTTAATCTCTTAGACGATAACCAGGGAAAACTCAATTTTGAAATTTTGGATTTAGTCCGAATTGCTTGCATTATAAATCCAGAACACAGTCTCTAGATAGTATTTTTGCATTTCTTTAAGTTTCGAAATTATTGACATTTTCTATTCGATCTGTAAGAATATAACATTTTCCGACACAATTTTGTAATTCTGTACTTATAGAGACCTTTTGTATCACAAATGCTTTTTCACAGTCTCAATAAAGTAATTATGCAGTTTCTTAATAATCGAGAATTTTTACTTTTTTTGTTAATCTGTAAGACGATAACAACGGAAAACTCAATTTTGAAATTCTGGATTTACACCGGATTGTTTGCATAATAAATCCGTGACACTGTCTCCAGATAGTATTTTTGCATTTCTTGAAGTTTCGAAATAATTGACATTTTCTATTCAATCTGTAAGAATATAACATTTTCCGACTAATTTTGAAAATCTGTACTTGTAGTGGACTTTTTGCTTCATAAACGCTTTACATTGTCTCAAGAAAGTAGTTATCCAGTTTCTTAATAATCGAGAAATTTTTCATTTTTTTTGTTAATCTGTAGAAGATAACCACGGAAAACTCAATTTTAATATTTTGGATTTAGTCCGAATTGTTTGCATTGTAAGTCCCGAACACAGTCTCTAGATTGCATTTTTGCATTTCTTGAAGTTTCGAAATAATTTACTTTTACTACTCAATCTGTAAGATAATGACATTTTCGGTCACAATTTTGAAAATCTGTAGTAATAATGGACTTTTTGCATCCCAAATGCTTTACACAGTCACAAGAAAGTAATTATGCTGTTTCTTAATAATCGAGAATTTTTATATTTTTTTGTTAATCCTAAAGACGATAACCACGGAAAAGTCAATTTTGAAATTATTTATTTAGACCGGATTGTTTACATTATATATTCCGGACATTGTCTCTAGATAGTGTTTTTGCATTTCTTGAAGTTTCGAGAAAAATTGACATTTTGTAGACAAACTGTAAGAATATAATATTTTCCAACACAATTTTCAAATTCTGTACTTACACTGGATTCTTTGCATCATAAACGCTTTACACTTTCTCAAAAAAGTAGTTATGCCGTTTCTTAAAATTCCTGAATTTTTACATTTCTTTGTTAATCTGTATGACGATAACCACGGAAAACTCGATTTTGAAATTCTTGATTTACACCGCATTTTTGCATTAAAAATCCCGGACACAGTCACTAGATAGTATTTTTGCGTTTTATGAAGTTTCAAAAAAATTGACATTTTCTGCTCAAACTCTATGAATATATCACTTTCCAACACAATTTTTAAATTCTGTATTTGTACTGGGTTGTTTGCATCATAAACGCTTTACACAGTCTCTAGAATGTAATTTAGCTATTTTATAATAATCGAGAATTTGTACATTTTTTTGTTAATCCGTATGATGATAACCACGAAAAACTCAATTTTGAAATTTTGGATTTAGTCCGAATTGTTTGCATTGTAAATCCCGAACATATCCTCTAGATAGTATTTTTACATTTCTTGAAGTTTCGAAATAATTCACATTTTCTATTCAATCTGTAAGAATATAACATTTTCCGACACAATTGTGAAATTCTGTACTTATAGTGGACTTTTTGCTTCATAAACGCTTTACATTGTCTCAAGAAAGTAGTTATGCAGTTTCTTAATAATCGAGAAATTTTACATTTCTTTGTTAATCTGTAAACCACGGAAAACTCAGTTTTGAGATTTTGGATTTAGTCCGAATTGTTTGCATTGTAAGCAATTTTGCATTTCTTTAAGTTTCGAAATAATTTACTTTTTCTACTCAATCTGTAAGATAATAACATTTTCGGACACAATTTTGAAATTCTGTACTTATAATGGACTTTTTGCATCACAAATGCTTTACACAGTCTCAAGAAAGTTATTATGCGGTTTTTTATAATAATCGAGAATTTTTACATTTTTTGTTAATCCTAAAGGCGATAACGACGGAAAAGTCAATTTTGAAATTCTGGATTTAGACCGGATTGTTTGCATTATAAATCCCGGACATTGTCTCTCGTAGTATTTTTGCTTTTCTTGAAGTTTCGAAAAAATTTGACATTTTCTGGTCGAACTGTAAGAATATAATATTTTCCAGCACAATTTTCAAATTCTGTACTTACACTGGATTCTTTGCATCATAAACGCTTTACACTTTCTCAAGAAAATTTCTTAAAGGTCGTGAATTTTTACATTTCTTTGTTAATCTGTAAGACGATAACCACGGTAAACTTAATTTTGAAATACTGGATTTACACCGCATTGTTTGCGTTATAAATCTCGGACACAGTCACTAGATAGTATTTTTGCATTTTATGAAGTTTAAAAAAATTGACATTTTCTGGTCAAACTCTATGAATATAGCACTTTCCAACACAATTTTTAAATTCTGTACTTGTACTGTATTTTTTGCATCATAAACGCTTTACACAGTCTCTAGAATGTAATTTAGCAATTTCTTAGTAATCGAGAATTTTTACATTTTTTTGTTAATCCGTAAGATGATAACCACGGAAAACTCAATTTTGAAACTTTGGATTTGGTCCGAATTTTTTGCATTGTAAATCCCGAACACAGCCTCTAGATAGTATTTTTGCATTTCTTTAAGTTTCTAAATAATTTACATTTTCTATTCAGTCTCTAAGAATATAACATTTTCCGACACAATTTTGAAATTCTGTACTTATAGTGGACTTTTTGCATCACAAATGCTTTACACAGTCTCAAGAAAGTTTCTTAATAATCGAGAATTTTTACATTTTTATGTTAATTTGTGAGACGATAACCACGGAAAACTCAATTTTGAAATTCTGGATTGAGACTGGATTGTTTGCATTATAAATCCCGGACATTGTCTCTAGATAGAATTTTTGCATTTCTTCAAGTTTCGAAAAAAATTGACATTTTCTGGTCAAACTGTAAGAAAATAACATTTTCCAACACAATTTTCAAATTCTGTACTTACACTGGATTTTTTGCATCATAAACGCTTTACACTTTCTGAAGAAAGTAGTTAAGCAGTTTCTTAATAATCGTGATTTTTTACATTTTTTTGTTAATATGTAAGACGATAACCACGTAAAACTCAATTTTGAAATTCTGGATTTACACCGGATTGTTTGCATTATAAATCCGGGACACAGTCTCTAGATAGTATTTTTTCATTTTTTGAAGTTTCGAAAAATTTGACATTTTCTGGTCAAACTGTAAAAATATAACATTTACCTACACAATTTTCACATTCTGTACTTATACTGGATTATTTGCATCATAAAGGCTTTGCACAGTCTCAAGAAAGTAGTTATGCAGTTTCTTAACCCTTTCGCCTCATAAAACGAGGTAGACTCACCGGTAGTTAAATGACGAGGTACACTCGCTTAACTCTGCTCTTATATATTTTGCAATATTTTGTACATCTCAAGTTTGACATTTTTTGGGTAAAGTATGGTTAGATTATAACCTTTGCAAACAAATTTATGAAATTTCAAATTTATACGCGATGTTTTGTTTTATGATTTCCGGACACATTTCTAGATAGTATTTTTTCATTTTTCGAATTTTCGAAATTTCTGATTTTTTTTGGTTAAACTGTAGGACTATAACCTTCGAAAACTCAATTTTGTAATTTTGTACTTAGACTGGATTTTTTAAATTATAAATCCGGGACGCAGTCAGAAGGTGGTATTTTTGCAGTGTTTGAATTTTCTAAAATTTTGACATATTTTTGGCTAAACTGTAAGACATTAACCTTGGAAAACTCAAATTTTGAAATTATGGACTTAGACAGGATTTTTTGCATTTTAAATCCCGGATGCAGTCTCTAAATAGAATTTTTGCAGTTTTTGAATTTTAGAAATTTTTGTTACATTTTTTGGTTGAACTGTAAGGCTATATCGTCGAAAAACTAAATTTAGATTTTTCGGATTTAGACCGAATTTTTTGCATTAAAAATCTCGGTCACAGATTTATTTTATTTTTTTAATTTTCGAAAATTTTGACACTTTTTGGTTTAACTGTAATACTATAACCTCGGGAAACGCAATTTTGATATTCTGGATTTACATAGGATTTTTTGCTGTAAATATCCCGGACACAGGTTGTAGATTGAATTTTTGAAGTTTTTAAATTTTAGAAAAGTTTGACATTGTTTGGTATGATTAGACAATAACCTTGGTATACTCAATTATGAAATTTTAGATTTAAACAGGATTTTTTGCGTTATGAATCCCGGACGCAGTCTCCAGATAGCATCCCTTCATCTTTTTACTTTTCGAAAATTCTGACATTTTTTGGTTAAACTATAAAGCTATAATCTAGGAAAACTCAAATTTGGAATTTTGTATTTAGACCGGATATTTTGCATTATAAATTCCGGACACAGTTTTTGCATTTTAGAAAATTTGGACATTTTTTGGTTAAACTGTAAATCTAATTTTGAAATGTCAGTCGTCAGTGTCATTTACCGTGGCAATTTATAAAAACACACTACAAAGTAGTCCGCGATAATAATGCCAATTATCAGTGTCATATACCGTTGCAATAATGCATTTACAAAAACACAATAAAAGCATTAATAGAGAGTAATATCAATCGGCAGTGTCACCTAAGGTGGCAAGTATGCATTTACATAAACACCCTGCATATGTTACGAAGAATATCTTTCAAGAGTGTCTTCTACTGTGGCAATGATACTTTTTTCAAAAATACACTGCAATGTGGTCCGATATAATAATGACAGTCATTAGTGTTATCTACCGTCGTTATTATGCATTAACAAAAACACAATTTGGACACTTTTTGGTTAAACGGTAAGACTATAACCTTGGAAAACTCAATTTTGAAATTTTGGATTTACATGGGATTTTTTGCATTATAAATCTCGGACACAGACTGTAGATTGTACTTTTGCAGTTTCTGAATTTTCGAAAAGTTTGACATTTTTTGGTTAAAGTATGGTTAGACTATAACCTTGGAAAACTCAATTAATGAATTTTAGATATAGACAGGATTTTTTGCATTATAAATCCCGGACAGAGTCTGTAGATAGCATTTTTTAATTTTTTGAACTTTCGAACATTTTGTTTTTTTTTTTTAAACTGTAATACTACAACCTTTCATAACTCATTTTCGAAATTTTGGATTTATACAGGATTTTTTGCATTATAAATCCCGGACACAGTGTCTAGATAGTATATTTGCAGTTTTTGAATTTTAGAAAATTTGGACATTTTTTGGTTAAAGTATGATAAGACTATAACCTTACAAAACACATTTATGAAATTTTGGATTTAGACAGGATTTTTTGCATTATAAATCCAGGACACAGTCTCTAAAATGTACTTTTGCAGTTTTTGAATTTTCGTTGACATATTTTTTGGAAAACTCAATTTTGGAATTTTGGATTTAAACAGGATTTTTTGCATTATAAATCCCGGACGCAATCTATAGACAGTACTTTTGTAGTTTTTGAATTTTAGATTTTTTGTTACGGTTTTTGCTTAAACTGTAAGACTAAATCCTTGACAAATTAATTTCGATATTTCGGACTTAGACCGGAAATTTGCTTCAAAAATCTCGGTCAGATTTATTTCATTTTTTGAATTTTCGAAAATTTGATATTTTTTTTTTGTTACACTGTACGACTATAACCTTAGAAAACTCAATTTTGGAATTTTGAATTTAGACCGGATTTTTTGCATTATAAATCCCGGACACAATCTCTAGATATTATTCTTCCAGTTTTTGATATTTCGAAGATTTTATACATTTTTTGGTTAAACTGTAAGACTATAACCGCGGAAAACTCAATTTTGAAATTTTGGATTTAGACGGGATATTTGCATTATGAATCCCGGACACAGTCTCTGAACAGTATTTTTCATGTTTTTGAATATTCGATATTTTTGTTACATTTTTTAGTTAAACTCTAACATTATAACTGTGGAAAACTCAATTCTGAAATTTTAGATTTAAACCGGATTCGTTGCATTCGTTGCACAGTTTTTTTGCAGTTTTTGAATTTTAAAAAATGTTGACATTTTTTGGTTAAACTCAATTTTGAAATCTTGGATACTCACAGGATTTTTTGCATTACAAATTCCGGACACAGTCTCAACATAGTATTTTGCAGTTTTTTATTTTTCAAAATTTTTATTACATATATTGATTAAGCTGTAAGGCTATATCATTGAAAAAATAAATTTTGAAATTTCGGATTCAAACCGGATTTTTTTGCATTATTAATCCCCGACAGTCTCTACATAATATTCTTTAATTTTTTGAATTTTCGAAAGTTTTGTCATTTTTTTGGTTAAAGTATGGTTAGACTATAACCTAGGAAAACTGAATTTTGAAATTTTGGATTTAGACAGGATATTCTGCATCATAAATCCCGGACACAGTCTGTAGATTGTATTTTTGTAGTTCTTGAATTTTCGAATAGTTTGTAATTTTTTGGTTAAAGTATGGTTAGACTAATACCTTGGAAAACTCAATAATGAAAATATAGATTTAGACAGGATTTTTTGCATTATGAATAACGGACACAGTCTCTAGATGGTATTTTTTCATCTTTTGTATTTTCGAAATTTTTTTTTGTTAAACTGTAATACTACAACCTTTGAAAACACATTTTCGAAATTTTTGGATTAATACAGCAATTTTTGCATTATAAATCCCGGACACAGTCTCTAGATAGCATTTTTGCAATTTTTGAATTTTCGAAATTTTTGTTTCATTTTTTGGTTAAACTGAAATTTTGGATTCAGACAGGATTTTTTGCATTATAAATCCCTGACAGAGTCTGTAGAAAGTATTTTTTTCTTTGAATTTTTGAAAATTTTGACATTTTTTGGTTAAACAGTAAGACTATAACTTAGGAAAACTCAATTTTGATATTTTGGATTTATACCTAATGTTTTGCATTATAAATCCCATACTATGTCTCTATATAGTATTTTTGCAGTTTTTGATTTTTCGAAAATTTTGACATTTTTTGGTTAAACTGTAATACTATAACCTCTTAATGTCACTATTCTGTCACTTATACAGGAATAAGTTATAATATTTTTTCTCCAATTTTGTAAAATAATAATAATAACAGAAAATAAACCAATTGAACAAGTAGCACACTTCAATTATTTAGGTAATAATATATCACAGTTTCATAATGAAAAAGATGTGGAAACAAATTTAGAAAAATATAACAGATTCAATGGTATAATTACAAGAATTTTTGGAAAACAAATGAGGAAAGAAATCCAATTCAGATTTCATAATTCCATAGCCAAACCTGCTCTAGTATACGGAAGTGAATGGTAGACACTTCTAGCAAAAGATAAATCCCGCATTAATAGTTCACAAATGAGATTCCTCCGATCACTAACTGGAGTAACATTAAGGGATAGAATGAAAAGTGATGAGATAAGGATGCAGTGGAATAGTAGGGAAATGATTGAACATATACAAAATTATATGATTAAATGGTTCCAACACGTCCAGAGGATGTCAAATTCCCTTTTACCAAATATGATTTACCACCTCTACCCTAAAGGCAAAAGAGACCTCGGAAGACCCTTCAACCAATGGAAAGATCAGTTTTTGTAGTCGCAGAACGGTCATCATCACCCAATACTGCATTCGGAAGAAGAAGAAGAAGACTATAACCTTCGGAAACTCTATTTTCAAATTCTGGATTTAGACCGGATTTTTTGCATCATACACTCTCTAGACAGTACTTTTGAAGTTTTTGAATTTTCGAAATTTTTGTTACATTTTTTACTTAAATTGTAGACTATAACCTTGGAAAACTCAATTTTGAAAGTTTTGAATTTAGACCGGATTTGTTGCATTAAAAATCCCGGACACAGTTTTTAGATAGGTTTTTCGCAGTTTTTGAATTTTCAAGAAGTTGACACTTTTTGGTTAAACTGTAAGACTATTACCTTGGAAAACTGAATTTTGAAATCTTGGATACAGACAGGATTTTTTGCAAGACAAATCCCGGGTTCAGTTTCTACATAGTGTTTTTGCAGTTTTTTATTTTTCGAAATTTTTATTACATTTTTCGATAAACTGTAAGGCTATATCACTGAAATTTTTTTTTGAAATTACGGTTTCAGACCGGATTTTTTGCATTATAAATCCCCGACAGTCTGTAGATAATATTTTTTAATTGTTTGAATTTTCGAAAGTTTTGACATTTTTTTGGTTAAAGTATGGTTAGACATAACCTTGGAAAACTCAATTTTGAAATTTTGGATTTAGACAGGATATTTTGCATTATAAATCCCGGACGCAGTCTCTCGATAGTATTTTTGCAATTTTTGAACTTTAGAAATTTTTGTTACATTTTTTGGTTAAAATGTAAGACTATATCCTTGAAAAACTAAATTTCGATTTTTCGGATTTAGACCGGATTTTTGCATTATAAATCTCGGTACACTTGATTTATATCATTTTTTGAATTTTCGAAAATGTTGACACTTTTTGGTTAAACTGTAAGATTATAACCTTGGAAAACTCAGTTTTGAAATTTTGGATTTACACCGGATTTTTTGCATTTAAATCTCGGACAGCGTCTCCAGATAGTATTTTTGCAGTTTTTGAATTTTCGAAAATTTTGACATTTTTTGGTCAAACTGTAAGACTACAAACTTGGAAAACTCAATTTTGAAATTTTGGATTTAGACCGTATTTTTTGCATTACGAATCCAGGGCACAGTCCTTAGATAGTATTTTCGGGTAAAGTATGGTTAGACTATAACCTTGGAAAACAGATTTATGAAATTTCAGATTTATACACGATGTTTTGCATTATGAATCCCGGACAAAGTCTCTAGATAGTATTTTTTCATTTTTTGAATTTTCGAAATTTTTGTTACATTTTTTGGGTAAAGTGTAAGGCTATATCCTTGAAAAATAAATTTTGAAATTTCGTACCCAGTATTTTTTCAGTGTGTGAATTTTCGAAATTTTGTTACATTTTTTAGTTAAACTGTAAGACCATAACCTTGGAAAACGCAATTTTGAAATGTTTTATTTAGACCGGATTCGTTGCATTTTGAATCCCGGACACAGTCTTTAGAAAGTATTTTTGCAGCTTTTTAATTTTCGAAAATTTTGACATTATATGGTTAAACTCTTAGACTATAATCTTGGAAAACTCAATTTTAAAATTTTGGATATAGATCGGGTTTTTTGCATTATAAATCCCAGACAAAATATCTAGGTAGTATTTTTGCAGTTTTTGAATTTTCGAAAATTTTTACATTTTTTGGTTAAAGTATTATTAGACTATAACCTTGCAAAACTCATTTTAGAAATTTTGTATTTAGACAGGATTTCGTGCATTATAAATCCCGTACACTGTGTATAGATAGCATGTTTGCAGTTTTTGAATTTTCGAAATTTTTCACATTATTTGGTTTAACTTTAAGACTATAACCATGAAAAACTGAATTTTGAAATTTTGGATTTAGACAGGATTTCTTGCATTATAAATCCCGGACCCAGTGTATAGAAAGTATTTTTGCAATTATTGAATTTTCGAAAATTTTCACATTTTTTGGTTAAACTTTAAGACTATAACCTCGGAAAAATCAATTTTTAAATTTTAGATTTAGGACGGATTTTTTGCATTATAAATCGAGGACCCAGAATGTAGATAGTATTTTTGCAGTTTTTGAACTTTCGAAATTTTTCGTACATTTTTTGGTTAAAATACGGTTATAATACAACCTTGGAAAACTCAATTTCTATATTTTGGATTCAGACAGGATTTTTTGCATTATAAATCCTGGACACAGTCTTTAGATAGTATTTACGCAATTCTTGAATTTTCGAAATTTTTGTTACTTTCTTTGTTAAAATATAAGACTATAACTTCGCAAAACTCACTTTTGAAATTTTGGATTGAGACAGGATTTCGTGCATTTTAAATCCCGCACACTGTGTACAGAAAGTATTTTTGCAGTTTTTGAATTTTCGAAAATTTTCACATTTTCTGGTTTAACTTTAAGACTATAACCTTGAAAAACTCAATTTTGAGATTTCGGACTTAGACCGGATTTTTTGCATTATAAATCCTCGACACAGTCTGTAGATAGTATTTTTGCAGTTTTTGAATTTTCGAAAATTTTGACATTATTTGGTTAAACTGCAAGACTATAATCTAGCAAAACTCACTTTTGAAATTATGGGTTTAGACGGGATTTTTTGCATTATAAATCCCGGAAACAGTTTTTGAATTTTCGAAATTTTGTTACAATTTTTAGTTAAACTCTAGGACTATAACCTTTGAAAACTCAATTTCAAAATTTTGATTTAGACCGGATTTGTTGCATTATAAATCCCGGACACAGTTTTTAGATAGTTTTTTTGCAGTTTTTGAATTTTCAAAAATGTTGACACTTTTAGGTTAAACTGTAAAATTATTACCTTGGAAAACTCAATTTTGAAGTCGTGGATACAGACAGGATTTTTTGCATTACAAATCCCGGACGCAGTCTCTACATAGTATTTTTGCAGTTTTTTATTTTTCGAAATTTTTATTACATTTTATGGTTAATCTGTAAGGCTATATAAATGAAAAAATAAATTTTGAAATTTCGGATTTAGACCGGATTTTTTTGCATTATAAATCCGCCACAAATCTCTAGATGCCATTTTTTAATTTTTTGAATTTTCGAATTTTTGACATTTTTTGGTTTGAAGTATGGTTAGACTATAACCTTGGAAAACTCAATTTTAAAATTTCGAATTCAGACCTAATTTTTTAGCATTATAAATCCCCGACAAATCTCTAGATAATATTTTTTCATTTTTTGAATTTTCGAAATTTTGACATTTTTTTGGTTAAAGTATGATTAGATTATAACCTTGGAAAACCCAATTTTGAAATTTTGGACTTAGACAGGATTTTTTGCATTATAAATCCCGGACGCAATCTCTAGATAGTATTTTTGCATTTTTTGAATTTTCGTAATTTTTGTAACATTTTTGGTTAAAATGTAAGACTATATCCTTGAAAAACTAAATTTCGATTTTTTGCCTTATAAATCTGGGCCACAGATTTATTTAATTTTTTTTTAATTTTGGAAAATTTTGACACATTATAGTTAAACTCTAAGACTATTACCTTGGAAAACTCAATTTTGAAATTTTGGATCTATATAGGGTTTTTTGCTGTATAAATCCCGTACAGAGTCTGTAGATAGAATTTTTCAACTTTTTGAATTTTCGAAATGTTTGACATCTTTTGGTTAAAGTATGGTTAGACTATAACCTTGGAAAACAGATTTATGAAATTTCAGATTTATACACGAGTTTTGCATTGAGTTCCGGACATATTCTCTAGATAGTATTTTTTCATTTTTTTAATTTTCGAAATTTCTGACATTTTTTGGTTACATTGTAAGAATATAACCTAGGAAAACTCAATTTTGGAATTTTGAACTTAGACTGGATTTTTTGCATTATAAATCCGGGACGCAGTCTGAAGATGGTATTTTTGCAGTTTTTGAATTTTCCAAAATTTTGACATTTTTTTGGTTGAACTGTGAGACATTAACCTCGGAAAACTCAATTTTGAAATTATGGATTTAGACAGGATTTTTTGCATTATAAATCCCGGACGCAGTCTCTAAATATAATTCTTGCAGTTTTTGAATTTTATAAGTTTTTGTTACATTTTTTGGTTGAACTGTAATTCTATATCCTTGAAAAACTAAATTTAGATTTTACGGATTTAGACTGGATTTTTTGCATTATAAATCTCGGTCACAGATTTATTTCATTTTTTGAATTTTCGAAAATTTTGACACGTTTTGGTTAAACTGTAAGACTATAACCCTGGAAAACTCAATTTTTAAATTTTGGATTTACACAGGATTTTTTGCTGTATAAATCCAGGACACTGTCTGTAGATTGTATTTTTGCAGTTTTTAAATTTTCGAAAAGTTTGACATATTTTTGGTTAAAGTATGGTTAGACCTTGGTAAACTAAATTATGAAATTTTAGATTTAGGCAGGTTTTTTTTGCGTTATGAATCCCGGACGCAGTTTCTAGATAGTATCCGTTCATTTTTTTTTTTATTTTTCGAAAATTCTTACATTTTTTAGTTAAACTATAAAGCTATATCCTAGGAAAACTCAATTTTGGAATTTTGTATTTAGACCGGATTTTTTGCATTATATATCCCGTACGCAGTCTCTAAATATAATTTTTGCAGTTTTTGAATTTTAGAAATTTTTGTAACATATTTTGCTTAAAATGTAAGACTATATCCTTACTTACTCACTGGCACTATCGAACCCATAGGTTCATGGCCGCGCGGACATAAGCTCTCCATACATCCCTATCCTGAGCTAATGCTTGCCAGTCATTCCCTGTATAATCTACTTCCCTCTAATCATAGTTAATGTTATTCTCCCACCTCATTCTTGGTATCCTTGAAAAACTATATTTTGATTTTTCGGATTTAGACCGGATATTTGCATTATAAATCTCGGTACACATGATTTATAACATTTTTTGAATTTTCGAAAATGTTGATACTTTTTTTAAACTGCAAGACTGTAACCTTAGAAAATTCCATTTTGGGATTTTGGATTTAGGCCCAATTTTTTGCATTACAAATCCCGGACACAGTGTCTAGATAGTATTTTTGCAGTTTTAGAATTTTCGAAAGTTTTGACTTTTTTGGTTATAACCTTACAAAACTCATTTTAGAAATTTTGGATTTAGACAGGATTTTTTGCATTATAAATCCCGGACACAGTCTCTAAAATGTATTTTTGTTAACATTTTTTGGTCAAACTCTATTGCTATATTCTAGAAAAACACAATTTTGGAAATTTTTATTTAGACCGGATTTTTTCATTATTTTGACTTTATTAAACACAATGTGTACATTAAATTAAATTTAGCTTTTTACCAGTGTTTAATTACATTGTATAGTGGTAGAGTCCTGTTATTACACTTCGCTAGATGATATTTGTTACATGGATTGTTGTATAATTTACAGATGCAGTTCTCCTTGTGTTCATGGTACATGTCGTTCAGGCATATATTCCCATGAAATCCATGGGCTGCGAAACGTGTGAACAGGTGTCGAAGTTCGAAGTTCGGTTGCTTCCAGGTTTCTGTTTTCATTGCGTCTGTTTCCATAATTGCTGTCGGTATCTGGGCGGCTTTGTTCTGTCTCTCGACGATGACGATTCTGTATGCTTGCGTTTCCGGTAGTCTGAAACAGTGTCTGATATATTCGATGAAGAAGGATTCCTGGGCTATTGTGTAGGCATATATATTTCTTGTATATTTTGAAATTGACAGTGCTCTTTTGAGAAAACTTGATTTAACGTTCTCCAGTTTCTTAAGATTTTTCACCGTCAAGTAATTCCATATTAGCTTGGATTCCGTATGTTGCGGCCGGCATTACTTTAAGATTGAAGAGTTTCATTGCAGTTGAGAGGGATAGTCTTTGGAGTTTAGAAATTTTGGATTTACGGCGGATTTTTTGCATTATAAATCCCGGACACCTTGTCTAGATAGTATATTTGCGGTTATTGTATTTTCGAAAATTTCTGACATTTTTTGGTTAAACTGTAAGACTATAAACTTGGAAAACTAAAATTTGGAATTTTGGATTTAGACCGGAATTTTTGCATTATGAATCCCGGACACAGTCTTTAGATAGTATATTTGCAGTTTTTGAATTTTCGAAAATATTACACATTTTGGTTAAACTGTAAGAGTATAACCTCGGAAAACTCAATTTTGAAATTTTGGATTTTGACGGGATTTTTTGCATTATAAATCCCGAACACAGCCTCTAGACAGTATTTTTGAATTTTTTGAATTTTCGAATTTTTTTTTACATTTTTAAGTTAAACTCAATTTTGAAATTTTGGATTTATACCGGATTCGTTGCATTATAAATCCCGGACACAGTCTTCAGATAGTTTTTTTGGTGTTTCTGATTATTCAAAAATTTTGACATTTTTTGGTTAAACTGTAAGACTATTGGAAAACTCAATTTTGAAATTCTAGATTCAGACAGGATTTTTTGCATTATAAATCCCGGACACAATCTCTACTTAGTATTTCTGCACTTTTTTATTTTTCGAAATTTTTATTACATTTCTTGGAAGTCTATATCCTTGAAAAACTAAATTTCGAAATTTCGGATCTAGATCGGATTTTTTTTTGCATTATAAATCCCCGACAGTCTTTAAATAACATTTTTTCATTTTTTTGAATTTTCGACACATTTGACTTTTTTTGGTTAAACTGTAACCTTGAAAAACTCAATTTTGAGATTTTGGATTTAGACCGGATTTTTTTCCTTATAAATCCCGGACACAGTCCATAGACAGTATTTTTGCAGTTTTTGAATTTTGGAAATTTTTGTTACGATTTTTGGTTAAACTGTATAATTGTAACCTCAGAAAACTCAATTTTGAAATTTTGGATTTAGACCGGATTTTTTTCATTAAAAATCTAGGACTCAGTATCTAGATAGTGTTTTTGCAGTTTTTCAATTTTCGAAATTTTTGTTACATTTTGGTTGAAATTTCGGATTTAGACCGGATTTTTTGCATATAAATCCCGGACACAGTCTTTAGATAGTATTTTTGAAGTTCTAGAATTTTGAAAAAATTTGATATTATTTGGTTAAACTGTAAAACTATAACCTTGGAAAACTCAATTCTGAAATTTCGGATTTAGACCGGATTTTTTGCATTATAAATCCCAGACACAATCTCTAGACAGTAGGTTTGGAGTTTTTGAATTTTATAAATCTTTGTTACATTTTTGGATAAATTGTAAGACCTTGGAAAACTCAATTTTGAAATTTTGGATTTAGTCCGGATTCGTTGCATTATGAATCCCGGACACATCCTTTGGATAGTATTTTTTCAATTTCTGAATTTTCGAAAATTTTGACGTTTTTTGGTTAAAGTATGGTAAGACTAATTTGGCCGTGATTCATTAACAAAAACACACTGCAAGTGATCCGAGAAAATAATATCAACCGTCAGTCTCAACTACCGTCGCTATAATGCATTTACAAAAACACAGCGCTTATGGTCCGAGAAAATAATTACTGTCATCATTGTCGGAAAATTTGCAAAGCTCATTGTAAGTAGTCTGAGAGAATAATGCGTGCCGTCAGTGTCATCCAACGTTGCAGCGATGACGTTTACAAAAAAACACACTGGAACTGTTAAGAGAATAATTGAAAACTGTCCGAGAAAATAATGCCATTCATCAGTCTCTAGATAGTATTTTGAAGTTTTTTTAATTATCGAAATTTTCACATTTTTTGGTTAAACTTTAAGACTATAACCTCGGAAAAATCAATTTTGAAATTTTGGATTTAGACTGAACTTTTTCATTATAAATCCCGGACCCAGTCTCTAGACAGAATTTTTGCAGTTTTTGAAATTTCGAAAATTTTAACATTTCTTGGTTAAACTTTAAGAAACTTAATTTTGAAATTTTGAAATTTTGTATTAAGACAGCATTTTTAGCATTATAAATCCCGGACGCATTCTCTAGATAGTATTTTTTCATTTTTTGAATTTTCGAAATTTTTTTTTGTTAAACTGTAATACTACAACCTTGGAAAACTCAATTTCGGAATTTTGGATTAGACAGCATTTTTTGCATTATAATTCCCGGACACAATCTGTAGAAAGTATTCATTCATTTTTTTAATTTTCGAAAATTTTGACATTTTTATGTTAATCTGCGAGACTATGACCTTGGAAAACTCAATTTTGAAATTTTGGGTTTAGCCCGGACTTTTTGCATTTTATATCCCGGACACAGTGTCTAGATAGTATATTTGCAGTTTTTCGATTTTCGAAGTTTTTGTTACATTTTTGGAAAACTCAATTTCGAAATTTTGGATTTAGACTGTATTTTTTTCATTATAAATCCCGGACACAGTGTATAGAAAGTATTATTGCAGTTTTTGAATTTTTTAAAATTTTCTCATATTTTTGTTAAACTTTAAGACTACAACCTCGGAAAACTCAATTTTGAAATTTTGGATTTAGACCGGATATTTTGCATTATAAATCCCGGTCACAGTCTATAGAAAGTATTATTGCAGTTTTCGAATTTTCGAAAATTTTCACATTTTTTGGTTAATCTGCAAGACTTTGATCTTGGAAAACTCAATTTTGAAATTTTGGATTTAGACCGGAATTTTTCCATTTTATATCCCGGACAGAGTCTCTAGATAGTATTTTTGGAGTTTTAGAATTTTGAAAAATGTTGACATTATTTGGTTAAACTGTGGAAAACACAATTTTGAAATTTTAGATTTAGACCGGAATTTTTGCATTATAAATCCCGGAAAACGTCTCTATATGATATTTTTTCAGTTTTTTAATTTTCGAAAATTTTGACGTTTTTTGGTTAAACTGTAAGACTTATACTTGGAAATCTCAATTTTTGAAATTTTGGATTTAGACCGTATTTTTTGCATTACAAATCCCCGACACAGTCCCTAGACAGTATTCTTGCAGTTTATGCATTTTCGAAAGTTTTGACATTTTTGGTTAAAGTATGGTCAGATTATAACCATACAAAACTCATTTTAGAAATATTGGATTCAGACAGGATTTTTTGCATTATAATTACCGGATACAGTCTCTAAAATGTATTTTTGCAATTTCTGAATTTTCAAATATTTCGACAATTTTTGGTTAAACTGTAAGGCTATATCCTTGGAAAACACGATTTTGAATTTTTGGTTTTAGACCGGATTTTTTCATTATAGATTCCGAATACAGTCTCTAGATAGTAAATTTGCGGTTTTTTAATTTTCGAAAATTTCGAAACTTTTAATTAAACTATGGCCAAGAATGAGGTGGGAGAACAACATTAACTATGATTTGAGGGAAGTAGATTATACAGGGAATGATTGGAAAGCATTAGCTCAGGATAGGGATGTATGGAGAGCTTATGTCCGCGCGGCCATGAACCTTCGGGTTCGATAGTGCCAGTGAGTAAGTAAGTAAGTAAGTAAGTATGGTTAGACTATAACCTTGGAAAACTCAATTTTGAAATTTTGGATTTAGAGAGGTTACTTTTCATTATAAATCTCGGACACAGTTTGTAGAATGTATTTATGCATTTTTTGAATTTTCTAAATTTTACTTACATTTTTTGGTTAAACTGTAAGACTATATCCTTGGAAAACTGAATTATGAAGATTTGGATATAGACCGGATTCTTTGCATTATAGATCCAGGACACAGTCTCTATAATGCATTTTTGCAGTTTTTGAATTTTCGAAAACTTTGACACTTTTTGGTTAAACTTTAAGACTATAAACATGGAAAGCTCAATTTTGAAATTTTGGATGTAGACCGTATTTTTTGCATCTTTTCTTGGATGTTTCTAGAGAGTATTTTTCAGTATTTGAATTTTCGAAAATTTTGACATTCTTTGGTTAAACTGTAAGACTATAAACTTGATAAACTCAATTTTGAAATTTTGGATATAGACTAGATTTTTGCGTTATAAATCCCGGACACAGTCTCTAGACAGAATTTTTGCAGTTATTGAATTTTCGAAATTTTTGTTGCATTTTTTGGATAAACTGAGACTGTAACCATTTAAAAGTCAATATTGAAATTTTAGATTTAGTCCGGATTCGTTGCATTATAAAATCAAGGACACAGTCTTTAGATAGTATTTTTGGAGTTTATGATTTTTCGAAAATTTTTACATTTTTAGGTTAAACAGTAAGAATACAACATTGGAAAACTCAACTTTGAAATTGTGGATTTAGATAGGATTTTTTGGAATATAAATCCCAGACAACATCTCTAGATAGTATTTTTTGCTGTTTTTGAATTTTGAAATTTTTGTTACTTTTTTGGTTAAACTGTAAGATTATAACCTTGGAAAACTCAAGTTTTAAGTTTTTGATATAGACCGGATTCGTTGCATAATAAATCCCGGACACAGTCTCTAGAATGTATTTTTGCAGTTTTTGAAGTTTCGATAATTTTGACATTTTTCGGTTAAACTATAAGGCTATATATTTGGAAAACTCAATTTTGAAACTTTGATTTTAAACCGGATTCGTTGCAATGTAAATCCCGGGCACAGTCTTTAGATAGTTTTTTTTGGAGTTTTTGATTCTTCAAAAATTTTGAGACTTTTTTGTTAAAGTGTAGACTATTACCTTGGAAAACTCAATTTTGAAATTTTAGATGCAAACAGGATTTTTTGCTTTATAAATTCCGGACACACTCCCTACATAGTGTTTGTGCAGTTTTTTATTTTCCGAAATTTTTATTACATTTTTTTGTTAAACAGTAAGGCTATATCCTTGAAAAACTAAATTTTGAAATTTCTTATTTAGAACGGATTTTTTTCATTATATAATATTTCTTCATAATTTGAATTTTCGAAAATTTTGACATTTTTTTGATAATCTGTTAGAGTATTACCTTGGAAAACTTTATTTTGAAATTGTGGACTTAGACCGGATTTTTTGCATTATAAATCCCGGACACACTCCCTAGACAGTATTGTTGCATTTTTTGAATTTTGGAAATTTTTGTTACATTTTTTGGTTAAACTGGAAGATTGTTACCTTGGAAAACTCAATTCTGAAATGTTGAATTTAGGCTGGATTCGTTGCATGATGAAACCCGGACACAGTATTTAGATAGTACTTTTGCAGTTTTTGATTTTCGAAAATTTTGACATTTTTGGTTATACTGTAAGACAATTTGGAATATCAATTTTGAAATTTTGGATTTAGGCCGGGTTTTTTGCTTCATAAATCCCGGACACAGTGTATAGATAGTATTTTTACAGTTTTCGAATTTTCGAAAATTTTGACATTTTTTGGTTAAACTGTAAAACGCAATTTTGAAATTTTGGATTTACACCAGATTTTTTTCATTATAAATCCCGGATACAGTCTGTAGATAGTATTATTGCAGTTTTCTATTTTTCGAAAATTTCGACAATTTTAATTAAACTAAGGTTAGACATAACGGGACATAATGTGGAAAATATTGGAAAGCTACCAAGTCCCCAATAATCTAATAAATGCTATAAAAAGTTTATATGAAACCACACTTATAAAGTAAAGTTAGATCATGGGAAAATAACAGATAGATTTTAGAATTAACCAAGGTTTAAGACAGGGATGTGGACTTTCTCCATTACTGTTTATTCTATATCTAAATAAATTGTCCAGGAGTGGAAAAAACTAAACCCCCCAGGAGTAAAAATATGTAGAGGAAATCAATACAAACAATAATCTTCGCAGATGATCAAGTACTTCTAGCGGAGAATGAAGATGATTTGCAGAGATCAGTGTTTAAATATGCAGAATACCCTGGAAAAAATACAACATGAAAATATCTGAGAATAAAACCAAATCCATGGCAATCACTGGAAAGGGACTTTCGAGAGTAAAAATAATAATAAATAATAAAGCAATAGAACAAGTAACACACTTTAATTATTTAGGTAATAATATTCACAGTTTCATAATCAAAAAGATGTGGAAACAAATTTAGAAAAATTATAACAGATTAAATGGTATAATTAGGAGAAATTTTTGAAAACAAATGAGGAAAGAAATCCAGTTGAGATTTCATAATGCCATAGCCCAACCTGCTGCTCTACTATAACGGAAGTGAATGCTGGGACACTTCGAGCATAAGATAAATCCCGCATTAATAGTTCACAAATGAGATTCCTCCGATCACTAACTGGAGTAACATAAGGGATAGAATAAAAAAGTGATGAGATAAGGATGCAGTGGAATAGTAGGGAAATGTTGAAACATTACAAAATTTCAGATTAAATGGTTTCCAACATGTCCCAGAGAATGTCAAATCTCCCGTTTACCAAAGATTAATTACCACCGCAACCTAAAGGCAAAAGACACTTGGAAACCCGTCACCGATGGAAAGATCAGCTTTGTGTCGCAGAACGGGCATCAGCAACAAGACTGCTTCGGAAGAAGAAGAAGGGTAGACTACAACCTGGAAACCCAATTTTGAATTATGGCAGACCGATTCGTTGCATTATAATTCGCGGACACAGTCTCTAGAAGGTATTTTTGCAGTTTTGAATATTCGAAAATTTGAATTTTGATAAACTGTAAGAAAAACAGTTTTGAATTCGGATTTCGTTTCGGGGTAAAATTAAAAATCCGGACCGTCTCTAGATAGTTTTTGCAGTTTTAAAATTTTCAAAAAGTTGACATTATTGGTTTAAACTAGGAAAAACTCAATTTAAAATTTCGATTTAGACAGGTGCTTTGCTTATAAAGCCCGCCACAGTCTCTAGATTGATTTTTGCAGTTTTGAATATTGGGAAATGTAAAATTTTGGTTAAACTGTAAGAAACAACTGGGAAAACTCAATATGAAATTTGATTTAGAGAGGATTTTTTGCATTGAAATTCCGGAAGACCTCTAGACTTAATTTTTGAATTTTTTGAATTTCGAAATTTTTGTATATTTTTACACTGAAACTGTAAGACTATAAATTTGGAAAATCAATTTTGAAATTTTGATTCAACAGGATTTTTGCATTAATATATCACGGACACTGTCTCGACAAGTATTTTTGCAGGTCTTTATTTCGAAATTTTTATACACTGTTTAGGTAAATGAAAGCTATACCCGTAAATACTAATTTTGAATTAGGATTGACGGATTTTTTCTTATAATCCCCGACAGTCTTTAGATAATATTTTTCCCATTTTTGTTTCCGAAAAATTTGAAAATTTATTGTTAAACTGTAAGATTATAACCTTGGAAAACGCAATTTGAAATTTTGGATGTTAGATAGGATTTTTGGCATTTTAATCCCTGACACAGTATTTTGCATTTTTGAAATTTCGAAAAATTGGACATTTTTTTGCTTCTGAAGTATGGTTCGGACTTAGAAAACCGAATTTTGAAACTTTGGATTAATACCGAATTCTTAATTGCATTATAGTATTTAATAGTATTTTTTGGGCAGTTTTTGAATTTTTTGAAATTTTTGTTTACTTTTTCGGTTAAACTGTAAAGGCTATATCCTTTGAAACACTAAATTTTCGATTATTCGGATTTAGACCGTCCTTTCTTGCGTTATAAATCTCGGCGGTCACCAGATTTACTTCATTTTTGAATTTTCGAAAATTTCTTTTTGAAATTTTTTTGGTTAAAACTGGTAAGGCTATATCACTTGAAAAAGTAAGTTTTGAAATTTCGGATTAATACAACGGATCTTTTGCATTATAAGGTCTCGGACAACATCTCTGGATAGTAATTTTGCAGCTTTTTGAATTTTCGAAAATTTTGACATTTTTTGGTTAAAGTGTAAGGCTATAAACTAGGAAAACTCAATTATGAAATTTTGGATTTAGACCGGATTTTTTGCATTATAAATCCCAGACACAGTCCCTAGTCAGTATATTTGCAGTTTTCGAATTATCGAAATTTGTGTTACATTTTTTGGCTAAACTGTAAACTGTAATCTTGGAAAACTCAATTTTGAAATTTTGGATTTAGGCCGGGCTTTTTGCATTATAATTCCCGGACACAGTGTCTAGATAGTATTTTTGCAGTTTTTGAATTTTCGAAACTTTTGACATTTTTTTGGTTAAAGTATGGTAAGATGATAACCTTACAAAACTCATTTTAGAAATTTTGGATTTAGACAGGATTATTTTGCATTATGAATCCCGGACACAGTCTCTAAAATTTTTTTTTCAGTTTTTGAATTTTGGAAAATTTTGACATTTTTTTGGTTAATCTGTAAGGCTATATCATTGGAAAACACAATTTTGAAATTTTGGATTTAGATCGGACTTTTTTCAATATAAATCCCGGATAGAGTCTCTGGATAATATTATTGCGGTTTTTTAATTTATGAAAATTTTTGACATTTCATGGTTAAAATGTAAGACTATAATCTTGGAAAACACAATTATGGAATTTTGGATGCAGACCGGATTCTTTGAATTATTAATCCCGCACACATTCTCCAGATAGTATTTTTGCAGTTTTTGAATTTTCGAAAATTTTACACATTTTGGTTAAACTCTAAGACTATATCCTCGGAAAGCTAAATTTTGAAATTTTGGATTTAGAGGGGATTTTTTGCATTATAAATCACGGACACAGCCTCTAGACAGTATTTTTGAATTTTTTGAATTTTCAAAAATTTTGTTACATTTTTACTTAAACTCTAAGACTATATCCTCGGAAAGCTAAATTTTGAAATTTTGGATTTAGAGGGGATTTTTTGCATTATAAATCACGGACACAGCCTCTAGACAGTATTTTTGAATTTTTTGAATTTTCAAAAATTTTGTTACATTTTTACTTAAACTGTAAGGCATTATCCTTTAAAAACTAAATTTTGAAATTTGGGATTTAGACCGGATTTTTCGCATTATAAATCCCGGACACAGTCTGTAGAAAGTATTTTTTCAATTTTTGATTTTTCGAAAATTTTGACATTTTTTGGTTAAACTGTAAGACTATAACTTTGGAATAATCAATTTTTGAAATTTTGGGTTTAGACCGGCCTTTTTGTATTTTATATTCCGGCCACAGACTCTAGGTACTAATTTTGCAGTTTTTTAAATTTTCGAAATTTTTGTTACATTTTCGGTTAAACTGTAAGACTATATCCTTGAAAAACTAAATTTTGAAATTTCGGATATAGAACGGATATTTTGCATTATAAATCCCGGACACAGCCTTTAGATAGTATATTTGTAGTTTTAGAATTTTGAAAAATTTTGACATTTTTTGGTTAAACTGTAAGACTATAACCTTGGAAAACTCAATTCTGAAATTTCGGATTTAGATCAGATTTTTTGCATTGTGAATCCCGGACACATCCTTTAGATAGTATGTTTTCAATTTTTGAATTTTCGAAACATTTGACATTTTTTGGTTAAAGTATTGTAAGACTAATGTGGCAGTGATACATTTACAAAAGCACACTGCAAGTGATCCGAGAAAATAATGTCAACCGTCGCTATAATGCATTTACAAAAAGACACGCTTGTGGTCAGAGAAAATAATGTCTGTCGTCATTGTCGTGTACCGTGGTAAAGGAAAATTTCCAAAACACATTGCAAGTGGTCCGAGAGAATAATGCAAGCCGTCAGTGTCATCCACCGTTGCAGCGATGGCGTTTACAAAAACACACTTCAAATGTTCAGAGAGAATAATTGAAAATTGTCAAAGAAAATAATGACATTCATCAGTCTCTAGATAGTATTTTTGTAGTTTTCGAATTATCGAAAATGTTCACATTTTTTGGTTAAACTTCAAGAATATAACCTCGGAAAACTCAATTTTGAAATTTTGGTTTTAGACCGAATATTTTCATCATAAATCCCGGACCCAGTCTCTAGACAGAATTTTTGCAGTTTTTGAATTTTCGAAATTGTTGTTACATTTTTTGGTTAAACTGTAAGACATTGGAAAACTCAAATTTCGAATATTTAGGATTTAGACAGGATTTATTGCATTATAAATACTTTGCATTATAAATCCCGGACACAGTCTGTAGTATGTATTTTTGTATTTTTTGAATTTTCGAATTTTTAGTTAAATTTCTTTTTTAAACTGTAAGACTATAACCTTGGAAAACTCAATTTTGAAGATTTCGATATAGACCGGACATCCAGGACACAGTGTCTAGAATTAATTGTTGCAGTTTTTGAATTCTCGAAAACTTTGACACTTTTTGGTTAAACTGTAAGGCTATATCCTTGGAAAACTCAATTTTGAAATTTCGGATTTAGACCGGGTTTTTTGCATTTTAAATCCCGGACACAATCTTTAGATAGTATTTTTGTAGTTTTCGAATTATCGAAAATTTTCAAATTTTTTGTTAAACTTTAAGACAATAACCTAGGGAAACACAATTTTGAAATTTTGGATTTACACCAGATTTTTTCATTATAAATCCCGGACACAGTCTCTAGATGGTATTATTGCAGTTTTTTAATTTTCGAAAATTTCGACAATTTTAATTAAACTAAGGTTAGACTACAACATTGGAAAACTCAATTTTGAAATTTTGGATTTAGACAGGATATTTTGCAACAAATTTGACATTTTTTGGATTTAGACTGGATTTTTTCATTATAAGTTCCGAATACAGTCTCTAGAAAGTATTGTTGCAGTTTTTTAATTTTCGAAAATTTCGATAATATTAATTAAACCAAGGTTAGACTACACCCTTGGAAAACTCAATTTGGAAATTTTGGATTTAGAGAGAATATCCCGGACACAATCTGTAGAATGTATTTTAGAATATTTTGAATTTTCGAAATTTTAGTTACTTTTTTGGTTAAACTTGTAAGACTATAACCTCGGAAAACTCAATTTTGAAGATTTGGATACAGACCATGTTTTTTGCATTATAAATCCAGGACACAGTCTCTAGAATGAATTTTTGCAGTTTTTGTATTTTCGAAATTTTGACACTTTTTGGTTAAATTTAAAGCTATATCCTTGCAAAAATCATTTTTGAAATTTCGGATTTAGACCGGGTTTTTTTGCATTACAAATCCGGGACACAGTCTTTAGATAGTATTTTTGTATTTTTCGAATTATCGAAAATGTTCACATTTTTTGGTTAAATTTTAAGACTATAACCTCGGAAACACAATTTTGAAATTTTGGATTTACACCAGATTATTTCGTTATAAATCCCGGAAACAGTCTCTAGATAGTATTATTGCAGTTACTTAGTTTTCGAAAATTTCAACAATTTTAATTAAACTAAGGTTAGACTACAATATTGGAAAACTCAATTTTGAAATTTTGGATTTAGATAGGATATTTTGCATTATAAATCCCGGACACAGTCTCTATATAGTATTTTTGCAGTTTTTGAATTTTCTAAAATTTTGACATTTTCTGGTTAAAGTGTAAGAATGTAAATTTGGATAAATCCATTTTGAAATTTTGGATTTAGACCGGATTTTTGCATTATAAATCCCGGACACAGTATCCAGATAGTATTTTTGTAGTTTTGTAATTTTCGAAATTTTTGGTACACTTTTTGGTTAAAATACAGTTATACTACAAGCTTGGAAAACTTAATTTTGAAATATTGGATTTAGACAGCATTATTTGCATTATAAATCACGGGCACAGTCTGTAGAAAGTATTCATCCATTTTTTGAATTTTCGAAAATTTTGACATTTTTTGGTTAAAGTATGGTAAGACTATAACCATACAAAACTCATTTTAGAAATTTTAGATTTAGGCAGCATTTTTTGCATTATAAATCCTGGACACAGTCTTTAGATAGTATTTTTGTAGTTTTCGAATTATCGAAAATTTACACATTTTTTGGTTAAACTTTAAGGCTACAACCTCGGAAAACACAATTTTGAAATTTTGGATTTACACCAGATTTTTTCATAATAAATCCCGGAACAGTCTCTAGATAGTATTATTGCAGTTTTTTAGTTTTCGAAAATTTCGACAATTTTAATTAAACTTAGGTTACACTACAACATTGCAAAACTCAATTTTGAAATTTTGGATTTAGACAGGATAATTTGCATTATAAATCCCGGACACAGTATCTAGATAGTATTTTTGTAGTTTTGTAATTTTCGAAATTTTTGGTACACTTTTTGGTTAAAATACAGTTATACTACAACTTTGGAAAACTTAATTTTGAAATATTGGATATAGACAGCATTTTTTCTTTATAAATCCCGGACACAGTCTCTAGATAGTATTTTTGCAGTTTTTGAATTTTCGAAAATTTTGACATTTTTTGGTTAATCTGTCAGTACATAACCCTGGCCAACTCAATTTTGAAATTTTGGATTTAGGCCGGACTATTTGCATTTTATATTCCGGACACAGTCTGTAGATAGAATTTTGCAGTTTTTCAATTTTCGAAACTTTTGTTACATTTTTGGTTAAACTGTAAAGCTATATCCTTGAAAAGCTATATTATGGAAGTTTGGATATAGAAAGGATATTTTGCATTATGAATCCCGAACACAGTTTTTAGATAGTATTTTTGAAGTTTTAGAATTTTGAAAAAATTTGATATTATTTGGTTGAACTGTAAGTCAATAACCTTGGGAAACTCTATTTTGAAATTTTGGATATAGACCAGATTTTTTGCACTATAAATCCCGGAAACTGAATCTACATAGTATTTGTGCAGTTTTGTAATTTTCGAAATTTTTGGTACACGTTTTGGTTAAAAAAGATTTTACTACAACCTTGGAAAACTTAATTTTGAAATTTTGGATTTAGACAGCATTTCTTGCATTATAAATCCCGGACAAAGTCCCTAGACAGTATTTTAGAATTTTTTGAATTTTCGAAATTATTGTTACATTTTTTAGTTAAACTGTGAGACTGTAACCTTGGAAATCTCAATTTTGAAATTTTGGATTTATACCGTATTCGTTGCACTATGAATCCCGGACACAGTCTGTAGATAGTATTTTGCAGTTTTTGAATTTTCGAAAATTTTGACATTTTTTGATTAAACTGTAAAACTCAATTTTGAAATTTTAGATTCAGACATGATTTTTTGCATTATAAATCCCGGACACAGTCTCTAGATAGTATTTTTGTAGTTTTTCATTTTTCGAAATTTTTATTACATTTTTGGTTAAACTGTAAGATTGTAACCTTGGAAAATTCAATTTTGAAATTTTGGATTTAGAACGGATATCTTGCATTACGAGTCCCGGACTCAGTCTTCAGATAGTATTTTCGCAGTTTTTGAATTTTCGAAAATTTTCATATTTTTTGGTTAAACTGTAAGACTATAACCTTGGAAACCTAATTTGAAATTTTGGAATTAGGCAGGCTTTTTGCATTTTAAATCCCGGACACAGTGTCTAGATATTATTTTTGCAGTTATTGCATTTTCGAAAATTTTGACATTTTTTGGTTAAAAACTCATTTTAGAAATGTTGTTTTAGACAGGATTTTTTGCATTATAAATCGCGGACACAGTCTCTAAATAGTATTTTTACAGTTTTTGAATTTTCGAAATTTTTGTTACATTTTTTGGTTAACCTGTAAGGCTATATCCATGAAGAATTAATTTTGTAATTTCGGATTTAGAACGGATTTTGCATTATAAATTTCGGTCACAGTCTTTAGATAGTATTTTTGAAGTTTATGAATTTTGAAACATTTTCACATTATTTTGGTTAAACTGTAAGACTATAACCTTGGAAAGCTCAATTTTGAAATTTTGGATGTAGACCGGATTGTTTGCTTCTTTTCCCGGAAGTCTCTAGATAGTATTTTTCAGTTTTTGAATTTTCGAAAATTTTGACATTCTTTGGTTAAACTGTAAGACTATAACCTTGGAAAACTCAATTTTGAAATTGTGGGTTTAGATAAGATTTTTTGGATTATAAATCCCGGACAACGTCTCTAGATAGTATTTTTACATTTTTTTGAATTTTCGAAATTTTTGTTAAATTTTTTGGTTAAACTGTAAGAATATAACCTTGGAAAACTCAATTTTGAAATTTAGGATATAGACCGGATTCGTTGCATAATAAATCCCGGACACAGTCTGTAGAATGTATTTTTGCAGTTTTTGAATTTTCGAAAATTTTGACATTTTTTGGTTAAACTGTAAGGCCATATATTTGGAAAACTCAATTTTGAAATTTTGGATTTATACTGGATTTTTTGCCTTATTAATCCCCAACACAGTCTCTAGATAGTACTTTGCAGTTTTTGATTTTCGAAAATTTTGACATTTTATGGTTAAATAAGGTTAGGCTACAACCTTTGGAAAACTCAATTTTTAAATTTCGGATTTAGACCGGGTTTCTTGCATTATAAATCCGCGACAGTGTTTAGATATTATTTTTGCAGTTTTTTAATTTTGGAAAATTTTAACATTATTTAGTTAAACAGTAAGACTATATACTTGGAAAACTCAATTTTGAAATTTTGGATTAAATCTGGTCTTTTGCATTATAAATCCCGCACACCTTCTCTATATAGTATGTTTGCAGTTTTCAAATTTTCGAAAATTTTTGACATGTTTTGGTTAAACTGTAAGAGTGTAACCTTGGAAAACTCAATTTTGGTATTTTAGATTTAGACCGGACTTTTTGCATTATAAATCCCGGACACAGTCTGTGGATAGTATTTTTGCAGTTTTTGAATTTTCGAAAATTCTGACATTTTTTGGTTAAACTGTAAGACTATAACCTAGGAAAACTCAATTTTGTAATTTTGTATTTTGACCGGATTTTTTGAATTATAAATCCCGGACACAGTCTGTAGATAGTAATTTTGCAGTTTTCGAATTTTCGAATATTTGGACAATTTTTGGTTAAACTGTAAGGGTTTAACTTTGGAAAACTGAATTTTGAAATGTCAGTCGTCTGTGTCATCTACCGTGGCAATTTACAAAAATACACTGCAAACTGGTTCCGCGATAATAATGCCAATTATCAGTGTCATATACCGTGGCAATTACAAAAACACACTAAAAGCATAGCAAGAGAGAAATGTCAGTCGCCAGTGTTTTGTACCGTGGCAAAGAAGCATTTACAAAAACACACTGCTAGAGTCCGATAGAAAAATTAAAGTCGTCAGTCTCTACTACCGTTCTAGCAAATCATTTACAAAAACACACTGCTAATGGTGCGGGATAAAAATGTCAGGCGTCATTTTCTTCTACCGCGTCAACGAAGCATTTACAAAAACACATTGCAAGTGTTCCTGGAGAAGAATGTCAGTCGCCAGTGACAAAGAATGCGATTACATAGACATCCTTCAATGTGGTCTGAGAGAATAATGTCATTCGTCAGTGTTATCTACAGTAGGAATAATGCATTTAGAAATATAATCTGCAAGTGGTCTTAGAAAATAATATAAGTCGTGATTTTCATGTACAGTGGCAACGGTGCATTTACTAAAACGCACTGCAATTGGTCATAGAGAATAATATCAATTGTCAGTGTGAAATACCGTCGCTACGATGCATTTACAAAAATTCACTGCTAGTGATTCGAGAGAATCTTGCCATTCATCAGTGTCATCTACCGTGGCACTGATGAATTTACGAAAATACTGCTAGTGGTCCGAAATATTAATGCCAATTATCAGTGTCATCTACCGTGGTAACGGTACATTTACAAAAACACACCGCATGTGGTCCGTGAGAATAATGTCATTCATTAATGTCATCTACCGTGTCAACGATTCATTTACAAACCCACAGCAAGTGGTCCTATAGAAAAATGTCATATAAGCCAGTGTCATATACCGTGGCAACGATGCATTTACAAAAACACACTGCAAGTGGCCCGAGAGATTAATATCTATCGTCATTGTTATTTAACGATGCAACGATACATTTACAAATTCACACTGAACGTGATCCGAGAGAATAAATTCCTTTCATCAGTGTCATTTACCGTGGCTAAAATCCATTGAAATTGGTTAGAGAGAATATTGCTATTCATCAGTGTCATGCACCGCAGATATGTTGCATTTATAAAACTTCAATGCAAGTGGTACGAGCGAACAATGTGAGTATCATCTACCCTGTCTTACTTACTTACTTACTCACTGGCACTATCAAACCCATAGGTTCATGGCCGCGCGGACATAAGCTCTCCATACATCCCTATCCTGAGCTAATGCTTTCCAATCATTCCCTGTATAATCTACTTCCCTCAAATCATGGTTAATGTTATTCTCCCACCTCATTCTTGGTCTACCAACTGGGCGTTTTCCCTCTGGCTTTCCTACAAGAAGCTTCCATGGAAGTTTTTCATTCCCCAAACGTGCAACATGTCCTGCCCATCGCAGTCTACGAGACTTAACTGTTCTTATTATATCAGGCTTCCTATAAAGACCATGTAGTTCACTGTTATGTAGTCTTCTCCATTCACCTGTCTGTTCATCTCTCTTTGGTCCAAACATTTTCCGCAAATTAGTATAGGCCTATGTGACATAAATTTTACATTTAAGAAGAATGTCAATTTAAAAACATATGAAGATCCTAAGGAACGGAATAACAACTGTTAGTAAGTCTGTTAGTTATAATAATATGCCTAATATTACATGAACAATCTCCATGCCTCAATTAAATGAAAAACAAGATGACTATAATATATCAAAAGATGATATTACTATACAGAGACTTCTTGATGATGATGACAGTCCAAACTGCCAACAAGTTCGTAGAAAAAAACGAAAGTATAATGAAATCAGCAAGCCTCCTCAAAATATTCCATCAATAAATGTATATAATCCTTATGATACACTTATGGATGATACTGAGAATGCAGACAACATAAATTCATCTCAATCAACAAAACCACTTCCACATAAACCACCATCCATATTTATACCGGGTGTAGTTAACGTACCAGAACTAAAAAATTGTGTAAAACAAAAACTTTATGATTTAGATTTCTCACTTAGTTTACTACAACATAATTTAACGTATACCTTTGCCACGGCAACGCATGGCCGGGACTTATAAATATATAAAACAAAGTCGGATTAGTTACACTATTTATAACTCATTTGTTTCCGCCCCGAATAGCAGATAACTATTAAAACATCGGAAAAATTAACGTAAAAATATCTAAAGGCGATACCACGTTCGCCGGGCCAGCTAGTATGTGTATATATATATATATATATATATATATATATATATATATATAATGTTAAAGCAAAATGGACCATTACTTAACACAAAAATTGTAACAATATGAGATTATTAGAATCAGATGTTTTTTTTTACTTATTACCTATTTTCCTTTAAAGTCGACAGTATATTTAATACCAATTACGTTACAGAATGGCAAATAAATTGTCAGGTGTCCCACATTACACTTGATTTTGACAAGACGATATGTGCAATATAAATTAGTTTCGTGTTAGAGAATTGTGACAGTCTAGAGGGTTGATATGTTTTAATTCTTGTTATAGTTGTATTTTTTCTTTTGTTGTGGAGTCTACAGGATTCTTTGCTTTATACCGGTTGGGGTGGAAATTGCCGTGTTTTGTTCGTTTTTCTTTTAAACTTGGAATAAATATCTGAAAAATTAGTTGTTTATAATTTTACGTCTTTGCTCCCTTTTTTCTCTACACTGTCTGTTATTTCGTTACCCAGAATACTCACACTATACACAGGGTGTACATAAAAGAATATAACTAATTTGAAGGTGTCGAATTTACTGTAACTATGACAAAAACAAAACCCATGTTAAATGAAAGAGCAAAATCTCTGGGTTATATTTCAAGTTCATAGGTGTTCAATCTGAGCCCCGTTTGTTACATGACACACATCCAACCTGTAGGCTAATTTCTTCCCATACATTAATAAGCATGTCTGGATCAATGGCAACAGCTTCTCGAATCCTGTTTCTCAACTCGAGCAGGCTGGAAGGCAATGGAGGCACTCTGTCCTTTATAAAATCCCTAAGGAAACAAATCGCATGGAGTGAGATCCGTGATCTAGGAGGCCACTGGAGACAAGCCCTATCATTTGGACCGTGATGACCAATCCAGTAATAACAGTGTGGATGGTCTTATGAAAACGCTTACATATGCGCCCTTACTTACTTACTCACTGGCACTATCGAACCCGTAGGTTCATGGTTCTACCCTGTCTACGATGCAATTAAAAAAGGACTTTGAAAGTGGTTAGGGAGAATATTGACACTAATCACTGTCGTATACGGTTTCAATGATGCATTTAATAAACACAATGCAAGCTGTCCGAGGGAATATTTGTCAACCAACAGTGTCATCTACCGTTGTTAAGATGCATTTACAGAAAAGAAATTCAAGTGTTCCAAGAGAATAATATCAGTCGTCAGCGTCATCTTCCATGGCAATTTACAAAACACACTGCAATTGGTCCGAGAGAATAATATCGTTCGCCAGTGTCATTTATCGTAGCAAGCGATATATTTACAAAAACACACTGAAAGAGGACCGAGAGATTATATGCCATTCATCAGTGTCATCTACCGTGGCAAAAATCCAATTACAATAACAGTGATCCGAGAGAATAATGTCAACCGTCAGTGTCATGTACCGTCGCTATTATGCATTATAAAAACACACAGCTTGTGGTCCGTGAAAATAATGTCTGTCGTCATTTTCGTGTACCGTGCTAACGAAAAATTTGCAAAAAACACTTTGTAAGTGGTCCGAGAGAATAATGCCAGCCGTCAGTGTCATCCAACGTTGCAGCGATGCGTTTACAAAAACACACTGCAAATGTTCAAAGAGAATAATTGCAAATGGTCCGAGAAAATAATGCCATTCATCAATCTTCCAATTAGTATTTTTGCAGTTTTTGAATTATCGAAAATTTTCACATTTTTTGGTTAAACGTTAAGACTATAACCTCGGAAAATTCAATTTTGAAATTTTGGATTTAGACCGGACTTTTTGCATTATAAATCCCGGACACAGTCCCGAGACAGCATTTTTGCAGTTTCTGAATTTTCGAAATTTTTGTTACAGTTTTGGTTAAACTGTAAGACTGTAACCATGGAAAAGTCAATTGTGAAATTTTGGATTTAGACCGGATTCGTTGCATTATAAATCCCGGACACAGTCTTTAGGTAGCATTTTTGGAGTTTATGAATTTTCGAAAATTTTAACAGTTTTTGGTTAAACTAAAACTTTGGAAACTGTAAAATCTTGGAAAACTAAATTTTGAAATTTTGGATTTAGACCGGATTTTTTGCATTATAAATCCCTGACAACGTCTCTAGATAATATTTTCTGCAGTTTTTGAATTTTCGAAAATTTTGACATTTTTTGGTTAAACTGTAAGAATATAAACTTGGAAAACTGAATTTTGAAATTTTGGATTTAGACCGGATTTTTTGCATTATAAATCCCGGGAGATTTTAACTCCAAACATCTTTATTGGAATTGTCGTGTCCAGGGATTCTCTGGTACAATTCTCCAAAACTTCTGTCAACTTCATAACATTGAAATCACTGCTCCAAGGGAACACACACTCATCATCCACACAGATTACGGTATATCGTCCGATATTTTGGACATAGCTTTATCGAAGAATGTACCTATCTCACCACACATCACTACTGTTACAGACGCACTTGACTCTGATCACACTCCAATACTTTTTAAAATTTATCCTACATTTTTATTGCCTCCCCACTCAATTTTCAACACCATTGCACAGACTGGCAGAGTTACACTAACATGCTTAACCAATGGGTTAAGCATACACTCACTGTCGAGTCTACGGAACAAATAGAACACGATGTCCTTAATTTCCAGGGCATTATTAAAATTTGGACATTTTTTGGTTAATCTGTAGGGGTATAACGTTGGAAGACTCAATTTTGAAATATCAGTCGTCAGTGTCATCTACCGTGGCAATTTACAAAAACACACTACAAAGTGGTCCGCGATAATAATGACAATTATCAGTGTCATATACCGTGGCATTTACAAAAACACACTAAAAGCATTGCGAGAGAGTAATGTCAGTCGCCATTTTCACCTACTGTGGCAAGGATGCATTTACATAAACACACTGCATGTGTTACGAGAGAATAATGTCATTCAACAGTGTCTTCTACCGTGGCAATTATACTTTTACAAAAATACACTGCATGTGGTCCGAGATAATAATGACAGTCATTAGTGATATCTACCTTCGCTATTATGCTTTTAGAAAAACACAATGCTTGTGGTTCGAGAAAGTTATGTCTGTCGTCAGTGTCATGTACCGTGGTAACGAAGCATTTGCAGAAACTGACTGCAAGTGGTCCGAGAGAATAATGCCAGCCGTCAGTGCCATCCACCGTTGCAGCGATGCGTTTACAAAAACACACTGCCAATGCTCCGAGAGAATAATTGCAAATGGTCCGAGAAAATAATGCCATTCTTCAGTGTCGATTACCTTAAAAATGACGGATTTACAAAAATACACTGAGAATGATGTCAGTTGGAAGTGTTGTCTACCGTGACAATGATGCCTACACAAAAACACACTACAAGACGTCCACTAGAGTAATGTCTGCCATTCGTGTCATTTTCCGTTTCAGCGATACATTTACAAAAATACTCTTTGTCATGTACAGTGGCAACAATGCTTTTACAAAACACACTGCATGCGGCTCGAGAGAGTCGTCAGTTACATATGCCGTGGCAACGAAGCATTTACAAAAACACCCTGCATGTGGGCAGTTGCCAATGTCTTGTACCGTGGTAAAAAATCTTCTACAAAAAACGCAGTGCTAGAATTCGAGAGAATAATGAAAGTCGTTAGTGTCTACTACCGTTCTAGTAAATCATTTACAAAAACACACTGCTAACGGTCCGAGAAAAAAGGTCAGGCGTCATTTCCTTCTATCGTGTCAACGATGCATTTACAAAAACACACTGCAAGTGTTCCTAGAGAACAATGTCAGTCCCCAGTGACAAAGATGCGAATACATAAACACCTTGCAATGTGGTCCGAGAGAATAATGTGATTCATCTGTGTCATCTACCGTAGGAATAATGCATTTAGAAATATAAATTGCAAGTGCTCTTAGGCAATAATATAAGTCGTCATTATCATGCACAGTGGCAACGGTACATTTAAAAAACGCACTGTAAATGGTCCGAGAGAATAATGTCAATTGTCAGTGTGATCTACCGTCACTACGATGCATTTACAAAAATTCACTGCTAGTGGTTCGAGAGAATCTTGCCATTCATCAGTGTCATCTACCGTGGCAATGATTAATTTACGAAAATACTGCTAGTGGTCCGAAAGATTAATGCCAATTATCAGTGTTATCTACCGTCGCAACGGCGCATTTACAAAAACACACCGCATGTGGCCAGAGAGAAAATGTCATTCATTAGTGTCATCTACCGTGTCAACGATTCATTTACAAAAACCCACAGCAAGTGGTCCTACAGAAAAATGTCATATAAGCCAGTGTCATATACCGTGGCAACGATGCATTTACAGAAACACACTGTAAGTGGCCCGAGAGATTAATATCTCTCGTCAGTGTCATTTAACGTTGGAACGATACATTTAGAAATTTACACTGAAAGTGATCCGAGAGAATAAATGCCCTTTCGTCAGTGCCATCTACCGTGGCAAAAATCCATTTGCAAAAACACTTGCAATTGGTTAGAGATAATATTGCAATGCCATCTACCGCGGATATGTTCATTTACAAAAACTCAATGCAAGTGGTACGAGAGAGTAATGTCAGTATCATCTACCATGTCTACGATGCATTTAGAAAAGCACTTTGCAAGTGGTTTGAGAGAATATTGTCATTCATCACTGTCACATACGGTTGCAATGATGCATTTAATAAACACAATGCAAGTTGTCCGAGGGAATAATTGTCAGCCATCAGTGTCATCTACCGTGGTAAAGATGCATTTACAAAAAAGAAATGCAAGTGTTCCGAGAGAATAATGTCAGTCGTCAGCGTCATCTACCGTGGCGATTTACAAAACACACTGCAAGTTTTCCGAGAGAACAATATCGTTCGCCAGTGTCATTTATCGTAGCAAACGATATATCTACAAAAATACAATGAAAGTGGACCGAGAGTTTATATGCCATTCATCAGTGTCATCTACCGTGGCAAAAATCCGATTGCAAAAACACAGCAATTGGTTTCAGTTAATTATGATTTCATCACTGTCATGTACTGTGGCAAAGATGCATTAAAAACACACTGCATGTGGTCCGAGAGAGTTATGCCAATTATCACTTTCATCTAATATGGCAGTGATGCATTTACAAAACACACTGCAAGTGATCCGAGAGAATAATGTCAATCGTCAGTGTCATCTACCGTCGCTATTATGCATTTAAAAAACACACCGCTTGTGGTCCGAGAAAATAATGTCTGTTGTCATTGTCGTGTACCGTGGTAACGAAGAATTTGCAGAAATATACTGCAAGTGGTCCGAGAGAATAATGCGAGCCGTCAGTATCATCCAACGTAGCAGCGATGTGTTTAGAAAAATACACTGCAAATGCTCAGAGAGAATAATTGCAAATGGCCCGAGAAAATAATGCCATTCATCGGTGTAGACTACCGTGAAAGTGAAGAATTTACAAAAACACACAGAATAATGTAATTTGACAGTGATGTCTATCGTGACAACGATGCATACACAAAAACACACTTACATGACGTCCAAGAGAATAATATCTGTCGTCCTTTTCATTTTCCTTTTCAACGATACATTTACAAAAATAATGTGTGTCATGTACCGTGGCAACGGTGCATTTACAAAAAACACACTGAATATGCCTCGAGAGAATAGTGTCAGTCGTCAGTTAGATGTGCCGTGGCAACGAAGGCCTTTACAAAAACACACTTCAAGAGACCCGAGACAATAATGCCTTTCGTCAGTGTCTACTACCGTTCGAGCGATGCATTTACATGTACACACTGCAAATGGTCCGAGAGAATAATGTAAGTCGTGTCATCTACTGTGGCAGCGATGCATTTTCTAGAACGGCCTGCATGTCGAACGGGAGATAATATTAGTCGTCAATGTCGTACCGTGGCAACGAGGTATTTACAAAAACACTGCTAGAGGTCCGAGAGAATAATGCCTTTCGTCAGTGTCTACAACCGTTCCAGCACAATACAAGAACACAATAAGTGGTTCGAGAGAATAATGTCTGTCGCATGTGTCATCTACCGTGGCAACGATGCATTTAGAAATAAGCCCTTCATGTGACCCGGGGGGAATACTGTCAGTCGTCAGTGAATTGTACAGTGACAACGAAGCATTTACAAAAACGCACCGTTAGCGTCCGAGAGAATAATGCCAGTCGTCAGTGTCTACTACCATACCAGCGAATCATTCACAAAAACACACTGCAAATAGCCCGAGAGAATAATGCCAGGCGTCATTTTCCTCCACGGTATCAACGATGCATTTACAAATACTCACAGCAAGACGTCCGAGAGAATAATGTCTGTCGTCAGTGTCATTTACTGTGGCTAGAGTTAAAAAAAACTGCAAGTCGTCCGCGATAATAATGCCAATTATCATTGTCATATACCGTGGCAATGATACATTTATAAAAACACACTGCAAGCGTTGCTACAGAGTAATGTCAGTCGCCAGTGTCACATACGGTGGGAAGGATGCATTCACATAAACACACTGTAGGGGTTATGAGAAAATATTGTCATTCATCAGTGCCTTCTACCGTGGCAATGATACTTATACAAAAACACACTGCATGTGGTCCGAGATAATAATGACAGTGGTTAGTGTCATCTAGCGTGGTAACGATCCATTTTCAATACACACTGCATGTGATCCGAGTGAAGAATGTCATTCATCAGTGTTATCTACAATGGGAATGATGCATTTACAAACACACACTGCAAGTGATCCAAGAGAAAAATATAAGTCGTTATTTTCATGTACTGTGGCAACGATGAATTTACAAAAACGCACTGCAATTGGTCCGAGGGAATAATGTCAGTGGTCAGTGTCTTCTAACGTGCCAACTAAGGTTTAGAAAAACACACTACTTTTGGTCCGAGAGAATAATGTCAATTGTCAGTGTGATCTATCGTGGCAACGATGCATTTACAAAAACACACTGCAAGTGTTCCTAGAAAACAATGTGAGTCACCAGTGGCAAAGATGCGTTTACATAAACTCACAGCATTGCGGTCGGAGACAATAATGCCATTCATCAGTGTCATCTACCGTGGGAACGATGCATTTACAAATACGCACTGCAAGTGATTCGAGAAAATAATGTCAGTCGTCATTTTCATGTACCTGGGCAAATATGTATTTATAAAATTGCACTGCAAGTGGTCAGAGAGAATAATGTCATTCATCAGTGTCATCTACCGTGTCAGCGATGTATTTACAAAAGCCCAACTGCAAGTGGTCCGATAGAAAATATCATAAGCCAGTGTCATATACCGTGGCAACGATGCTTTTTCAAAAACACACTGCAAAGTAGCCCGAGAGATTAATATCTGTGTTCAGTGTCATTTAAAGTTGCAACGAAACATTTACCAATGCACACTGAAAGTGATCAAGAAGAATAATGCCATTCATCAGTGTCATCGACCGTGGTAAAGATTTAAATGCAAAAACACAATGCAAATTGTTAGAGATAAAATTGCTACTCATCAGTGTCATCTAACGCGGGTGTGTTGCATTTTCGAACACACAGTACAAATGGGACGAGCGAGTAATGTCAGTGTCATCTACCATGTCTACGATGCATTTACAAAGACTCATTACCAGTGGTTCGAGAGAATCTAGATATTCAACACTGTCATTTACGGTTGCAATGGTGCACTTAAAAAACACAATGCAAGTTGTCCGAGGGAATAATCGTCAGACATCAGTGTCATCTACCGTGGTAAAGATGCTTTTACAAAAAAGAAATGCAAGTGTTCCGAGAGATTCATTTACAAAAACGCACTGCAAGTAGTTCCAGGGAATAATGTCAGTCGTCAGTGTCATCTACCGTACGAACGGTGAATTTACAAAAACACACCGCAAGTGGTCGGAGAGAATAATGTCATTCTTCAGTGTCATCTAACGGGTCAACGATGCATTTACAAAAACCCACTGCAAGTGGTCTGATAGAAAAATGTCATAAGCCAGTGTCATATACCGTGGCAACACTGCAAGTCGCCGACAGATTAATATCTGTCGTCAGTGTCATTTAACGTTGCAACGATACATTGATCACCTAAAGTGATCCGAGAGAATAATGCCATTCATCAGTGTCATCTACCAATTCAAAGATGCATCTGCAAAAACACACTGCAATTGGTTAGAGATCATATTGCTCTGCATTAGTGTCATCAACCGCGGCTGTGTTGCATTTACGAAAACACAACGCAAGAGGTACGAGAAGAGTAATGTGAGTATCATCTACCCTGTCTATTATGCATTTACGAAGACACATGGCAAGTGGTTCGAGAGAATCTTTACATTCATCACTGTCATATACGGTTGGAATGGTGCATTTAAAAAACACAATGCAAGTTGTTCGAGGTAATAATTGTTAGCCATCAGTGTCATATACCGTGGCAAAGATCCATTCGCAAAACACACTGCAAATTTTTACAGATAAAATTGCTAATCATCAATGTCATTTACCGCGGCTGTATTGCATTTACGAAAACACAATGCAAGTGGTACGAGAGTAATGTCAGTATCATCTAAAATTGTCTACGATACATTTACAAAGACACATTGCCAGTGGTTCGAGAGAATCTTGACCGCCATCTCAGTCATATACGATTGCAATGGTGCATTTACAAAAATATTTTGCAAGTGTTTCGAGAGAATAATATCGGTTGTCAGTATCATTCAACGTAGCAAACGATACATTTACAGAAGTACACTGAAACTGGACCGAGAGATTATATGCCATTCATCAGTGTCATCCACCGTGGCAAAAATTCTATTACAAAACACACTGCAATTGGTATAATGTAATATTGATTTCATCAGTGTTATCTACCGTGGCAGTGATTCATTTACAAAAACATACAGCAAGTGATCCGAGAGAATAATGCCTGTCGTCAGTGTCATTTACCGTGGCTACATTTACAAAAACAGACTGCAAAGTCTGCCTATTATCAGTGACATAAACCGGTGCAATGATGCAATTACAAAAACACACTGCAAGCCTTCCTAGGGAATAATTTCAGTCGCCAGTGTCACCTACGGTGTCAACGATGCATTTACGTAAACACACTGCAGGTGATACGAGAGGATAAAGTCTTTCATCAGTTTTTTCTTCCGTGGCAATGATACTTTTACAAAAACACGCTGCATGTGGTCCGAGATAATGACAGTTGTCAGTGTCATCTAGCGTGGCAACGATCATTTTTCAATACACACTGCAAGTGATCCGAGTGAAGAATGTCATTCATCAGTGTCATCTTTCATGCGAATGATGCATTTACAAACACACAATGCAAGTGGTCCAAGAGAAAAATGTAAGTCGTCATTTTAATGTACTATGGCAACGATGCATTTTCAAAGACGCACTGCAATTGTTCCGAGAGAATAATATCAGTGAGCAGTGTCATCTAACGTGCCAACTAAGTATTTACAAATATTCACTGCTTTTGGTCCGAGGGAATAATGTCAATTGTCAGTGTGATCTAACGTGACTACGATGCATTTACAAAACTTCACTGCTAGTGAGTGGTTGGAGAGAATCTTGCCATTCATCAGTGTCATCTACCGTGGCAATGATGAATTTACGAAAATACTACAAGTGGTCCGATTGATTGATGTCAATTATCAGTATCATCTACCGTGTCGATGGTGCATTTACAAAAACACATTGCAAGTGTTCCTAGAGAACAATGCCAGTATCCAGTAACAAAAATGCGTTTACATAAACATACTGCAATGTGGTCCGAGAGAATAATATCTGTCATGTCATCTACCGTAGCTACGTTTACAAAAACACACTGCAAAATGGTCCTCGATAATCATGCCACTTATCACTGTCATACCATAGCGATGATGCATTTACAAAAAAACACTGCAAGTTTTGCTAGAGTTTAATATCAGTCGCCATGTCACCTACGGTGGCAACGATGCATTTACATACACACACTGCAGGTGGTATGAGAGAATAATGTCATTCAGTAGTGTCTTGTACCGTGGCAATGATTCTTTTACAAATATACACTTCATGTGGTCCGAGATAATGATGACAGTCGTCAGTGTCATCTAGCGTGGCAACGATCAATTTTCAATAAACCTGCAAGTAATCCGAGTGAAGAATACCATTCATCATTGTCATCTACCATGGGAATGATGCATTTACAAACGCACACTGCTAGTGATCCGAGGGAAAAATGTAAGTAGTATTTTTCATGTACTGTGGCAACGATGCATTTACAAAAACTCACTGTAATTGGTCCGAGGGAGTAATGTCAATTGTCAGTGTGATCTAACCGTGTCTACGATGCATTTACAAAAATTCACTGCTAGTGGTTCGAGAGAATCTAGCCATTCATCAGTGTCATCTACCGTGGCAATTATGGGTTTACTGCTAGTGGTCCGAGATATTAATGCCAATTATCAGTGTTATATATAATGGCAATGTTGCATTTACAAAAACACTGCAAGTGTTCTTAGAGAACAATGTCAGTCACCATTGACAAAGATGCGTGTACATAAACACACTGCAATGTGGTCCGAGAGAATAATGTCATTCATCAGTGTCATCTACCACGGGAATGATGCATTTACAAATACACACTGCAAGTGGTCCGAGGCAATAATATCTGTCGTCAGTGTCGTCTAACGTGTCAACGATGCATTTACAAAAACCCACTGCAGCTGTTCCGATAGAAGAATATCTACCGTGGCAACGATGCATTTTAAGAGATTAATATCTGTGGTCAGTGTCATTTAACGTTGCAACGATACATTTACAAATACTCACTTAAAGTGATGCGAGAGGATAATGCCTTTCATTAGTGTCATCTTCCGTGGCAAAGATCCATTTGCAAAAACACATTGCAATCAGTTATAGATAATATTACTATTCATCAGTGTCATCTACCGCTGCTATGTTGCATTTACAAAACCACAATGCAACTGGTACGAGAGAGTAATGTAGGTATCATCTACCCTGTGTACATTGCAATTGGTTCGGGAGAATCTTGACATTCATCACTGTCATAACGGTTGCAGTGGTGCATTTAAAAACACAATGCAATTTCTGTGAGGGAATAATTGTCAGCCATCAGTGTCATCTACCGTGGTAACGACGCATTTACAAAAAGAAATGCAAGTATTCCGAGAGAATAATGCAAAAAATCCGGTCTAAATCCAACATATCAAAATTGAGATTACTATGTTTACAGTCTTGGTGTTTTTAAAAAAAAATGTCAACATTTTCGAAATTTCACGAAACACAAAAATACTATCCAGAGTGTACGTCCGGGATGTCTATTGCAAGAAATCCGGCCCAACTAAAAAATTCAAATTACAGTTTTTCAAGTCTATAGTCATTCAGTTTTTCCAAAAAAAGTCAAAATTTTTGAAATTTCAAAAAAAGTACAAAAATAGAATCTAGAGGGTGTATCCGGAATTTATAATGCAAAAATTACGGTCTAAATCCAAAATTTCAAATAAGAGTTTTCCAAGGTTGTTATAGTCTTTGTTTTTTAAAAAAATGTCAAAATTTTCGAAATTTAAAAAACTACAAAATATCCTCTACATGATGTGTTCGGGATTTCTAATGACGAAGGTACGGTCTAAATCCAAAATCTCAAATTTGAGTTTTCCAATACTACAGACATGGTGTTTTTCCAAAAAACGACAAAATTTTCGAAATTTATAAAGCAGTAAAAATAGAATCTAGAGACGGTCTCCGGGATTTATAATGGAAAAATTGAGTTTTCCGATGCTACAGTCTTCATGTTCTTCAGAAAATACGTCAAAATTATAGAAATTTCGAAAACTACAAAAATACAATCTAGAGGCTGTATACGGAATTTATAATGCAAAAATTACCGTCTAATTCCAAAATTTCAAAATTAAGTTTTCCCATGCAAAAAGTGCGGTCCAAATCCACAATTTCGAAAATGAGATATACATAGCTATTATTTTGCTGCATTTTTTGCAAAAGATGTCAAAATTTTCAAAATTTGGAATACTGCTAAAATACTGTCTAGAGGGTGTTTCCGGATTAATAATGCAAAAAATCCGATCTAATTCGAACAATTCAAAATTGAGTTTACCAAGGATTTAGTCTTCATGTTTTTGCAAAAAGTCAAAATTTTCGACATTTCAAAAGCTGCAAAAATACTATCTGGAGCGTGTATCCGAGAAATATAATGCAACCAATCCGGTCTATACCCAAAATTTCAAAATTGAGTTTCATGATGATTTTCCAAAAAATGTCAACTTTTCGAAATTTCAAATAATACAAAAATACTCTCTGGAGTGTATGTACGGGATTTCTATTGCAAAAAATCCAGTCTAACTCAAAAAATTAAAAATACAATTTTCCAAAGGTATAGTCTAGGTGTTTTTCCAAAAAAACTCCAAATTTTCGAAATTTAAAAAAGTGCAAAAATAGAATCTAGAGGGTGTATCCGGAATTTATAATGCAAAAAAATACGTTCTAAATCCATAATTTCAAAATATATTTTTACAATGCTATAATAGTCTTGATGTTTTTCCAAAAATGTCAAAATTTTCGAAATTACAAAAACTGCAAAATATCATCTAGAGTTTGTCCGGGATTTCTAATGCAAAAAGTACCGTCTAAATCCAAAATCTGAAAATTGAGTTTTCCAGGACTGTAATCTTGATGTTTTTGCAAAAAACATCAACATTATCGAAATTTAAAAAGCAGGAAAAATACAATCTAGAGGCTGTGTCCGGGATTTATAATGCAAAAATTCCGCTATAAATCCTAAATTTGAAGATTGAGTTCTCCAAGTCTATAGTAGTGGTGTATTTCCAAAAAATGTAAATTATTTCGAAATTGCAAAAACTGCAAAACTACTATCTAGAGGATGTGTCCGGGATTTCAAGTGCAAAAAATCCGGTCTCAATCCGAAATTTCAGAATTGAATTTACCATGTCTATAGTCATGGTTTAAATACAGAAAATATAAACATTTTCGAAATTTCTAAAATTGGAAAAAAAATACTGTCTTTGGGGTGTATCCGAGAATTACAATGCAAAACGTCCGGTCTAAATACAAAATTTAAAAATTGGGGTTTCAGGTTTTCCTGGTGTTTTTCCAGAAAGTGTCAAAATTTTGGATATTTAAAAAATGGCAAAAATACCATCTAGATGATGTGTCCGAGGATTTTAAAACAAGTAATCAGGTAGGAATCCAAAATTTGGAATTTTGAGTATCTCTGGGCTATAGACTCGGCGGTTTTCCAAAAAATGTCAAAATTTTCGAAATTTGGAAAACTGTAAAAATATAATCTAGAGGGTACATCCGGAATGCATAATGCAAAAATTCCTGTCTAAATGCAAAATTTCAAAATTGAGTTTTCCATGGCTATTATGTAGGTCAATACTATTAAAATGCATTGTTAAAACCGTTGAGGTTTAGAGTCATAAAATAAAATAAGTTAAAATATACCATTTCCAAAAAATTCTCAATATTTTTCAAACTTCAAATACTGTGTGTCTGGATTTTATAATGCAGAAATTTCTGTCTGAGTCCAACATTTCTAAATTGAGTTTTCCGAGGTTCTAGTTTGATGTTTTTCCAAAAAAAGTCAAACTTTTCGAAATTTCAAATACTGTAAAAATGCTATATAGAGAGTGTATCCGGAATTTATAATACAAAAATTCCAGTCTAAATCCAGCATTTCAAAATTGAGTTTTCCATGGCTATGTAGTCTTGCTGTTTTTCCAAAAAAATGTCAAAATTTTCGAAATTTCAAAAACTGCAAAGTACTCTCTACAAGGTGTATCCGGGCTATTATGTAGGTCAATACTATTAAAATTCATGGTTAAAACCGTTGAGGTTTAGAGTCATAAAATAAAATAAGTTAAAATATACCTTCTTAAGTAAAATCCGTCGACCTCAACTTATGAAATATGTAGTCTTTACGCCTGTAGGCCTTTCAGGACATCCGTCCCATCTTCAGCAGTTCCATCTTCGTTACAGCATCCATTATGATGTTTGATGCTGCAGGTCCTAGTGTGGCTTTGTCGTGACTAAACTTCTTCCTGACGATATCGTATAGTGGGTTGTTCAGTCTGGGAGTGTTTTCATTTTTTAAAAGCTTGTTGTCTATTTCCTTGATAATTTCCAGGTCTTCCAATATGTTGATTCTAGTTGGATTTCCCTCTTTGTGTACTATTGTAAGGGTGTCTTCTATTGAGTTCATTCTATGGCCGGCGTTTATTATGTGATTAGCGTAATTGGACTTTCCATATGCGTATACGAAACCGTTACGATGTTCTTTAAATCTTATGTTGAAGCTTCTTTTCGTTCTACCTATATAGAACTTGTCACGGTCTTTGCATGTTAATTTATATACATCCTTGCCATTAAATTTATTATGTTTTTCTATTTTGCCAATTTTATGGTTTCGTGGCCTGTGTAAGTTAGTTGTAATCCATGTACTATTAATATTCGTTTCTCTTTCTGAAAGGCCTACAGGTGTAAAGACTACATATTTCATAAATTGAGGACGACGGATTTTACCTAAGAAGGTATATTTTAACTTATTTTATTTTATTATCTAGGTGTTTTTCCAAAAAAGTCAAAATCTTCAAAATTTCTGAAACTGCAAAACTACTGTGTCCAGATTAATAATGCAAAAAATCCGTTCTAAATCCAAAAATTCAAATTGAGTGTTCCAAGAATATAGCCTAGGTTTTTCTCACGAAAATTGTCAAAATTATCAATATTTAAAAAATTGCATTAAATGCCATCTACGGGGTGTATTCGCGAATTATAATGCAAAAAGTCCGGTCTAAATTCAAAATTTTAAAATTGAGTTTACCAATGCAAAAAGTCCGCTCCAAACCACAATTTCCTAACTGTGATTTCCAAGGCTATTACTTTGGTGTATTTTCTTGCGAAAGATGTAAAAAATTTCAAAATTTCGAAAGCTGCAAAAATTCCATCTGGAGGCTGTGTCCGTTATTAATAATGCAAACAATCCGGTATAAATCCAAAAATTCAAAATTTAGTTTTCTAAGGATTTAGTCCATGTTTTTGCAATAAACTTCAAAATTTTCGAAAATTCAAAAACTGCAAAAATACTATCTAGAGGGTGTATCCGAAAAAATATAATGCAAAAATTCAGTCTATATCCAAAATTTCAAAATTAGTTTTCCAAGCCCATAGCCCAGGTTTTTCTCATGAAAATGTCAAAAACTGCAAAAATACCATCTACAGGTGTATCCGAGAATTATATTTCAAAAAACCCGGTCTAAATCCACAATTTCAAAATTGAGTCTTCCAAGTCTATCGTCTTGGTGTTTTTCCTAAAAATGATAACATTTTCGATATATCAGAAAATACAAAAATAATATCTAGAGTGTATGTCCGGGATTTCTATTGAGAAAATCCGGTCTAACTCAAAAAGATTCAAAATAGAGTTTTCCAAGACTATATTTTTGGTGTTTTTCCTAAAACGTCAAATTCTTTAAAAAAATCAAAAACTACAAAATATCCTGAAGAGGTTCTGTCCAGGATTTCTAATGAATAAGGTGTGGTCTAAATTCAAAATCTCAAAATTGAGATTTCTAAGACTATAGTCTTGGTGTGTTTCCAAAAAACGTCAACATTTTCGAAATTTAAAACGCAGCAAAAAGACAATCTAGAGAGTGTGTGCGGGATTTATAATGCAAAAATTCCGGTATAAATACCAAATTTATAGATTGAGTTCTCCAAGGCTATTTTCGAAATTACGAAAATTGCACAACTTCTATCTAGAGGGTATGTCCGGGATTTCAAATGCAAAAAATCCTGTCTAAAATCAAAATTTCAAAATTGAGATTTCCAAGGCTGTAGTCTAGGTGTTTCTCCAAAAATGTAAATTCGAAATTTCAAAAACTGCAAAAATACTATCTAGAGGTAGTGTCCGGAATTTATAATGCAAAAATTCCGGTCTCTATCCGAAATTTCAGAATTGAATTTTCTATGTCTATAGTCATGGCCTAATTACAGAAAATATAAACATTTTCGAAATTTCCAAAATTGCAAAAAAAAAATACTGTCTTTGGGGTGTATCCGAGAATTACAATGCAAAACGTCCGGTCTAAATACAAAATTTAAAAATTGGGGTTTCAGGTTTTCCTGGTTTTTCCAGAAAAAGTCAAAACTTTGGATATTTCAAAAATGGCAAAAATCCCATCTACATGATGTGTCCGAGAATTTTAAAACAAGTAAACAGGTAGGAATCCAAAATTTGAAATTAGAGTATTTCTGGGCTATAGACTCGGCGATTTCCCAAAAAATGTCAAAATTTTCGAAATTTCAAAAACTGCAAAAATATAATCTCGAGGGTATATCCGGAATGTATGATGCAAAAATTCCTGTCTAAATCCAAAATTACAAACTTGAGTTTTCCAAGGCTATTATAGTCTTGTTTAAAAAAATAACTCAAAATTTTTGAAAATTCAAATACTGAAAAATACTATATACAGGGTGTGTCCGGAATTAATATTGCAGAAATTTCTGACTGAGTCCAAAATTTCAAAATTGATTTTTCCGAGGCTCTGGTTTTGGTGTTTATTTCAAAAAAAGTCAACATTTTCGAAATTTAAAATATTATAAATATATTATGTACGGGGTGTATCCGGAATTTATAATACAAAAATTGCAGCCTAAATCCAAAATTTCAAAATTGAGTTTTCCAAGGCTATTTAGTCTTGCTGTTTTTCAAAAAAATGTCAAAATCTTCTTAATTTCAAAAACTGCAAAGTACTCTCTAGAAGATGTATCAGGAATATATAATGCAAAATTACCGTTCTAAATCCAAAATTTCAGAATAGAAATTTCCATGGCTATTATCTAGGCGTTTTTCCAAAAAGATGTCAAAATGTTTCACATTCCTAAAACTGCAAATATACTATCTGGAAGGTGTATACGTGAATAATAATGCAAAAAATCCGTTCTAAATCCAAAATTCAAAATTGAGAATTCCGAGGCTATAGTCTTCATGTCGTTAGGGTTACCCATACCGGACTGGTCAAAGGTGATAAGCCAGAAGAAAAAAGTACCTTGGTCGAAAGAGTGACGATCTTCCACCATAAAAATACAACCGTCAAGAAATGCGGACATCGGTTTAACTGGGGTAAAATTTTCCGGAGGTCAAATAGTCCCCCATTCGGTTCTCCGGGCGGGGACTACTTCAGGGAACCCATTCCAAAGGTTCAAACACAGGGACATGTTCCTAGGAACATGGAGTGTTAGGACATTATACAATAACGGGACACTAGAGGTATTAACGAGGGAATTAGATAAATCGCCTGTGGATATAGTCGCTTTAGAGGAAGACAGGTGGCCAGGAGAAGGGAGTCAGGAATCAGGAAGCTTTGCATTATACTACGGGGGTGCAGAAAGACCTTCATTTGAAAGGGGTATTTTAGTCAGAAGGAGGATCCTATCCGCTATCAGAGATATTAAGTTTGTTAGTGATAGGATATCATACATAATTCTAAAGTGTAAACGACACGATTTTATAATTGTAAATGTACATGCCCCCACAGACGATAAAGTTGACAAGATCAAGGATGAGTTCTATGAAGAAATAGAATGTTTATTTGATAGCATTTCACGATATCATATGAAAATTGTCTTAGGAGATTTTAATGCAAAAGTGGGGTGGGAAGATATATTCGAACCAACAATAGGCAAATTCAGTATTCATAAAGATAGTAACGACAATGGGGTTAGATTAGTGACCTTCGCCACATCAAAGAAACTCATTGTTAAGAGCATAACATTTCAGCATAAGGATATTCATAAATACACCTGTACATCTCCAGATGGAGAAACTCGGAACCAGAAAGAACATGTATTAGTGGATAAACACTAGCACAGTAGCATCATCGATGTTAGATCAGTTAGAGGGACAGACTGCAATTCGGATCACCATTTGGTCAGGTTGAAAATCAGACGACTATCACTTATGAGATGAACAAACGCTAAAAGATGATTCTGTAAAATTTGAATCAAAAAACTTGAAAAATGATAAAATGCGGCAAGAATACCAAATCAAAATTGCTAATAAATTTGTAGTACTGGAATTTTTTATGACAATGTGGCAAACGAAGAAGAAACTGATATAAATAAAGAATGGGAGGCTATAAGAGATACTATTAAATTGTCAGCATCAGAAAGCATTGGTTGTTTAAAAAAGAGGGAAAACAAGGAAAGGTTTGATGAGAAATGTGCCGACATTGTAAAGAAAAGAAAGCTAGCAAAAATGAAATGTTTACATGAGTCAAATGAGGTAAATTTAGAGTAATTGGGTAGTATTAGACGGGAACCCACCAAGTTACTAAAGAGTAAAAAGAGGGAATATTTGAGAGAGGAGATTAATTATCTTGAAATGAACGCAAAAATAGGAATATTAGAGAATTATATCAGGGAATTAGTATAGATAAGAAAGGGTTACAGGCTAGAACAAACATGATTCGGAATGAAAATGGGGATATGATTGCAGATTCTAGGAGTATGTTAAATCGAAATGTTACTTTAATCAGCTATTAAAATGTACATACATAACAGGACATTGAGGAGGATAATTTACAGACAGTAGAAATGATAGTCGCATAACCAAGTTCATTTGAGGTTGAAATGGCGAATGAAAAATTGAAGATGTATAAAGCATCACGTTCAGATGAGATCCCAGCAGAACTGATAAAATCAGGGGGAGAAGAATTAATGGACAAGATACGCTGGTTGCTTAGCATGATTTGGTAAAAGGAAGATCTTCCAGATGAATGGAAAGAATCAATTATAGTACCAAATTTATAAGAAAGGAGATAAAACTGATTGCAACAACTACAGCGGCATCTCATTACTTTCAACTTCGTAAAAATTTTTAACTAATATATTAGTAGGCTTACTTACTCCTTATTTTGATGACATTCTAGGAGATCATCAATGTGGATTTAGAAGAAACAGGTCTACAATAGATCAGATTTTTAGTATAAGACAGATTTTAGAAAATAAATGGGAATATAATGGTACTGAACATAAACTATACGTAGACGTCAAATAAGCAGATGATTCAATTAAGAGGGAGAAGTTATATAGTATTCTGCTGGAGTTCGGAATTCCTAAAAAGTTAGTTAGACGTATACGAATGTGTCTGAATGGCACAAAGAGTAGGGTGCGTGTAGGCAAACATTTAGGCCCTTCCCCCACCTCTTGGGATACCTCGGTCATCATGACCATACTCCCAAGTCCCAGTCTTGTCTCCCTATCTAAGTTCGCGTCCACGTTCAAGTTCTCGGCTTTGAAACCAACACCTCTAGGGAGAAGGTGTTGGAGGTGCAATTGCTGAGCTACATAGTCGCCAGGTCGCTCATTCCTGTCGACCCCATATTTGGTCCACGGGCTCCTTGAGCTGCTGTCGCACATCCAGCGACCGTTCCCCTGTTCTGCCTCCAGGGACGTATCCTGCAGCAGTTGTGAGACCGGCTAGGGCTTCAGTCCACAAGCCCCACGGTGTGAGACTTTAGTACATCCAGGTGATCTCCTGGCGACCCCGCAGTTTGTCCATGAGCCCGTAGGCTGAGCCAGGAACCAGTACAGTTGCTCCCCTCTGCACTGGTCCGAGCCGTGCCCTGGTGTGCCCCCTGGGACGCCTTCTACTGCAGTTGTGGGCCTGCACGGAGCTCGCAAGCTCCAACAGATGAGCAAATAGTATGACAAGGCGCTCATCTCCTGCCGACCCCACTAATGGTTCACCAGTCCCTTGGACTTGGCTGGGAGGACTGTCCAGCAGATCCACCGACCTTTCCCCCAGTGAACCAACTTGGGACGTGTAAGGTTGCTGAAGTGGGTCCAGCCTGAGCATTAGTACGTCAGGTCGCTCAACTCCTGACGACCTCACAGATTGTCCTTGGGTCACTCGGTCCCAGAGTCGGCGCTAATCCCACCAACAAAGAACGCGCTCTCTCCTTTCTCGAGCTTATCGACCTGGTGGCAATTCCCAGCATTACGCCCGGTATTGTCCCAGCCAGCCCGTTCGCAAGACTAGGCCTAGTCGTGCAGCTGCTGTGAAACCAGCCCACTGAGCAATGTAGGCATCCATGGAGCTCATCGCCCATGGTGCCCCCACAATGGTCCTCGGGATTTTAACAAAGAGAAAGGAGCTTCTGATCTCCAGTCTTCCACCGCCTCGCCACGACGGCCGCTGATCCCGCTGTGGGCCGGGATAGTTGAGCATTAGTACAATAGGGCGTTCGTCTCCTGTTGACCCCACTTATGGTCCGCTAGTCCATCGGACTTGGAAGGGAGGACTGACTAGCAGATCCACCGACCTTTTCCCCACTACGCCACTGAGGGGAAGCGAATGGCCGCTGAAGTGGAAACAGTTTTCGGGCACTTTTGAAATCCAGAATGGGTTGAAGCAAGGAGATGCACTATCTTCTTAACTATTTAATTTTGTATTAGAGCACGCCATAAAATCTTTTAAGAATGAGGAAGGATTACAACTCAATGGTATTAATAAGCTGTTAGTTTATGCTGATGATGTATTACTATTGGCCGATAGCGAGAAGGTACTAAAGGACGTCACGCACACACTTTTGAGAAACGCTAAGAAATTACGACTGGAAGTAAATATCAATAAAACTAAATATATGGTCACACGTAGAAATACATTATATAATGGAAATGGGCAGCTAATGACAAATGAGGGAAATTTTGAGGAAGTGGCTGGTTTCAAATACTTAGGAACAATTATCACAAATAGGAATGAGATGCACAAATAAATTAAACCTAGGCTCAATTCTGGAAATGCGTGCTATTATGCATTGCAGGGACTCTTGATGTCCCAACTCCTTTCAAAAAACGTTAAACTTAAAATATATAAAACTATTATTCTACCAGTTATATGATATTGGTGCGAAACATGGACTCTTACTTTAAGGGATGAAAGGAGATTACAAGTATTTGCGAATAAAGTACTTAGGAACATTATTGGACAGACAGGTGAATGGAGAAGACTTTGCATAACAATGAGCTACATGGTCTTTATAATAATAAGAACAGTTAAGTCTCATAGACTGCGATGGGCAGGGCATGTTGCACGTATGGGTAATGAAAGACTTGCATTGAAGCTTCTTGTAGGAAAGCTAGAGGCAAACGCCCAGTTGGTAGACCAAGAAAGAGGTGGGAGAATAACATTAACTATGATTTGGGGGAAGTAGATTATACAGGGAAAGATTGGAAAGCATTAGCTCAGAATAGGGATATATGGAGAGCATATGACCGCGCGGCCATGTACCTGCGGGTTTGATAGTGCCAGTGAGTGAGTGAGTGTATAGTCATCATGTTTTTCCAAAATTATAGAAAATTTGAAAACTGGAAAAATACAATATCAAGGGGGGGTAACGGAATTTACAATGCAAAATTACGGTCTAAAACCAAAATTTGGAAATTCAGTTTTCCAATGCAAAAACTCCGGTAGAAATAAACAATTTCGTAACTGAGTTTTCCAAGGCTATTATTTTTTGTAATTTTTACGAATGATTTTCAAAACTTCAAAAACTGCAAAAATACTATCTAGAGGGTGTGTCCGGAATTAGTAATGCAAAAAATCCGGTCTAAATCCAAAAATTCAAAATTGAGTTTTCAAAGGATTTATTCTCTATGTTTTTGCAATGTCAAATTTTTGTAATTTCAGAAAATACAAAAATACTATCTAGAGTGTACGTGCGGGATTTCTATTGCAAAAAAATCCGGTCTATCTCAAAAAATTCAAAATACAGTTTTCCAAGTTTCCTTTTTGTTTTTATCCAAAACAAATCAAAATTTTTGAAATTTCAAAAACTGTAAAAATAGCATCTAGACGGTGTATCCGGATTTTATAATGCAAAAATTACGGACTAAATTCAAAATTTCAAAACAATGTTTTCTTGGTTTTTCTAAAAAAAATATCAAAATTTTCGAAATTTCAAATCTACAAAATATCCTCTAGAGTGTGTGTCTGGGATTTCTAATAACGAAGGTACGGTCTAAATCCAAAATCTCAACATTGAGTTTTCCAAGTCTATATACTTGGTGCTTTTCCAAAAAACGTCGTAACTTTCGATATTTAAAAAGCAGCAAAAATACAATCTAGAAGGTATTTCCGGGATTTATAATTGAAAAATTGAGTTTTCCAGGCTAAATTCCTCTCCTTTTTCCAAAATACGTCAAAATTATAGAAGTTTCAAAAGCTGCAAAAATACTATCTGGAGTGTGTATCCGAGAAATATAATGAAAAAATCCGATCTATATCCAAAATTTCAAAATTGAGTTTTGCAAGTCTATAGTCTTGGCGATTTTCCAAAAAATGTTATCATTTTTGAAATTTCGGAAAATACATAAATACTATCTAGAGAGTATGTCCGGGATTTCTATTGCGAATAATCCAGTCTATCTCAATACATTCAAAATACAGTTTTCCGAGTGTATAGTCTTAGTGTATTTCCAAAACAAAATTTCTGATTATAAGTCAAGATGGATGCAACATGTTCATCGAATGGAAGATCACAGAATACCCAAACAAATGTTAAGATATCAACCTGCAGGAAGAAGAAGACCAGGACGTCCACTCAAAAGACTTCTGGATGGTGTTTCTCTTGAGGCCGAAACAGGTCAACAAATGGCCTAAATTCGTGAATGTACTGTGATGATAATGATGTATTTCCAAAAAAAACATAAAAATTTTCGAAATTTCAAAAAGTGTAAAAATAGAATCTAGAGGGAGTATCCGCAATTTATAATGCAAATTTACGGTCTAAATACAACATTTCATGATAGAGTTTTCCAAGGCTATTATAGTCTAGATGGGTTTCCACAAAATGTCAAAATTTTCGAAATTACAAAAACTGCAAAATATCCTCTAGAGGGCGTGTCCGGGATTTCTAATGCAAAAAGTACTGTCTAAATCCAAAATCTGAAAACTGAGTTTTCCAGGACTATAAACTTGGTGTTTTTCCAAAAAACGTCAAAATTTTCGAAATTTAAAAAGCAGCAAAAATACAATCTAGAGGGTGCGTCCGGGATTTATTATGCAAAAATTCCGGTTTAAATCCTAAATTTGCAGATTGAGTACTCCAACTCCTCATAGTAGTGGTGTATTTAAAAAAAATGTAATTTTTTTCGAAATTGCAAAAACTGCAAAACTACTATCTAGAGGGTGTGTCCGGGATTTCAAATACAAAAAATCCGGTTTCAATCCGAAATTTCAAAATTCACTTTTCCTTGTCTATAATCTTGGTGTAATTACAGAAAATATAAACAATTTCGAAATTTTTAAAATTGCAAAAAATACTATCTGTAGGGTGTATCCGAGAATTACAATGCAAAAAGTCCAGTCTAAATCCAACATTTCAAAACTGGGTTTTCCAAGTTTTCCTGGTACTTTTCCAGAAATTATCAAAATTATGGAAATTTCAAAAATAGCAAAAATATTGCTTTTTTCCAAAAAAAGTCAACATTTTCAAAATTTCAAAACTGCAAAATACTCTCTAGAAGGTGTATCCGGGTATTCTGATGCAAAATGACCGGTCTAAATCCAAAATTTCAGAATAGAGATTTCCATGGCTTATTATGATGGTGTTTTTCCAAAACATGTAATTTTTTTAAATTCTAAAACTGCAAAAATACCATCTGGAGGCTGTGTCCGGGATTAATATTGCAAAAAATCTGTTCTAAATAAAAAAATTCGTAATTCGGTACTCCGTGGCTATAGTGTTCCTGTTTTTCGAAAGTACGTCAAAATTAAACTGCAAAAATACAATCTAGAGGGTGCATACGGAATTTATAATGCAAAAATTAAGGTATAAATCTAAAATTTCAATATTCAGTTTTCCAATGCAAAAATTCCGGTCCAAATCCACAATTTCGAAACTGAGATTTCCAAGGCTATTATTTTGGTGTATTTTTTGCGAAAGAAGTCAAAATTTTCAAAATTTCAAAAACTGTAAATATACTATCTTGAGGGTGTGTCCGGGATTATAATGCAAAAAATCCGGTCTAAATCCAAAAATTCAAAATTGAGTTTTCAAGCTATCAGTCTTCAAGTTTTTGCAAAAAAGTAAAATTTTCGAAATTTCAAAAACTGTATCCGAGAAATATAATGCAAAATATCCGGTCTATATCGATAATTAAAAAATTGAGGCTTCCAAGTCCCGCGCCGTAGCCGAGCGGTTAAGGTATGAAGCCTTGGCGCAGAGCTACGGGACTTGCGCTGGTTCGAGTCTCCATGGGGGAAGAAATTTTCTCATGGTATTTCGGCCCGTATGGGACCGGTGCCCACCCAGCATCGTGAGGCAATTGGGTAGCTACAATAAGTAGCGGCTCCAGGTTGAGGAACCAGCTATAACGGCTGGGGGACTCGACATGCTAACCACATGTCACCCCTACACTGGCTGTTGATCATCTACCTCTGTGATTGACACATGTGGATGTGAAGGGCCAGCAGCCGGCTGGTAAAAGGGCAACCGCTGAAAAGTGGAAAGACCCTCAATCGGAATCGGAGGATTCCAAGCCTATAGACTAGTTATGTCTCAAGAAAATGTAAAAATTTTCGAAATTTCAATAATTGCAAAACATATCATCTACAGGGTGTACCAGAGAATTATATTGCAAAACATCCGGTCTAAATCCAAACTTTCAAAATTCACTTTTCCAAGGCTATATTTTTGGTGTTTTTCCTAAAAACGTCAAAAGTTTCGAAATTTCATTAACTGCAAAAATAGAATCCAGAGTGTGTATCCGGAACTTATAATGCAAAAATTAGGGTCTGATTCGAAAATTTCAAAATAGAGTTTTCCAAGGCTATTACAGTATTGGTGTTTTTCCAAAAAATATCAACATTTTCGAAATTTCAAAAACTACAAAATATCCTCAAGAGGGTTTGTCCAGGATTTGTAATGAAAAAGGTATGGTGTAAATCCAAAATCTCAAAATTGAAGGGCTTGGTGGAAGAAGGGCCAATCCCACAATTTTGTGATTTGGAGAAAAATAAAATGAAAGTTTTTTTTTGCTGTAGAAACAAATCAAATTAACTTTGCTATTTGAATTTTTAGGATCAGATACAGAACACTATTAGAAATATTTCTGCAAATATACAATACAAATGGGCAACAGGTATTGAATAAATAAATTACACAAACTCACAACTTTTTTTCTATCAGTCAATATTAATAAAATTCATTGTTAAAACCGTTGAGGTGGAGAGTCATAAAATAAAATAAGTTAAAATATACCTTCTTAGGTAAAATCCGTCGTCCTCAACTTATAAAATATGTAATATTTATGCCTGTAGGCCTTTCAGAACATCCGTTCCATCTTCAGCAGTTCATTCTTCGCTACAGCATCCAGTATGATGTTTGATGCTGTAGCGAAGAATGAACTGCTGAAGATGGAACGGATGTTCTGAAAGGCCTACAGGCATAAAAATTACATATTTTATAAGTTGAGGACGACGGATTTTACCTAAGAAGGTATATTTTAACTTGTTTTATTTTTTATCAGACCAAAATCGACATCGCAGGGAAGAAAGATGTATCCTGGAACCAGAAAGCGATGCTCAATTTCTTCAAACCACTGCAGCTCGACCACGTAAATGAAAAGACTCATAATAACAAAGTGTTTTTTTATCCAGCACACGAATCACTAACCTTCTTGTTTACAACTTTGCCTTCTCTGTTCGCATATTCCTGTCCTTGAGCCTTCAAAACCTTTCTTTTATTATCTTTCCATTCTTTAATGCTCTTTCGTTATTTCGACTTTCCTTCATTCAAAGAGCTATATTTATTATAAATATCACTATTATTTTCCATATTGCTCATAGAATGGTGATTCTATTCAAGTCAGCCACTTAGAAAACAAACATGTAATTGGAGCTAAACAACAAGATGGCGACCACATGGCCAATCAGAATAAGGCTTACAACCCTCTTAGGTTAACTGAGAATGTATTGAGGGATTGGACCTACTTCCACCAAGAAGCTGCACAGTTCATTCTCCATCACTTTTTATGTTTACATTTACGTGGTGTTAGGCATATCCCACAATCAATTTGGTTCAAGGAGTAAACACTAAATGGCACTAGCTTACACATTAGTCACAAAACTAGTTTTTCATGGAGGAGTGGGAGTGACCCTTCTTCCACCAAGCCCTTCAATTGAGTTTTCCAAAAAACGTCTAAATTGTTGAAATTTAGAAAGCAGCAAAATTACAATCTTGAGGGTGTGTCCGGAATTTATAATTGAAAAATTCCGGTGTCTTGATGTTTTTGCAAAAAAAGTCAAAATTATCGAAATTTAAAAAGCACCAAAATACAATCTAGAGGCTGTGTCCGGGATTTATAATGCAAAAATTCCGGTATATATCCTAAATTTCAAGATTGAGTTCTCCGAGTCTATAGTCCTGGTGTATATAGTAGTGGTGTATTTCCAAAAGACGTCAAGTGCAAAGAATTGGGTGTCAATCCGAAATTTCAAAATTGAGTTTTCCAAAAAAAATATAAAAATTTTGGAAATTAATAAAATTGCAATAAATACTACCTCTAGGGTGTATCCGAGAATTTCAATGCAAAAAGTCCGGTCTAAATTCAAATTTCAAAATTAGGTTTTCCAGGTTTTCCTTGTGTTTTTCCAGAAAATGTCAAAATTTTCGAAACTTCAAAAATTTCAAAAATACTATCTGAATGGTGTGTCCAAGAATTTTAAAGCAAGGAATCCGGTCGGAATCCAAAATTAAAAATTTGAGTATGCCTGTAGACCTGGTGTTTTTTCAAAAAAATGTCAACGTTTTCGTAATTTCAAAAACTGCAAAAATATAATCTAGAGTGTGTATCCGGAATGTATAATGCAAACATTCCGGTCTAAATCCAAAATTTAATAATTGAGTTTTCCAAAGTTATTATGTCTTGTTGTTTTTCCAAAAAACTTGAAAATTTTCGAAACTTCGTATACTGAAAAAATACTATCTACAGGAAGTGTCCGGAATTTATAAAGCAGAAATTTCTCTCCGAGTCCTAAATTTAAAAATTGAGTTTTCCGAGGCTTTAGTTTTGGTGTTTTTCCAAAAAAAATGTCAATTTTTTCGAAATTTCAAATACTGTAAAAATACTATCTAAGTTAGATGGTGTATCCCGAAATTATAATTCAACAATTCCAGTCTAAATCCAAAATTTCAGAATTGAGTTTTCAAGACGGAAAAAATACTATCTGTAGAGTGTGTCCGGGATTAATAATGTAAAAAATCCGTTCCAAATCCAAACATTAAAAATTGATTTTTCCAAGCCTATAGCCTAGTTGTTTTTCAAGAAAATTTCAAAATTTTCGAAGTTTTCAAAAATTGCAAAAATGCCATCTAGAGGGTGTATCCGCGAATTATATTGCAAAAAGTCCAGTCTAAATCCAAAATTTCAAAATTGAGTTTTCCAATCTATAGTTTTGGTGTTTTTCCTAAAAAGTAAACATTTTCGAAATATCAGAAAATACAAATATACTATCTAGAGTGTTTTCAAAAATCCGGTCTGACTCCAAAATTTAAAAAAAAACAGTTTATCCAAAAAAGTCAAAATGTTCGAAATTTCAACTGCAAAAATTGAATATAGAGGGTGTATCCCTAATTTAATAATGCAAAACTTACGGTCTAACTGCAAAATTTCAAAATAGAGTTTTCCAAGTTATTGGTGTTTTTCCAAGGAAAATCAAAATTTTCGAAATTTCAAAAACTTCAAAATATCCTCTAGAGGTTATGTCCGGGATTTCTAATGAAAAAGGTACCGTCTAAATCCAAAATCTCAAAATTGAGTTTTCCAAGACTAAAGTCCTTCGAAATTTAAAAGCAGCAAAAATACAATCTATGGGGTTTGTACGGGATTTATAATTGAAAAATTCCGGTATAAATCCTACATTTCAAGATGGAGTTCTCCAAGGCTGTAGTAGTGGTGCATTTCCAAAAAAAGTCAATTATTTTTTGAAATTGCAAAAGCTGCAAAACTACACCTAGAGGGTGTGTCCGGGATTTCAAATGGAAAAAGTCCTGTCTAAAACCAAAATTTCAAAATTGAGTTATTCAAGGCTATAGTCTAGGTGTTTCTCCAATAAATGTAAACATTTTCGAAGTTTCAAAAACTGCACAAATACTATCTAGAGGTTGTGTCCGGGATATATAATGCAAAAAAATCCGGTCTCAATCCAAAATATCAAAATTGAGTTTTCCAAGTCTGTAGCCTCGGTATAATTACAAAAAAAGTATCAAAATTTACGAAATTTCTAAAATTGCAAAAATACCATCTTTAGGGTGTATCAGAGAATTGTAATGCAAAAGTCCGGTCTATTTCCAAAATTTTAAATTGGATTTTCCAGGTTTTCCTGGTGTTTTCCAGAAAATGTAAACATTTTTGAAATTTCAAAAATGGCAAAAATTTTATCTAGATGGTGTGTCCGAGAATTTTAGAGCAAGAAATCCGGCCGGAATCCAAAATTTGAAATAAGAGTATTCTTGGGCTACAGACTTTGTGTTTTTTCCAAAACAAACTGTAAAAATTTTCGAAATTACAAAAACTGCAAAAATATAATCTAGAGGGTGTATCTGGAATATATAATACAAATATTCCAGTCTAAAATTTCCGAATTGAAAACTCCATGGCTATTATCTAGGTGTTTTTTTAAAAAAATCAAAATTTTACAAATTTCTAAAACTGCAAAAATACCATCTGGAGGGTGTGTCCGGGATTAATAATGCAAAAAATCCGTTCTAAATCGAAAAATTCAAATTGAGATTTCCGAGGCTATAGTCTTCATGTTATCCGAAAATACGTCAAAATTGTAGAAATTTTGAAAACTGCAAAAATACAATCTAGAGGGTGTTGCGGAATTAGTAATGCAAAAATTACGGTCTAAATCAAAAAATTCAAAATTGAGTTTTCCCAGGCCATTATTTTGGTGTATACTAAGCAAATGAAGTCAAAATTTTGAAAATTTCAAAAACTGCAAAACTACTATCTAGGAGGTGTGTCCGGGATTAATAATGCAAAAAATCCTGTCTAAATCCAGAAATTCAAACTTGAGTTTTCCAAGGATTTAGTCTTCATATTTTTTTAAAAAACGTCAAAATTTTCGAAATTTGAAAAAAACTGCAAAAATGCTATCAAGAGGATGTATTCGAAAAATATAATGTAAAAAACCCTGTCTGTATCCAAAATTTCAATACTGAGTTTTCCAAGCCAGTAGCCTAGGTGTTCGTCAAGAAAATGTCAACATTTTCGAAATTTCAAAAATTGTAAAAATACCATCTAAAGGGTGTATCCCAGAATTATAATGCAAAAAAACCGATCTAAATTCGACATTTCAAAATTGAGTTTTTCAAATCTATAGTCGTGGCGTTTTTCCAAAAAATGCCTACTTTTCGAAATTTCAGAAAATACAAACATACTATGTAGAGTGTTTGTTCGGGAATTCTATTGCAAAAAATCCGGTCTGGAATTACTTAAAAATTGTAAGAGTGTATGCACCAGAAGAAGGGAAAATTGAAGACACTGTTGTTTTCTATGATAAATTACAAAAAGCAATAAATTGTATTAAAAACACAAAAAGTATCATCTCAGGAGGTGTTAAACGCCAGAGTTGGTAATCTCCCAATCCCAGGAATAGTAGGTATGTTTGGAGAAGATGTAATAAATAGAAACGGGGAAGAACTTCGACAATTTGCTACCTATAATAAACTAAAAATCACGAATACTTTCTATAGGAAAAAGGACATACACAAGTATATATGGTGCGCTAGAAACCAAATATATTTAATAGATTACATAATGATTAATGATAGACTTAGGAAGCAAATACAAGATGTAAGAGTATTCAGAGGATGTGACATATATACAGACCACATCCATTGGTAGCCAGGATACTTATAAAGGCTACAAGAACACTTAGAAATACAAGCAATTAATGATAATCTAAATGAAGAGTGGGAAAATATGAAAACATGTATTATAAATGCTGCAAATGAAGCTATAGGAAAGACGAAAAATATTCGCAACAAAAGAGGATTAAAGACATGGAATGACCAAATAAATATTAGCTTATTTAGAGTACTTACAAAAGAAAACTGAAGAATCTAGAACTGTATATAAACAAAAAAGAAACGGAGCAAAACAAATAACTCGAACAGGTCATAAAGATTCCTGGGAAAGATTTATTTCCAAAATAGAGCACGATGTATATGGTAGACAATCGTTAGCATTTAAAGTAATGAAACATTTAAATACAACAGAAAAATATACTGCAAAACTAAATACAATTGATCTGAAGACATGGGAGAATCACTACAGAGAATTATGGTGTAATGAAGAAGAACTAGTTATAAAACGCCCTTCTGAAAGTGAAAATAAATCAGAAATAGACAGAATTACTTTAAGCGAAATGAGAGAGGTATTGAAAGAAATGAAAAATAGAAAAGCACCAGGTATAGTTGGTATAAACAATGAACTGATAAAGAATGCAGGTTTATTGGCAGAAATAAGACTACTAAACTTAATAAATGAATGTTGGAAGACACGTAAAAGGAAATAGATTAGATAGTAAAAATTATAGAGGTATCAGCTTATTGAACTCCATTTAAAAATTATGTGCAAAAATAATAAATAATAGATTGAAGAAGATATCTGACACACTTTTAGAAGAAGAACAAGCAGGGTTTAGAAAAGGAAGATCCTGTAGTGATAATGTGTTTATTATAAAGAGACTAATTGAAAAGAGAAGGGAAATTTAACCTGCCAACATATTGATTTTGAAAAGGCCTTCGAGGGAGTAAATAGATCTATACTATGGGAAATAATGAAGGAACGAGGATATCCGCACAATCTAATAAAAGCATTCCAAGGCTTATATGAAGAAACTAAAGTAGTGATAAAACTGATGGAAAAATGTCAGAAGAAATTTAAAAAAAATCAAGGAGTTGGACAAGGGTGTAGTCTATAGCCCACACTTTTTAATATATGTATCGACGACATTATGAAACAATGGAAAATTATAATGGACAAAGGCCTTAGATTGAACAATAACTCAAGTATTAATAATTTAATTTTCGCCGATGATTTAGTCTTACTACACCATGATGAAGATTTGTTACAATTGGCTGCTTACAAACTAAATTCAATATGTAGCGATTATAATTTTAAAATTTCAATAATTAAAACAAAAGTAATGGCATTTTTCGTGCAAAAATATTAATTACAGACGAAATTATTAAACAAGTATCCCACTTTAAATACACTGCTCAAAACAATTAGAGGAACACTTGTAATAAATTGAATAAGTAATTGTTTTTTAAAGCTGTGATGCTGAAAGTTGGACAATATGTAAATTGAATTATTAATTTTATCATTGGATACAAATTTTAAAGATCCATGGCCTAAATACAGAGAAATTACCTCAAATAACAAATATAGAGATTTTTTTTTTTTATTTTGGAAGGCACTGGCCACTTCTAATTGGTAAGCTTCCTGATGTTGCTATAGTGACGAATGTTGATTATTGCCTTGTTTATTGAAGTCTCTGACAAAATGAGGCATTTAAATGAGTTTGAAGTGTATCATGCTCTACATCTTTTACGACAAGGTCAATCTCTGCGACAAGTGGCTAGAGAGCTTGGGGTTTCTCCTTCCGTGGTGTCCAGGTTACGCAACAGGCACAGAGAGACAGGTCAGTATTGTAGAAGACGTGGCCAGGGCCGTAAATTTAAAACAAGCCCCCAGGATGACAGATACGTTGTTCTTTCTGCTCTTCGACAGCGTACAAAAACTGCAAAAGACCTGCAGAATGACCTTCATATGGCTTCCGGAATCCGGGTTTCAGACCAAACCATAAGGAACAGATTAAGGAAAGAGAATATTCGTCCAAAAAGGCCCGTTAAAAAACCACGCTTAACAATTGGGCATAAGGCAGCAATACGTACGTATGCTGAAAACCATGGTGATTGGAACCTGAACCAGTGGGAGTCTGTGCTCTTCTCGGACGAATCCAGGTATCGTCTTACACGTTGTGATGGTCGATTGAGGGTGTGGGGACGGCCAGGAGAAAGATTTTCTGCAGAGGCTGTACAGGAAATTGATAGATTCGGAGGAGGTTCCATAATGGTGTGGGCCGGAGTTATGTACAACAATCGTACGGACCTTGTACTTGTTCCCCAGCGACTGAATGCTGTCCGGTATATCGAGCACGTTCTGGAAGAGCATGTAGTACCTGCTGCCATTGGAGTAGGCCCTGGATTTCTGTTTATGCAGGATAATGCCAGGGCACATTCTGCGGCTGTCACCAGGGATTTCCTGAGGAGGAATGAAATTGAGGTAATGGAGTGGCCAGCGGTCAGCCCAGACCTCAACCCTATTGAACACTTGTGGGATCTTCTAGACAGGAAGGTCAGGAACCGACATCAAGCTCCACAAACTCTGCAGCAACTTGGAGATGCTCTGAAGGAGGAATGGGAGAATATCCCGCAAGAGGAAATCCAGAATCTTATTGGGAGCATGCCACGAAGGTGCCAAACTGTCATCGAATGTCGTGGAGGCCATACACGATACTAACTCTATATAACGAGTGTTTAACTTTGAAAAATAAGCACAAGATTCAATTGCTTACATAGCGGAATTATTTGAAAAGTTAATTGTCAGCGTTATTCATTTGTTTTTACTGAAATGAGCAATAAATAAATAAATAAATAACCACAAATAATGTACTTTATTAATTTAATGTTTGTACCTTTATCCAATGAAAAAATCTTTTCATATTTCATAGTGTTACTCTAAGTGTTTTGAGCAGTGTATTTAGGGTGTGACATCAGCTATGGGTAAGATAAAGATATTGAACACTAAATACGTCAGTTTCAAGCTATTTGTGGTACAATAAATGGAACATTCAATAATAAAGCCAATAAACAACAAAATTAAAAATTTATAAAACAATGGCTGTCCCTGTCCTTTTGTATGGGAGTGAATCTTGGATTACCACTACCAAACAAGAGAGTAAAATCCAAGCAGCCTCGGAAAACTTTATTTTGAATTTTTGGAGTTAGACCGGGATTTTTCCATTCCGAAATTTCGAAAATGTTGATATACTTTTGAAAAAAACACCAAGACTGTAGACTAGGAAAACTGTTTTGAACTTTTTGATTTTACCGGATTTTTTGCATTATAGTTCTCGGATACACCCTCTAGATGGTACTTTTGCAAATTTTGAAATTTCGAAAATTTTGACATCTTCTTGAAAAACACCTAGGCTATAGGCTCGGAAAACTCAATTTTCAAATTGTGGATATAGACCGGATTTTTTGCATTATATTTCTCGGATATACTCTCTAGATAGTATTTTTGCAGTTTTGGAAATTTCTAAAATTTTAACACCTTTTGCAGAAAATACACCAAGAAAATAGCCCTGGAAATCTCAGATTCGAAATTGTGGATATAGACCGGACGTTCTGCATTAGAAATCGCATATAAGCCTCTAGACAGTATTTGTGCAGTTTTTGACATTTCTAAAATTTTGACATTCTTTTGAAAAACAGCAATACCTGATATCCTCGGAAAACTCTATTTCGGAATTTTGGATATAGACCAGATTTTTTGCATTATAAATTACTGGAACATCTTCTAGATAGTATTTTTGCAGTTTTTGAACTTCGAGAATGTTGACATTTTTGGAAATACTAAAACTCTTGTCTTGGAAAAATCAATTTTAAAATTTTGGATTTCGACCGTCCTTTCGCATTACATATCCCGAACACACCCTATGGATAGTATTTTTGCAGTTTTTGAAATATCGAAAAGTTTGACTTTTTTTTGGAAAAACGCCGAGATTATAACAGCCTTGGAAAACTCAGTTTCGATATATTGGATTTAGGCCGGATTTTGTTCATTATAATTCTCGGATACACCCTCCAGATTGTATTTTTGCAATTTTAGAAATGTCGACAATTTATATATTTTTTTGTAATTACACCAAGACCATAGACTTGGAAACCAAATTTTGAAATTTAGGATTCAGACCGCATTTTTGCAACTGAAATCCCTGACTCACCCTCCAGATAATATTTTTGCAGTTTTTGAAGTTTCGAAATATTTGACGTTTTTTGGAATAACATGAAGGCTAAAGACTTGGAAAAGTCAATTTTGAATTTATGGATTTAGACTGGATTTTTGTATTATCAATCCCGGACACATCATCTAGAGAGTACGTTTGCAGTTTTGAAATTTCGAAAATTTTGACATTTTTAGAAATTTTGTTCGGATTTTTTCATTATTAATTTCGGATACATCCTCTAGATTGTATTCTTGCTGTTTTTGAAATCTAGAAAAAATTGACGTTTTCTGGGAAAACTGCAAGAAAACTTTAAAAACACAATTTTGGAATTTTGGATTTAGACGCAAGATAGTATTTTTGCAGTTTTTGAAATATCGAAAATATTTACGTTTCTTGGAAAAACACCTAGACTATAGCCTTGGAAAACTCAATTTTGAGATTTTGGTTTTAGACTGGAATGTTGCAATTGAAATCCCGGAAACAATCTCTAGATAGTAGTTTTGCAATTTCAAAAAGTTAGATATTGTTTCGAAAAAACACCACTTCTATAGTCTAGGAGAATTGAATCATGAAATTTTGGATTTATATCGGACACACCTTCTAGATTGTATTTTTGCTGTTTTATAATAATAATAAGATAATAATTCTTCTGTCGGCTCGTGGAACTTCTTGTTTATATACACCTTGTTATGAAATCCATGCACTGTGAGTCGTGTTGTAACGTGTCTCTGGGGGTTGCACTCTCTGGTCCATCTGTCGTCCAGCATGGCAGTTGTGGTGTAGAAATCTATGTCTATATCCTTCTTCTTCCTATTTCTGATGCTTATGAATTTCTGGTATGGTTCTGCGGATTGTAGATAGAATTGGGTTCTTTTATCCTCTATGAAGTAGGTCTCTCTCATGAGTTCGTAAGCAAAACGAGATGGCGCTGTTTTTCCTAATCTCAGGATCCGTTTCATGAACATTGCTTTGACTTTTTCTGTTCTTATCAGATCTCCAATCTTAAGTTTTTCCCAAATTATCTCTATCCCATATGTAATAACTGGTGCCACTGTCGTTTTGAATAACTGCATTGCTGTACCTGTCGATAAGTTGGCCAGATTCGGGATATTGTATGATGTTCGGATAGCTGCCGCTGTTCTTTCTTGGATGTGTATTCCGAAGGACGTTGCTGTTGTCTGTAGAGTGAATCCTAAATATTTGTATTTTCTCACTTTTTGTAGTGGTTGATTGAGTAGTGTTATGTTGTCTTTTGATGTTGATTTTCCCCCTTTTCTAAATGTCATCTGGACTGTTTTTCTCTTCATTTATCTGCACGTTGTTCTCCTGTGCCCAGATCTCTAATCTTTTTATTGCTTTTTGTATGTCCTCCTTTTCTGTTGCTCCTATCACCATATCGTCTGCATATAAGATTAGTTTTGCTTTTGAGTTTTCCTCGATTATGGTGTTCACGTCTGCTGTATAGATGTTAAACAGTGTGGGGCTCATGTGATCTCCTTTCAGAACTCCGTTCGTCTGTACGATATCTTCCGAAATTTCAACATTGTTGTTTACTTGGACTATGTTTCGCTGTAGGCAGGCTTCGATTATTCTCACTAGTGGGTCTCCTTTTCCGATCATCTGTTTCAGTTTCTCAATGACCTTTTGTCTGTTTATTGAGTCAAAAGCCTTCTTGAAATCGACGAATACTGCATGGTACTTTCCTCTTGTATGTCTTAGGGCGTCTTCTATTTGGTCCATTAGATATTTCACTGCTTGTACAGTGCTTCTGCCTTTCGTAAATCAAAATTGGTTTTCCGGGATGTGTCCCTTGGTCGCTTCTAGGAGTCTTTCATTGAGGATCTTTGTGAACACTTTAAAGGAGTAGCTTTCTAGCGCTACTCCTCTGAATGAATCAGGTGATGCTCTGTCCCCTTTTCCTTTATATAGTATTTTTAGGGTCGCTGTGTTCCATCTCTCTGGTATTTCTCCTTTCTGTATGCATTTGTTCATCAAGTCTTTCCATAGTTCCTCTAAGTTGTCGAGCTATTCATTGAGGTGTTCCATATAGATGTTTTCTGGGCTTGCAGATTTTTTGTTATTCCCTCCATTTATTGCCTTTCTGAGTTCTTGTGATGTTATCGGTTCTTGGATCTGTGTGAGTTTCGTTTTGTCCAAGTCATATGCTCGGTCCACGTCCTGCTTATTCAGTAGGTCTGAGAAGTGGCTTTCCCATTTTTGTATGTGAATTTCTCCTGTTGTGGGTGAGATTCTCTTTTTCAATGCTATAAACGGATTTGATTTTGCGTCCTCAGCTAGCTTTCTTCCTTGTCTTTCTGTATATTCTTCTCTTTTCCTTTTTAGTATTCCTTTGTAGTTCCTTCTCTTTTCTGCGTACTTGGTTAGGTCTTCCTGTCGTTTGTAGGTTTTTGCTATGTGTAGTGCATGCAATGTTTCTTTCCTTTCCTTGTAGCATTCTTGGTCGAACCATATTTGTGCATGTATTTTTTTTCTTACTTTTATAGCTTTCTTCATCACTTCGGTGGAGATTTCTAGGGCTTCTTCGAGTTTGCCTTCTTCTATTAGATCCCTTGCTTTCTCGATGTTTTCTTCGTTGAGTTTTATTACTTCCTGTTGTATTTGCCTGGTGTATATATTTGGTCTTCTTTCCTCGTTTGCGGTATTTTCATATGGAAACTTGTCATTATCGGGATGTGTTTCCGTATGGGTGCCACTGCGGAGTTCCATAGCCCGTTTTGTTTGATTAGTTTTAGATTTTCTCCTTTAAAGAATACTAGATCGATCGTGCTGTGGCCGTTGTGTGCGAAATAAGTTGGGGTCTCCTTTTTATTCGCTATTTTGAACCCTTCCTCTTCTAGAGTCTCTAGCAGTATGTGTGTTTGGCAGTTTCCTTATCGAGCCTGCAGTTAAAGTCTCCGGCAAGTGTTACATTCTTATCTGTTTTTGTTTGTTCGATGGCTGTTGATATTTTATCTATTATGTTTTCGATGGGAGCACTTGGTTGTATGTATATTCCTATTATTGTTACTGTGGAGGTTTGACTATGATCATGTTTTCCTCCTTGGTAATGCCTTCAATATCTCCTGTTCTCCCTTTTATGAAACATGTGACTCCCCCTGCTGGTCTTCCCTCCGTCGGGGTTGCTAGTGCATGTATGGCGTAGTAACTTTGTAATTCTATGTCTTCGATAAGGAAGTTCTCTGTGAATATCATGACGTCCGTATTGTCTATTTTCTTCTTTGGTATGTAGGCTAGTGCGTTTCTTATTCCCTCTATGTTCCATAGTAGTATGTTTATTTCCTTATTCTGCTGAGGTTCATTTTTCTTTGCTACGTTCTTGTTTAAGTTATTGTAGTTCCGCCCCGTCGTCTTCTTCCCTTCTCCTGAGTATCTGCGAAATCGAAATCTTCTGACCTTAATTCCTTGTGGCCAGAAATCCGCGTTCTGTGCGTCTTCCAGGTAGTTGTAAGGGAAACCGATCTTGAAAGCTTTTCTGTCTCCTAGGGTGTGAAGTTCTTCACATTCTATATTACCCTTAATGCCGTTTCTTTCCAGGAATTTTCTTATGTTGCTTTCGGTGGTGTTGCGGTTGAGTCTTCCTATGTACATCCAGGCCATCTTTTCCGCCGCTTCCAGTTCGTCGTCTTCTTTCCTGTGCCCTTGTCCGGTTATAAACGGTCTGCTGTCTTCTGTGTATCTTATTTTCCTTTCTGTTTCTTTCTGATAATTTCTGTTGTTTTCTTCGAAAGTGTTGGTGTTTTCTTCATCTCTCATGTTATTTGTCCTCTTTTCATTGTAGTTTAGTTTCATCGGTGTCTTGTTTATTAGTCTTTGGTTAATATTCTGTTCAATCTTTTTGTCCAGCTTGTTTTCTAAAAAGTCTATTATGTTTTCTAGTTTGTCGTTTATTATCTCAGTGTTTATTGCTGTCTGGTTGGCTCCCCCGTCTTTGTGTTTATTGTCGTGAGCTTGTTTCTTTGCACTGGTCGTTGCGTGTGTGTAGTGTCTTGGTGCTTCTCTTCTTCTCCGTCAGATGTAGCGCTGTGACAGACACTATTTGTTACTTCTTGTAGGTGGCCAAGAGATGGCGCTACTTGTCCCGCTGGGCAGCTGTCTGGTTCCCGTGCCTCTATCAATTTGCCATGTGTAACCTCTTTGTTTTGGTGATTCTCATTTTCGTTCATCTTAGTATCTAGTTTACATTTCATTGATTTAATATAACTACGAATGTTTCTTACCGCATTTTGTAGTTCTTCCTTCGTGTCCTTCTTCAGGTAACTTCCTATTTCCGTGATATTTTCCACACTTTTTAGAGCATTCTCTAGCTGCAGTTCCGTCTCGTCCGCCATCTTACATTCCCAATGCTGTTTTTAAATTTCGAAAATTTCTTTTTCGTTTTTTGGAAAAGCAGCAACACTATAGTCTCGCAAAATTTAATTTCGAGATTTTGGATTTAGTCCGTATTTTTTTTCATTAGAAATCGCGGACACACCCTCTAGAGGACATTTTGCAGTTTTTGAAATTCCGAAAATTTTTATTTTTTTTTGGAAAAACACCAAGACTATAATAGCCTTGGATAACTCTATTTTGAAATGTTGGATTCAGACCGTAATTTTTGCAATATAAATTCCGGATACACTCTATGGATTGTATTTTTACAGGTTTTGAAATTTCGAAAATTTTGACGATTTTTGGAAAACCACCAAGATTATAATAGCCTTGCAAAACTCAATTACGATATTTTGGATTTAGATCTGATTTCTTTTAATTATAAATACCGGACACTCCCTCCAGCCAGTATAATTATAAATACCGGACACTCCCTCCAGCCAGTATTTTTGCTGTTCTTGAAATTTCGAACATTTTTATATTTTTTGGAAAAGCACCAAGACTATAATAGCCTTTGAAACCTCAATTTTGGATTTAGACCGGATTTTGTGCATTATAAATCTAGGACACATCCTGTAGAAAGTGTTTTTTACAGTTTTTACAATTTCGAAAAATTTGACATTTTTTTTGGAAAAACTCAAACTTCAAATTCTTTATTTAGACGGGAATTTTTGCATTATAAATCCGGGAAACACCCTCCAGATACCATTTTTGCTGTTTTTGAAATTTCGAAAAGTTTGACATTTTTTGGAAAAACACCAAGATTATAATACCCTTGAAAAACTCAATTTTGAAAATTTGGATATAGACCGGATTTTTTACATTATACATTCCCGGTACACCTTCCAGATAGTATTTTTGCAGTTCTTTAATTTCGAAAATGTTGACTTTTTCAAAAAACTCTAATACAATAGCGTTGGAAAGATCAGTTTTGAATTTTTTGGATTTTGACCGTACTTTTTGCATTATAAATCCCGGACACAACTTCTGGATAGCATGTTTGCAGTTTTTAAAAATTTAGAAAATTTTTACGTTTTTTGGAAAAACACCAAGACTATAATAGCCTTAGACAACTCAATTTTGGAATTTTGGATTTAGACCGGATTTTTTGCATTATAAATCCCGGACACAACCTCTAGATAGTATTTTCGCAGTTTTTAAAATTTCGAAAATTTTTACATTTTTTGGAAAGATATCTAGACTATAGCCTTGGAAAACTCAATTTTGAAATTGTGGTTTTAGACCGGATGTTTTGCATTTGAAAACCCGGATACACTCTCTAGATAGCAGTTTTGCTGTTTTTGAAATTTCGAAAATTTTGACATTTTTTGAAAAAAAAAAAAAACAGAACAGAACAGAATCTTGGAAGATGATTTATATTTGTTCCTATAATCAAAAGACAACAATCCGCTCCCTATCAATTAATAAAAATTAAATTATTTGGGCCTTACGAAGGAAAAACAAATAACTTCCACGTTCCGGGATTTGAAGAAGACGATATTTAACTCTTGTTACAACTGTTTATTGGTATAGACATCGTGAAGAATATTTCGTAGTGGGAGAAGTAGTGTACTGTTGTTATATACCTAGATTTCATGGTCGCCTAGGAACAGTTTATGAACTGTCAGATTGGCGTATATTTATTGATTATAGCATAACAAGTCTAAGGGGCGATTTTCTGCATAACTAGAATATATTCTGCTTCAGTTCCAGTAGTTCAATAGAGTGTACATGAAATGAACATACACAAACATGTGTACATTTATATAAAAAGTAAAATCAAATAAACAGAAGTTGTACGTGTGCTGTGGCCTTATTGTGTGTGGTATTTTATTGGGACAGCAAGAAGGGTACACGAAATGACCATGTTATACGAGCGAATGTGTCTCTAGAGCCTGGGAAAGACAATGGAAAGTTACTAATTGGCCGAAAATAAAACACTGGTGCCAGGGACAAAATATGTAATAAATCGCCCATTAGTTGATTCTAAAAAAAACAATTACTACCTCCTTTGCACATAAAATTAGGATTAATGAAGGAATTTGTTAAAGTTTTAGACAAAAATGTCCCTTGTTACCAATACATTGATAAAACAAATATCGAACTGTCGGAGGCAAAAGTGAAGGAATAGATTTTGATGGCCACAGATTCGCAAACTTGTTAGGGATGTTACTTTTAAAAAAACTGCACGTCCTGACATGGTACTACAAGCTTGGGAATCATACAAGGATGTCGTCGAGAAATTTCTAGGTAATGTTAAAGATGATCAATATGAGAAAATTGTAAAAATCATGATCAAAAAGTTCAGGGCACTGGGATGTAATTGAACATGAAGTTACACTTCCTCTACTCTCATCTTAAATATTTCCCAGATAATTTAGGAGCACTGTGTGAAGAACACGGTGAAAGATTCCATCAAGACATAAAAGAGATGGAAACGAGGTACCACGGTCTATGGGATGTCTCCACGACTACCGTCGGTGTTTGGTAAAAGAAAATCATCGGGAGGGGCACAACCGCCAATCAACTCGCTGTTCATTTCTTGCTAAGCGAAGGAGAAAATAGAGATATTAAGTCATATTGGTAGTTTTTTATTTATTTCAAATTGTTTCAACTGCACAATTGATATTGTATTGAGCCTCTGTAGTTATTATAGCAATTAAAGTGATTATGACTATTACATATAATGCAAAAATTAATACATATTTATTTTAACATGGCAAAAAAAAATCTTACTTGATACGAAAAAACTGTTAATATATTTGAAATGACCACAACAAAATTAGGTTAAGAGACCTGTTAAACCCATGCCGTAGAAAAAGTTAAATTCGCAGGTCTGTGTAATAATAAGTAAATAAATAAGTAGGTAAATGACACTCGAAAGAGCATTACGTTTTAGTTTTATGATTTGTCTTTTATGAGTTCGTTCAACGATCCCGTCCATCTTCTGCATTGTTTGTAATGGTATGGCTCGTATTTTTGTTCACATATCTTGAATTCATACGAGTCACTCGGTTGGTGAAATTTCGTATTTTTGCACATTTTATGGTGATATCCATGTGTTGTTAGGCCTATGATTGTGTGTATTTGTGGTAGGTTGCTTCCGGTCCACTCCCTGTTCACCATGGCATGTGAGGCGTAGAACTCTTCGTCGATCTCTTTTTCCTTCTGTTTCTTTTTTTTTCCGTGACTTTCTTATATGACTCTCTTGCTGGCAGTAGTGTCCTTTGTCACAGGTCCTCTAGGAAGTAGGTTTGTGTGTAATAATAATAATAATAATAATAATAATAATAATAATAATAATAATAATAATAATAATAATAATAAATATATTTTTATTTTGAGAATTTTCCTCATCATTGAGGGTTTTCTCCAACGAATCTTAGTAATTAACATGATTAAAAACATAAATAAATATTAATGACTACGGACTTATAGACTATCAGTTTGCAACAAACATTCACAAATTTCCCTTAATTGAAGTTATCTATCGTTTTCTGTCCTCTGTGTCTACATCTGTTATACCCAATTCCCTTATTGAATTTTCAATGTTCTTCTCCCAGGTTGTTCTTGGTCTACCTTTTCTGTTCTTTCTTTCAATTTTCCATGCACAGACATCCTTTGGTAGTCTTCCATCCTGCATTCTTCTTACGTGTCCATAACATTTTAGCCTTCTGTGTTCAATCTCTTCCATTATACGTTTTCTGCATTCATCTATTTTCTATTTTCTGTATTTCTAATTTTTACAGTAGAGATTTTCTAGCAGCTCTTCTCCAAAAATCCATTTCAACTGAAGTTATTCTGTTGACATGTTGTTGTGTCATAATAATAATAATAATAATAATAATAATAATAATAATAATAATAATAATAATAATAATAATAGTAATAATAATAATGATCTTGATGAAGATTTTCGGGCTGAAGGCCGTGGTCGTGAGGCTTGTAGTTCCCCGACGTTTCGCCAGAGACTGCGTCTGGCATCCTCAAGGGTTGTCTTGAGACTGACATTTCTTGAGGTATCTTGAGGTATGCTCGCTTCAGGTTCTCCAGGATACCGGTGTAATCACCTTGATCTCTTCTTTAGGAAGTGTTAAGTTCAATCAGTTATTTATACTTTTGTGGTAGGCCTAGGAGCATCTAACTTTCTAGGCCAGATAGAACTTTGGCATTTTATATTTCGTCCGTTCCTTTTCGTTGTATGCCCCTATGCTATTAATAAGAGCTTTTTCGCTCAGAGTCGCTTTTTGATATAAGTTTCTTGCCAATTTAGTCATCACCTCCTGAAGAAAGTCAATGTTTAAATCTTCATGAATTTTGATGATTCTCGTTCTAATTGGATATTCTCCTGCACTTGTTCTGAAGAACCTGAAGCAAGTTTATCTTATCCTTTGATAAGGTCAGCCATGCGGGACATGCATATATCATTTGGCTGCGTATACAAGCCCTGTATACCAACGTACGTGATTGAGGTGTCAGAGAGTTGGGCTCTCAACATGGGCTTGAGTTGTGAAAAACGTTTATAAAAGTTATTTCGAATCTTCTCGACATGTTTAGCCCAAGTGACACGACGATCCAGTATAACCCCGAGATACTGAACAGTGAGCTGATATCTGATTACAGTTCCGTCATATTCTACTGTTTCTGCACCATTAATATTAGGTCGTTGCGTAAAAATTATTCCTTGGTTCTTCTCTTTACCAATTTTAATCCTCCATTTATCAGCCCACCGCTCAATATCTCGTAGGCCTCTCTGAACTTTTCTACTACACCTAATTAAGGATCTGTCTTTACTATATATCGCAATATCATCGGCATACAGGGCTAGTTGCGTATGTGTCCTCCCAGGAACGTCGGCGGTATAAATATTATATAACAATGGTGAAAGTACGGATCCCTGAGGCACTCCAGCCAGAATAGTTCGTCTATCAGAGGTGGCACCCCCCTCGCTGACAACGAAACTCCTATCCGTTAAAAAGGACGAGATGATTCCCACCATCCCATCCGAAAAGCCCATTGAATCCATCTTCCATATCAGGCCTTCATACCAGGTCGTGTCGTAGGCTTTCTCGACATCCAAGAACACTGCAACTGTGCTCTCTCTATAATTGAAACCTGATGTTATATATTCCGTGAGTCTTACCAGTTGCAGTGTCGTGGAACGACCCGGCATGAACCCGAATTGCTCTTGTGGGATGACGCGCAGATCAGTAGTCATACCGATCAGTCTGCCCAGCACAATTCTTTCAAATAATTTACCAAGATTGCTTAGCAGACTGATCGGTCATCTATTAGAAACAAAAATAGGATTTTTTCCTTCTTTAGGTAACGTTATAATTTTTGCTTCTTTCCATTTACGCGGAAAATAATTTAAATTTAAACATCTATTAAAGATAGTAACTAAATAGCGCGCCATCCCAGATGGGAGGTGCTGAATCATCTCGTTTGACACATAATCTGTACCAACAGCTTTTCTCTTAGGAAGCGTCTTAATAATTTTCTTAACCTCAGCGAGGGAGGCCAACCGCAACCTCTGTAGGGGAGCCCTCTCAGAGATCCGCTCCGCCTCCGATTCCACCCCATCTATCCAGTCATCATCATATTGATCCTGGAGATGAGGTCTAAACCCATCCTCTAGGGAGTCAGCAATAGTATTTACCTTGTCAGTTGCTTTATATTTTAGACCATTTGGTCCATGAATAGGTTTATTATTAATTACGTTACTTTTTAATTTTTTCAAAATGGGCCAAATATTATTTGATCTCTCAGCCTGTTCCAGATCTTCGTTAAATTTCCTTATCTTAAAATTTCTGAAAATATCGTGAATGCGATTAGTCAGATTATTTAAAAGAATCTTATCCTCCCTCCTACGGTATCTTTGCCAGTGTCTTCTGACGACTCTTCTCTGCCGGACAAGTGCCTCCACTTCCGGCAGATTCCCCGTGGTGTGACTACTAACATCTACAGTAGTCACTTCTCTAAAAATTGTTTACAATTGTATTAGTAAAATATCTATTTCCAGATCCAGAGCCTCAGTTGATTCATTTCCGCGATTATCTGGGAAAATACAATCTTTCATATTCTCTGTGAACGCACCCCAATTAGTAACCGTGGCCCTGGATCTGAAAAGCGTCTTTTCTACGTTAAAATTTAAAATTAATTCCACGGGGGAGTGGTCAGAATTCAATTCGTCCCTAGTTTCCAATGACTCCACCGCCACATTTATTTTTACCATGAACACATCCAGCACATCGGGGTTTCCCACTAGTGTACTTGGGAAATAGGTCGGCGTGTCAGGTCCAATAATTTCAAAGTCCTCCCTCTCTGCCAGGTCCTGTAAAATTCTTCCCCTCGGCGATATCAGCCTCGAATTCCAAATGGTATGCTTAGAATTTAAATCTCCTCCAATAATAAAATTTTCTTTAATTCTTATGATGGTTTCAAAATCGTTTGACACTATTCTTTTGCTGGGAGGCTGATACGCCGAGCAGACCAGGACCTCTTCATCTTCTAACATTAGAGTGATGGCTGTGACTTGCAGATTCTCAAGTCGAGGGAGGACAACTTCCAAATGTGATAATGTGGACCTGACAACCACAGCCGTACCCCCATGTGCCGGATTGGGTCCATCCGTGATATAAACTTTGTAGCCCGGGATTCGCCAGCCGAACCACACTGGTTTTCGCGTTTCTTGTACTAATATGATGTCAATTTCATCTCTAAAAATGTATTCTTGTAAATTTATATATTCGCGGGTCAAGCCGTTAATGTTTATTGAAACAATTTTTAAAGGTTTAATAGCCATTTTCGACCCCGAAAATTCGCAATAAACCGAGACATAATGTGGTGACCCTCCCAAAAGTGTCTGTTTGAATTTTCACATCTTCAAAAATAGATTTATTCTGCTGGATATACCATTTTATGTTTCCCTTACGAATCCATTCAAAAATATCTTTAAAATCATTTAAATCGTTTTCTACTCGATTTACATTAAATTTAGCATTTGGTATATTATTTTGTGCCACAGGGGTCATTCCTGGAATCCCATCCCGTTGGGGTAAGTGCGGGAAGTCCGCCGGTTTCACTGTAACCCGGGGCATATTGGTTGGTCTACTATTTTTTTGCTCTAACTTGTTCAACTACTCTGCAGCCCCGGTAGCTAGCAGGGTGAGCTTCACCGCAATTTACACACTTTGCTGGTTCGGTCAAAGATTTCCTGCATTCGCGAGTATTGTGTAGGCCGGCGCACTTCACGCACCGTGCCATCAGATGACAGAAGTTTGCCTTATGGCCAAACCTCTGACATCTGAAGCATTGTTGGAGTCCTGGTTGACCCCTGTAATCTTCAATTTTTACTTTGAAATTAAAAAAAGACCAGTTAGTTTTTTCAATTTGTCTACATCGTCTTGTGCCCTCGGTAGGGTCACCACCCAGAGCGGTAATGGAATTAATTCTTTTTTCTTAGTTACATTATCAATGTTACTTTTAGATAACTGGCGGACCCGGACCACTGAAATTTCCAACCTAGACAATTCAGCCAAAATTGTTAAGTTATCAAATATGGGCGGTAGACCCCTTAGAACGAATTAGGCAAACTTTCTGCCGTCGTTGTCGTATGTATAATATTCAACAGAATCTTTGTAAGTATGGATATCAATCTATCATAATCCTCTTTAGTACTAGCTTTAATCTTTAATCCACTAGAAATGTATTCTGCTATGTATTCCCTCCTCATAATTTTCGTAAGCTGAGTCAATATAGTATGGTTAATTGCCTTCAGGTGTATTATGATGGGAGGAAAAGATTTTGTTTTCTTTGTCTGTTGTTCTTCATTAGGTTCATTTGTTCTATCATTATTATTTGGCAATACGTCAAAGCGTTCGAAGTGGCAAGGGGATCAGGCTCGTTATTTCGAGACACTTAAACAGTTTTATTGGGTATAATAAATCCTTCGTCATCTGGGATTTTTCTCTTCGCCATGTCTTCCCCTAAAATCAGCTACAACCGCCTCTTTAAAACAAAGAGGGGTGAGCACCTCCCCACGACAGCAACGGCAGTACCTATTACGTGTACTCAAAAGCCAATACACGAAAAAATATCAAGAGACGACAAATAAAAACCAATATAAAACCTAAAAACACCAATTTAAAATAAATAAGTAGGACAGGTTAGAATAAATTGAGTAAAATACTGCAGCTGACAAGATATCACAAGTTTTAAAACAAACACAAAAAGCTTAGTCAGTATAAACCTAAAATAACTGATAGGTTACAATTCTTAAAATAATAATAATAATTGCTGACACCCCAAGGGCCGGGTCTATTGGGAGTCCACTAACCTGAATTTTGATGCAGCACCAGTCACGTCCCGCTGGTCAACTCCAGCTAAGCCACAGACTTGCACAGACGCTTTGCACTAACTCAATTTAAAAATATTTTCACTAAAAACATCTAAAATCACTATTAAAATCACTTATTTTTTAAAATTTTCGCTGCAGGATCACACCCACTTCAAGCAGACACGTATATGAAAGCACTGACGTCACAGTCACAATACGACTGGAAGCGATCAATAATTCACCGCTACACTCTGACGTCACGTACTGTCAGCTGGTACACAGCGCTTACGTCTTACTCCACTCACTGCTCTGCTGAGACCTCACTCTCACTCTGAGACTCCTCTCACTCTCACTGGCATTTCTGTCCGCTGTCTGTCCTATTTATACGTTCACCGCGATGTGTTCGTAAGTTGTATCTGCCTTCTGATTGGTCAGCGTTAGGGACTTCCATTGCTCCAATGAGATTGCTGTTTGATGGTCTAGTCGACTGTACGTTATACCTGCCTTCTGACTGGTCAGCGGCAGGGACTTCCATTGTTCCACTGAGATTGCTGTTTGATATTCTAGTCGACTGTACTTGTAGAGGTTTACATTTTGCGTTTTTTAGAACCGGTATCCATACTTTGTTGACTTTTACTGACGGAAATGCCAGTCTCAAGACAACCCTTGAGGATGCCAGACGCAGTCTCTGGAGAAACATCGGGGAACTACAAGCCTCACGACCACGGCCTACAGCCCGAAAATCTTCATCATGATCATCATAGCAACTCCGGCCGTGAAAGTCTACGTGAATACAATAATAATAATATAATAATAATAATAATAATAATAATAATAATAATAATAATAATAATAATAATAATAATAATAATAATAATATATAATAATAATAAATAATACATAACTATAATAATAATAATAATAATAATAATAATAATAGTAATAATAATAATAAATAATAATAATTATTATTATTATTATTATAAGTATTATTAACATGTCCACCGCGGTGGTCTCGAGATAGCGTGCTGCCTTGTCACGCAGCGGGCACGGGTTCGATACCCGGTCCGGACAGGCTCCTGGGTTAGGAATTATTCACGGGTTTTCCTCACCTGTAAGACAATTTTCAGGACACTTAGGGCCCAACGGTCTCCGAAAATCATCCGGTCATCATCATCATCATCGTCCTTATCATTATTAGCATCAATCTTCTCCGGTGTGGAAAGCAATGGGATGCTACCACATCTATAATTCCCTAGTAAAGCTGCAAAGCATAGCATAAAAATGCTATGATTGCAGTGAAAAACCTGCCCTTGGGCAGAATTACTATGAATGGAAGAATTATCAACATATTAAAATAATAGAAGAAAAACGTTTCAAATGGCATTGACACCTCATAAAAATGGAAGAATTGGAAGAGGCAGACCCAGACAAATCTATGAAGACGGATTAAGACAAGTATGGAATCTAGAGATTTGAAGGAAGAAGTTGCTTTAGACTGAAACCGGTGGGAGGTACTTTGGTCCGATAAATTTGTATACGGCAAAATGTTTAAAGTCTTTAATTGCCTATTTTTCCATTAGGCTTCATACAATTTTGGATAAAAAGGGGAACCTCTGTACTGTGGAATATTCCTAAAAATGTTATTACTATAATAATAATAATAATAATAATAATAATAATAATAATAATAATAATATTAATAATAATAGTAATAATAATAATGATAATTATTTTGCTTATTATTTTATTTGTATTTATTGTTATTATTATTGTTATTATACATACTCACTGGCACTATCGAACCCGTAGGTTCCTGGCCGCACAGACATAAAGCTCTCCATACATTCCTATCCTGAGCTAATGCCTTCCAATCATTATTTGTATAATCTAATTCTCTCAAATCACAATTAATGTTATTCTCCGGCCTCATTCTTCAACTACCAACTGGGCGTTTTCACTCTGGCTTTCCATGCACGTCTTTCATTCCCCATAAGCGCAACATCTCCTGCCCATCGCAGTCTACGGAGACTTAACAGTTCTTATTATATCTGACGTCCTATAGAGGACATGTATTCATTGTTATGTAGTCTTCTCCATTCAGCTGTCTGTTTATCTCTCTTTGGTCCAAAAATTGTCCTAAGTACTTTATTTTCAAATACTCGTAATTTCATTTCCTCCCTTAGCGTATTAGTCCATATAATATAACTGGTATAATAATGTATTTTTAGTTTAATGTTTTTTTTCAAAGGAGTTGAGTCATCAAAAGTCTCTGTAATGCATAATAGCACGCATTTCCAGAATTGAGCCTATGTTTAATTTCTTTGTGCATCTCATTCCTATTTGTGATTATTGTTCCTAGGTATATGAATTCGCCTACTTCCTCAAAATATCCCTCATTTGTCATTAGCTGTCCATTTCCATTATATAATGTATTTCTACGTGTGACCATATATTTAGTTTTATTGATATTTACTTCCAGTCCTAATTTCTTAATGTTATTAAATAGAGTGTGCGTGTTGTCCTTTAGTATCCCCTCGCTATCAGCCAATAGTACTACATCATCAGCATAAACTAACAGCTTAGTAATAGGATTGTGTTGTGGATCTTCCACATCCTCAAAAAAAATGATGGCATGCTCTAGTACAAAATTAAATAGTAGAGCAGATAGTTCATCTCCTTGCTACAACACACACTGGATATGAAAAGTGTCCTAAAACTTTTTGCTTACACGCTCCCTACTCTTTGTGCCATTTAGACACATTCGTATAAGTCTAACTTTTTAGGAATTACGAACACCAGCAGGACCCTATATAACTTCTCCCTCTTAATAGAATCGTTGAAGTCTACGTATAGTCGTTGTACAGTACTATTATATTCCCATTTCTTTTATAAAATCTGTCTTAAACTAAAGTCTGATCTGCTGTAGACCTGTTTCTTCTAAATCCACATTGATGGTCTCCTAGAATGTCATCAATATAGGGAGCAAGTCTGCTTACTATTATATTTGTTAGAATTTTGTACGAAGTTGAACGTAATGTGAAACATCTGTAGTTGTTGCAATCAGTTTTATCTCCTCTCTTATAAATTGGTACGATAATGGATCTTCCCATTCACCTGGAAGAGTTTCGTTTTCCCAAATTATACTAAACAACCGGCGTATCTTGTCCATCAATTTTTCTCCCCCTGATTTTATCAGTTCTGCTGGGATCTCATTTGAACCTGATGCTTTATACATCTTCAATTTTTCTAATGCCATTTCAGCCTCTAATGCACTTGGAACTGTGACTAGCATTTCTGCTCTCTGTAAATTATCCTCCTTAATGTCCTGTTCTGTATGTACATTTAATAGCTGATTAAAGTAACTTTTCCATCTATTTAATACACTTCTGGAATCTGCAATCATACCCCTTCTTCGGTATCCTAATTCCCTTATATAATTCTCTAATGTTCCTATTTGTTGCATTAATTTCAGGATAATTAATGTTCTCTCTCAAATATTCCCTCTTTTTACTCTTAGAAAACAGGTAGTTTCCCGTCTAATACTACCCATTTGCTCTAAATGTACCTAATTTGGCTCGTGTAATCATTTAATTTTTGCTGGGTTTCTTTTCTTTACTATGTCGGCACATTCCTCATCAAACCATTCTTTTTTGCCTCTTTTTTAAATAACCAATGCTTTCTGATGCTGACAATTTAATAGTATCTCCTACAGCCTCCCATTCTGTCTATATCAGTTTCTTCTTCGTTTGCCACATTGTCGTCTGAAGATTCTAGTTCTTCAAATTTATTAGCAATTTTGATTTGGTATTTTTGCTGCATTTCATCATTTTTCATGTTTTTAATTCAATTTTTCCAGAATCATCTTTAGCGTTTTTTCCTCTCATACGCGGTAGTCGTTTTCTGAATTTCATCCTGACCAGTTGAAGATCCGAATTGCAGTCTGTCCCTCTAACTGATCTAACATCGATGATGCTCCCGTGCCAGCGTTTTTCCACTAATACATGATTTATCTGGTTCCGAGTTCCTCCATCTGGAGACGTTACGAGTGTATTTATAAATATCCTTATGCTGAAATATTGTGCTCTTAACAATGAGATTCTTTCATGTGTCAAAGGTGACTAATCTAACCCCATTGTCGTTACTATTTTCATGAAGGCTGAATTTGCCTATTGTTGGTTTGAATATATCTTCCCGCCCCACTTTTGCATTAAAACCTACTAAGACGATATCATATGATATCGAGAAAGGCTATGAAACAAGCATTCTAATTCTTCATAGAACTCATCTTTGATCTTGTCATCTTTATCTTCTGTGGGAGCATGTACATTTACGATTAGAAAATCATGTCGTTTACCCTTTAGAATTATGTATGATATCCTATTACTGACAAACTTAATATATCGGAAAGGTGACAGAATCCTCCTGCTGACTAAAACCCCGTTCGAAATTCAGGTCATTCTGCACCCCCGTAGTATAATGCAAAGCTTCCTGATTCCTGACTACCTGTTATTATTATTATTATTATTATTATTATTATTATTATTATTATTATGTAATTTATTTATTATATAATTTATTTTTAGTAATGTTTAGCAAGCAATTTCTTCTGTGTAATTAATCTATTACTGCTATGTTTGGTTGGTTGTAATATATGGTTATGTCCGGGAATGCACAGCTCGGGGGAAATGCTTATATCCCTCATCAACCAATATGATGTTATGAAATATTTTCTACATACATACAGTACTAGGCCGTTCTATGTTAAGTATGTTAACTGTAAGTAAAATATTTATATAATTAATAACATTGGTAACGTGGAGGGAGATATTACGTCGACCCTCAGTGGAACTTTCAGTCGCAGATGCACATCCGTGGTTTTGTCAGTGATACGTCCTACTATTATTATTATTATTATTATTATTATTATTATTATTATTATTATTATTATTAACAGGCTACATAAAACTAAAAATGAAGAGGACTGTTTTGATGACTTGTCAACAACTGTATACAACGTGGATAGATTGGAGAATGAGAGGAGATCATATCTGTATAAGAAAAGGTTAGTTGATCAGTTACTAATCTCTAGGTTTGACAATATTCAGGAAGAATGCAACTATATAGTAAAACGTTTTCATCTATCGGTAAAATAAGTATTAGGAGAAGCAAATAGAGAAATAAATAAATTCAAATATTTTTGGAATGAGGACTTAGCAAAATAAATATCAAAGAAAAAAGAAAAATAATTAATGTGGTTGAATACCAAAGATCTGAAAGACAAAATTCAATATAAAGAAGCTCAAGTAAGAGTTTGAAAGAAAATTACGGAAGCTAAAACAGTGAGCAACAAAAAAGATTTTTTTTTGTCTCAGAAAGACAAATATGTGATTTTGATAGTATGTTTTCTCCTGAATTCAAATATGATATCGGTGTTTCTCCATCATGTAAGGTGTCCGAGAAATAGGAATTTATAATTTTAAACACTTTAATATTTTTTACATTCGTAAGTACACAATATTCGAATATTCGGACTCACCTAGAAAGTAAGAAATGACGATTTTCTGCTATATTTCGCCTGTGGAGCATCCCTCTTGATGGTTCAACAATAATCGCTAGCATATTAGGATTCCATTTGCCTTGATATGTCTTTTCCATAGCTGAAATCTCCTGAGTTAGCTCATTTGGTTTTATTTTACAATGGACAAATGGACGAAAAAAAGTTTATTAAAATAATACATATTTAAATCCATTAATTGAAATTGAAATAAAAAAGTGGGTGGTGGAGAAATCCCGAATACATATTTGAAAACACGATAGAAAACTGCATTAAGTTCAACATTGATACTCATGAGACAAAAATCATGTTGACCAGTGAAATCAGAACTGGGAACAAAATTGTTTAAAAATTCAAACATGTATTGAAGGAAAACGAAGTACTGGATCTTGGAGAATTTTTGAAAAATTGAGAAGTAAATGAAGTGGACACACAAATGTACAAACAATCCCTATGACTGAATGGGAAAATTATTTTAAAACATTACTATCATAAACCAGGCTATTTCAGTTAGATAATGTTCAAAATATTCCAGAGAAAATGAAGATGAATATATACAATTGAACATAGAGGATATTAAAATTAATATTCAATCATTAACAAATAAAATAGCTAGTGGTCCACGAGGAATACCAGCGGAACTATTAAAACATGGATCCGACTATTTATTTGACTGAGAAAATTATTTACAAAATTTATGAATGGTGAAAAAGTGGCTGAAGAATGAAAACTAGGTTACATTTCGACAATCCATAAAAAAGAAAAAAAGACAATGAGAAAATTATGGAGGTATAACCGTAACAAGTACTATGAGTAGACTCTTTGGACGTGTACTAAAATATTATTTGGAAAAAAAAACTATAGTGATATGGAATTAGAGGAACAGTCAGGATTTAGAGCAGGTTGTCCACAACCGACAATTTATTTTGCATTACTCATGTAATAGAAAAGAAAATGCAACATGGATAACCTTCGTACCTACTATTTGTAGATCTTGAGAAAGCATACGACAATGTCCCTATAGAGAAACTATGGATTGTTTTATGACGTATTGGAATTAAGACTATAATAATTAAAGCTGTACAACATTTATATGACAATTGCATACATACAATTAAAATTGGCAGTGAACTGTATAATGATTTTACGATAAATAAAGGTCTTCGTAAAGATTGCTGTCTATCACCGACTTTGTTTTAAATATGTGTACATGAAATATTAAAGAATTGGAGGAGAAAATGTTCAAGCATGGGAATTCCTATTTCAAACAACAAAACTTTATACAACTTACATTTTGTAGATGATCAATTGTTAATTACACAAGATTATGAAGATTTAGAATGTATGACTAGAAAATTAGTAGAAGAATATGAAAAATGGGGATTAATTTTGAACATGAAAAAAACCAAATATTTATCAATTGGTGAACCAGGACAAAATTTAATTTTGGAGACTGGAGAAACAATAAAATCTTGTAGTGGGATCACATATTTAGGAATTAAAATAAATATAAATGGGAGTTATGAAGAGGAAATAAGAAATAGAAATGATAAAAGAAAATTTACAATTGCTTGCCTGAATGGAATATTGTGGGATAAAAATATAAGTAATAAAAATAAAATGAATATATATCATACAATTGTTAAAAGCATCATTACTTATGGAACAGAATTTTGGCCATTAACAACAAAAACAAATAAGTATCTTTTGTAACGAAAATGGATTTTATACGAAGGGCAGCAAGAATTTCAAGAAGATAAAAGATAGGAACTCAGTTATAAGGGAGAAAATGAAGATTGAATACACTATTTTAGATAATATTAAAACTCAGCAATTAAGATGCTACGGATATGTCCAGTGAATGGAAGAGGATCGGCTACCAAAATATGTTTTGGAATGGAAACCTGAGGGAAGACGAGGCAGAGGAAGACCTAAAACCTGCTGGAGTCATGGAATATATTTATACATGAAGGAGAAACATCTACAACCAGGAGATTGGGTGGACCGACAAAATTGGCTATTGTGTCGGACGAGGACATTAATCAACCGATGATCTATCTAATAATATTATTATATTATTATTGTTATTATTATTGTTATTATTATTCTTATTCTTATTCTTCTTCTTCTTCTTCTTCTTCTTATTATTATTATTATTATTATTATTATTATTATTATGTGAGGTTGTAGCTTATATTTGTGCATTGAGTGTATAATCTGACTTGCTCCCTAGTTTTGCTTTGTCTGAAGACGGTGATAATTTATACTTTCAAGCTACTGATGTATTAATACGTGCTTTTACATGTTACTTTGTAAAATTGAGATTAAAAGAGAAATTTCAGGATGGTAAGTAATTTTCTTGTATTTTTTCTTTTCTTTGCAATTTTGTAGAGTAGTATATTCATCAAGTCTTTTATTGTGTTTGAATTTCTTCAACTTATTTATAATTAATTCTTTATCAAAACCATTTAATCTAGCAGTGTTTTAAGATATGTTTAAACTCTTTATTGAAATTTTCTCTCGTTTAATGGTACATTTGTCAATCTATAAATTAAGCTATTGAATATTGCATGCTTATGAGCAATGTGATTGAAGCCTGATGATTTAATGTAATTATCTGTATGAGTTCCTTTTCTAAATATATCAAATTCAATTTTCAGTGTTTGATCATTCCTAATTATACATAAATCCAAAAAAGGAATTTTGTTTTCTTTTCCAAATCTAAATTAAGAAATTTCTCAAACTTAAATTAAAAAAGAAGAAAATTTTGGCAGATATTAAATTCATAGATAGATGCATTCGTAACAATATAGCTCCTAAATTTATCAGAAAAATAGTGAAATTTAATAACAACAGGAAACAACAAAAGATGACAGAAAATAAAGTTTTACAAGCAGAAAAAAACAAATTTTATTCAAATCTTCAGAATTTAGATTTGGAAATGTATCATCTTCATATGAAATTAGTTAAACAACTAGGTTATGTTTGTTTTGAAAACTTAATTAAAAATCATTTTGAATATTTGAATCTGGAAATAAAGAAAAAAGTAAACATACAAAAGAAGAAATTCAGGAATTTAGTTCAAAAATATAATGCAGATATCAAGGACAAAATTATTACTGAAGATAAAGAAAAAAGAAAAGTTAATGCAACATCAAATAGTTTTCAACAAATAATAGATCACAATGAAGAAAATGTAGTGAATCTGTCAGAAGTGGTTTTAGATAAAGAAGAAATTAAATTACGTAATAAGGGCTTAAAAACCTGCATCAGTTTTTCAGACAAAGTTGAAGATTACATTGCTGATATTGAAATTGGAATAAATGATATGACAATTGAAGATAAGGTAAGTATTAGGAAAGAAATTGGAAAAGTTTTAGAAGAAATTAAAGACTCTCAAAAAAATTTAAAAGCAAAGAAAAATTTGGCAATTTTGAATAAAATTAACAACAAAAATTTAATACTTTCGAAAGCAGACAAAGGAAATAAAATAGTTACTCTTGACAATTTGGAATATACTGCGAGGATGGACAATCTCTTAGAATCAAAAGAATTTTTGGAATTGAAAAAAGATCCTTTACCTAAAGCTATTAAATCCTTTGACAATACTTTGAAACAAATAAAATATACTTTCACAAAACAAGAAAAATTTAAATTAAAAGTGTCCAATCCATCGAATCCTAGAATGTACGGTCTACCAAAGATACATAAAATTGGTAATAAGATGAGACCTATAGTCAACAACATTGGTTCACCATGCTATTATTTATCTAAATGGCTGGTACAAAAATGTAATGAGTTTCCCAAATTTGACACTAAAAGTATTCAGAACTCTTTGGAATTGGTTGACAAATTGAAAAATATGAGTCTAGGACATGATGACAGATTGGTTTCATTTGATGTAATTTCATTGTTTCCTAGTATACCAGTTGAAAAAATGCTAAATTTTTTGAGGAAATGGTTAAGTTCTCTAAATATTAAAAATGAAATATTAGAGGAATATATAACTCTTACTAAGCTATGTGTCAGTAATTCTTATTTTACCTATAATGAAAAATTTTACCAACAGGTTTCGGGTTTGTCAATGGGTAATCCGCTCTCACCATTTTTAGCTGATTTGTTCATGAGTTACTTGGAGTGTCAAATCACTAAAGCATACCCATGGATGTTTAAGACTTGGTACAGATATGTGGATGATATTTTTGCAATAATAAATTCTAAAGATATTGATGATGCTCTTAAATTATTGAACCTTCAGGATGAATCAGTAAAGTTTACCGTTGAATTAGAAAAAGAAAACAAAATTCCTTTTTTGGATTTATGTATAATTAGGAATGATCAAACACTGAAAATTGAATTTGATATATTTAGAAAAGGAACTCATACAGATAATTGCATTAAATCATCAGGCTTCAATCACATTGCTCATAAGCATGCAATATTCAATAGCTTAATTTACAGATTGACAAATGTACCATTAAACGAAGAAAATTTCAATAAAGAGTTTAAACATATTTTAAACACTGCTAGATTAAATGGTTTTGATAAAGAATTAATTATAAATAAGTTGAAGAAATTCAAACACAATAAAAGACTTAATGAATATACTACTCTACAAAATTGCAAAGAAAAGAAAAAATACAAGAAAATTACTTACCATCCTGAAATGCATAGGAAATTTCAAAAAAAAATTTGACAAATACAACATTTCTTTGGCACCAATAAATAAATTTAGTCTGGGTAATCTTCTAAGTACCAATAAAAAAGTCAATGTTCCAGACAGTAAGAAATCTGGAATTTATCAAATAAATTGTGAAGATTGCAATAAAGTTTATATAGGAAAAACAAAAAGGAATTTGGAAATTCGGACAAAAGAACATTTCAGAAATATTAAAAATTGTGAAATTGAAAAATCTGCAATTGCTGCACATAGTTTATTAGAACATCATAAAATTGGAAGAGAAGCTAAACTTTTAAAACAAGTAGAGAAACCTTTGGAATTGACAGTTTGGGAAAAAAATATACATTCAGAAAAACAAAAATAGATCAATGAATTTTGATATCCCTAACGAAATTACATTGATTTCGAAGTTCATAAATTCAACCATAGATGGCAGCACTGAAGATGGCGACAATAGAATAGTTGACGGCCGAAGAATTTCATCAGTCGGAGTTATGGCTGACGATGAACATGATTATGTTTGAAATCGCGATTTCATGGAAGCATGAATCCTATGAGGTTAGTTGTTTGAACAATATGTTCTCCGATGAATTTTAATGATTATACCTCATAATGTTTACTTCCCAACATTAATTAAATATAATATTAGTTTGCTAGGATTCTCGGAGTAAGAATGCGGGATCATGCGGCAGATTTGAAACGGAGAACTTCCCCATTTGTTTACTTTAATCGGCAATGGGAATATGTATACCTATTTACTGAATATGTAGGAAAGGCAAAATATTTAGTGTGTCTGAAAGCTCTTACTAACGCGAAAATATTGAATATTCAGATATATTATTCTATATACCAATGCGAATTATAAGGATACCGATCACACAGCGGAGGTCGAAAAGCTAAACGATAACTTTCATCTGTGACTGCACAAAATAGTGTACATTCATTTCACTATATTTATGCTATTTTTAAATGTATTTACTTGAATTAGTTCAAATTTTAACCATCACACATTATCATTATAATTACAATTATTATTTTCTAACTATATATTCCGTTATTCCCCCATTTGGAGTTAGATCGCTCCCTAATGAGGGTGTATAACCAAGCTAATTTTGTTCTCCTTATTTACTAATACATGTAATCTATTATTATTATTATTATTATTATTATTATTATTATTATTATTATCATCATTATTAATATTTTGTATTTTATCTCTAATTTCCTTAACATAAAAATATGCATAATTGTTGATTGTTTAAATCCTATTTGGCAGTTTATTTCTGCACATATTCTGTCCCAATGGTCATTTTAGCTTTTCTAATTTATTTTATTACTATACGCTTCTCTCCTTTATATATATATATATATATATATATATTTTCCTCCGTGTTTGAACTGAGCCATTTTTCATAAGCTTTCTTTTTGTCATCTATTTTCTGAAAAATGTCTGGTGTTAGCCATTCATTTATATTTTTTTTTCCTTCTGTCCCTACTGTCTCGAAGGCCACTTTTTAAGTACTCTTTACAATGTACTCATATATTTCATCAGTGTTTCGATCCTAATCTTCATTTAATTCTTGATTCATTCTATGTTAATAAAACATTTTAACGCTTCCATCTTTCAAAATATATATTTTAAACTTGTAATTTTTAACTTCCCTCCTTATTTCCTCAGAATTATTAATTTTTTCTCGGCGTTTCCTACTTGCCAAGACCAGTATGTAGTGCCTTTTACTAAAAAATGATGAGTTACATTCGGCTCCTCGATGCACTCTTACATCTCGAAATTGAATTGAATATTTTTTTTTATATAGTCAATTATAGATCTCTGTTGTCTTTTACTGTTCATTCTGGTGAATTTATGTATGTCTCTGTGTTGGTACATACCATTTAGTATTTTTAATTGAAATTGTTCACGAATACTGGTTAATTTATTTCCATTTTCATTTCTCCTTTCCTCTCCATATGGTTCAATTACATCATTCTTCTTTTCTGAACCTACTCTTGCTTTAATGTCCCCCATCATTATTATTTATTTTCTTTTTGGGATTACTTCTATAGGAAAATATTCTATAGATAATATTAGGAAAAATAGAAGAAACACGTTTGAAATGGTATGGGCATTTCATAAGAATGGAAGAAGAGAGAATACCAAAGAAGATCCTTAATTGAAAAGCTAATGGAAGAAGTGGAAGTGGCAGGCGTAGAGAAAGATGGATAGATGATGTGAAGAGAAGTATGGAAGCTAGAGATTTGAGGGAAGAATATGCTTTAGACAGGAACCTTTGGCTACAAATCACTTTGGGTTGAAGGAGAAACACTGTATTGTGGAATATTCCTAAATTAAATAATAATAATAATAATAATAATAATAATAATAATAATATAATAATAATAATAATAATAATAATAATAATAATAATAATAATAATAATAATAATAATATACTAATAATAATAATAATCTATAATAATAATAATTATTATTATTATTATTATTATTATTATTATTATTATTATTATTATTATTATTATTATTATTGCAGGCAGAACCGTCTGCTTGTGAGTCAGTTATTCGTGTCAGCTACCAAAAAAGGCAATGCACATTGGGAAATAAAGCCGCAGAATGTCTGATGGCGAATTTATGAAAGACTGTAAGAAAATAGCAGCTGAATTGTAATGCCCTATTCAAATTGAGTTATTTGAAGCAATTAGACTTTCTCGCACAATTGTTACTCGCTGTATACAATATTTTGCTGGTGATTTTTTTTTTCACAAGTCAATGGAAATTGCAAGTAATTTTATTGCTTGTATTGTTGATGTAGTTGGCGTGAAACAGTTTTTTACCGTTCTCTTTAAATTATCTATTATTTTTAATTAAAACATTACAGCAAAAAATGAAAGTAATATATATACACAAGGTAAAATTTTAACATACTTAGATTATTAACGAACTTTAAATGCACAACATTTAACAATCATAAATTACTTAAAAAATGTATAAATAAGCTCAACGAAATAATCTTAAAAATTAAAACCAATAATCTGACATAATATATTAATAAAATTACTAAACTCTAAATGAAAATGTTGATATCACAAGCACCGTAGGATTACATATGCCATTGTTTGTAACGGGTGTGAACTTCGAAACTATAAGTTACAGAAGAGCTGTTATATCTAGGGCCAATGCGAGATAAAACAACGGGAACTAACATATTATTATGTGTAGATGAAGCTATAGAAAATATCGATCTTTCATGGAGTTCACTGGTATCTGTAAACACAGATAGGACACTGGCTACGGTAGGGTGTAGCTTGAGAATTGTGTAGTGTCTCAAAGAAAAAAAAATCAGAGAGTCTGGGGATCCATTGCATTATTAATTAAGAATATCTGTGTGCTAAAAAGTTTTGCTGAGTGAAGTGATACGTGTTGTAGTTAAAATAAGAAACAAAATCAAATCCCAAAAAGTTCTTGACAGATCTCGATTGCCAGTATACCCTACTTTCAGTGAAGTGCAATGGACCAAGAGGGAAAAAATGTTGAATTAATTCTTCGATTTAAATAATGAAATTGCGACATTCATGGAAATGTTAGGCTCAATATATTGTGTTATTATGTAATATATTTACGTGTATTATACCAATGAAGCATAGCATTTTGATAAGATAATGTACGGTTAAAAACTATAAAATAGTTACCTTGTAGGTCCGTCTCCTCAACTTAAATTCTTTTAAAACTCTGTAGGCCTTTCGGGATTAGTCCCATCATCAGCAGAATGCATTAGGTCCTTTCTTGTTGACCCTTATGAGAGCTTGTGGTGGTATCATAGAAGAATTTGATAGCTCTTAGTTTTCGCCTGTGTTGCTAGTGAAGAAGAAGAAGAAGACGAACGGAGAGACGTGCTTCTGTTTCGATTACGGGAGGCTAAACGTCACCCAGAAAGAGTGGTTCCTGTCAGGAATCGACTACACCTTTGACACCGTTGCAGGGTCCCTATGGTTCTCCACCCTTGAGCTTAATTCGGACTAGTGGCAGGTGTCAGTTCATCCAGAAGTTTAAGAGAAAGCGGCATTCTCCAACGGTCGAGGATTATAGCAGTTTACAGTTATGCCCTTCGGATTGTGTAGTGCCCCTGCCACATTCCAGCGTCTCATGGAGGCAATCGTGAGAGGTCTGACGTATGATAACTACTTGCTGTATCTGGATGAAATCATCGTAATAGGTAGAAGCTTCTAGGAGCAGCTAGCCAATCTATGAAGAATATTTGAGAGATTACGGCTTTCACGAATTAAATTAAAGCCCAAGGAATGCCAGATATTCCAACGGGAAATGTCCTACCTGGGACACATTGTACGGACCGACGGAGTGGCAGCAGATCCTGAGAAGCTGAAGGCTGTACAGGAATTTTTTAGACCAAGAAACAAAAAGAGCTTCCTCGTTTCCTGGGCCTGTGTACATACTACAGAAATTCCTCAAGGGGTATGCCAAATCGCCAAGGCCTTAACATAATTGACCGAATAAAAGCGGAACTACCAGTGGATAGAAGAAACCAAGACGGCGTTCCAGAATCTGAACGAAGCCGTATGCACAGCACCTGTTCTTGAATATCCGAACCTGGATGGAAACTTCACCGACACCAGTAACATGGGCATCGGATCTGTGCTATCCCAAGACAAAGGTGGGCAGGAGAAGGTTATCGCCTACTTCTGTCGAACACTGTCCAAGGCTGAGAGGAACTATTTTGTCACCCGATGGGAGCTGCTCGCCATCGTGGGTGCCCTCATACATTTTCTCAAGTACCTTTACGGCCAGGCCTTCCACCTCAGAACTGACCATTCTGCCCTCACATGGTTGTTGGATTCCGCAACCTAGTAGGACAGACTCCTCGATGGATCCAACAAATCCAGGGACTCATTTTACATCGGAGCATCGCCAGAGAAAGAAGCACTCCAATAGCGACGCATACTCTCGTAGACCCTGCCCGGACAACTGTAACCACTGTACTAGTGTTGAGAAACATCAAGGAATTGGAATCGTCAAAATTATAACCATTCATCCTGCCCCTGGTTGGGATAAAGAAGCGTCGAGGAAGGAGCAGTTAGAATGAATTGACATTAGTATTATAATCATCCTTCACCGGTGTGGAAAGCAACGGAAAGCTACCACACCTATAATTCCCTAGCAAAGCTGCAAATCATAGCATATAAATGCTATGATTGCAGTGAAAGACCTGCATTCGGCCAGAATTACTATGAATGGATGTATTAAACTTCGTTTCTGATTTCGTTGACGTGTTACACAATTACCGAAATTAGTCAGAATCTCCATCAAGAAGATTCTAATTATAGATATATTTTGAGCAACTATTTTATGAGTAAAATGTAATATTAAACTCCATGGTGCGAAAAAGTTACATACCCTTGGTCTAGTAGTTTGTTGCTGGCCTCACATCCTCATGTAACGTTTCAGAGGTGGATCATCGTCGAACCTAAATTAGGGTGGCATATGGTAAGCATACAAAATCCCTCCAACATTTATAACTAGTTATATTTCAAACTGAAGCTGCTACTTTATTGTATCTGCCCAAATTCCTCAACTTTCTGCATAGAAATAGGTCTTATGCTGAGTGAAATTCCTACAAATGTTCGTCCCTCAAGGGGATTTGAATCACCGCAAAATATGAACATTACGCCACTCGTATACGACGCGGGATGAAATGTGATATAAAATGAATAATAAACATTACACATTACTGAAGAGAAGTCGGAGAAAAACTGCATAATAAAACCTGCATATGTTGGTTTTAACAAGAATGAATGCCCTTAAATGCAGGATTTGAAGTTATTTTCTATTGAAAAAAATACTTAAAATTATCTAAGAGAAAGTGTCCCATATCCCGAAATTTAGTGTTTCATATCCTATCTATTTTTATTCCAAAAAAGTAATGAATTTCATTGCAATTAAACCTAAAAATGTTTAAAAGCTAAGGACTTTTTCGACAATATTAAAATATGATGAAGTTACCTCAATAACATATATTTAGAAGTAACTGTCATTCGGTAAGAAACCGTAAAGACAAATGTTGATTTCCAGTTAAGTACGAGTGTATCCGAAATCAATTACTGATGCACGCCCAGAAGTCTGCATGTCTTGAAAGCAGCAATTTAAAGTGGCAGACGCGACGTTTGAAAGTGGCAGATGTGGCAATGACTTGGAATAATTATTACCGCTATTTCACAGATAAAATCACAAATTGAACATTACATAAAGTGATTTTGAAACAAAATTAAATATTATCATGCCAATTATGATATTTTAGTTAATATCGTCTTTTAACAATTGTTGCCTTGAGATTCAAATTTACAAATAAAAGCCCTGTAAAAAAATCAACATTGCGCAAGTTGTTTCTCTAAAGGTCCACATAAAACTTAGGCCTAAAAATTAAAGTCGCATGCATCTTCCTTTTAATTTTAGTTGAAAATTATGAAATGATATTAATGTTCGTTTCATAAACACACACACACATATATATATATATATATACATATCAGGGTTCCCCCAATGGGAGCATATCACCTCAATGTGACATTCAGTAGGCATCAGAGGAATTACTTGGATGCAGAAAGTTCGTTTAAATTTTGCACAGACATATTTATTCAGGCTTGAGGTTTTTTCCGAGCCTGAAGATATTCTGGCTAAAGTCTCTCCCAGAGGACTTGTACCTTAGATTTTTTCATTGTAAAAATGTATCAACCCGGGCCGGGTTTGAATCCCCCTCCACAAGGTTTATAGGAAAGGAACATAACCACTAGAACACCTCGGCCGACGTCATAAACATAACCGCATCTTAAATAGTACGTAAAGTATATCAAACATCTAAAAGGATCTTCTCCATAATGCATTCCCTAAAGTGACTTCCTACAGCTCTTAAAATAATTTTAATCCAAACCTGAGTGATGCCGCATTTTGACTACTGTGACGTTCTACTAACTGACATAAGTGACGGATTGTCGGACAAACTGCAGCGTGTCCATAATATGTATATCAGATTCATATTTAATGTTCGAAAATACGATCACATTTCTCCATTATTCCACGAATTGTCATGGCTACATCTAAAAGAGAGAAGAAAATCGCACTGTCTAGTTCTCTTCTTTAAGATCCTACATACCTCGATTCCCAATTATTTATCATCTCGTTTCCAGTATCTATCCTCAAACCATAACTTAAACACAAGATCACAACATAGTCTCTTGTTTAATATACCACAACATAGGACATCACATCACTCCATGTCATATACCATCTTCACTTCTCGCAACTGGAATTCCCTACCACAAGAAATAAGGGGAGCCGGACATTGGCATTTTTAAAATAAATCTAAATTTATATTTGCTCTAACCTCGACTTCATTATTACCCAGTGTAAGGTATATATATATTAATTGGTGTTTCTGGTATAATTTATTATTATTATTATTATTATTATTATTATTATTATTATTATTATTATTATTATTATTATCGTAACATGTATCCATTTTAAAACGAAAAATTCAGAAAATTACAGAAGATAAAATTGGAGAGGAACAATGTGGATTCCGAAACGGCCGATCGTGTATCGACGCTATATTTGTTATAAAACAACTAATTGAGAAGTGGAAAGAATTTAATATCCGCCTATATATATTATTTTTAGATTTTGAAAAGGCCTGTGATAGAGTCAAACGGGACATAACGTGGAAAATATTGGAAAGCTACCAAGTCCCCAATAATCTAATAAATGCTATAAAAAGTTTATATGAAACCACATATATAAAAGTAAAGTTAGAGCATGGGAAAATAACAGATAAATTTGAAATTAACCAAGGTTTAAGACAGGGATGTGGACTATCTCCATTACTGTTTATTCTATATCTACATAAAATTGTCCAGGAGTGGAAAAAACTAAACCCGCCAGGAGTAAAAATATGTATAGGAAATCAAATACAAACAATAATCTTAGCAGATGATCAAGTACTTCTAGCGGAGAATGAAGATGATTTGCAGAGAACAGTGTTTAAATTGCAGAATACCCTGGAAAAATACAACATGAAAATATCTGAAAATAAAACCAAATCCATGGCAATCACTGGAAAGGGACTTTCGAGAGTAAAAATAATAATAAATAATAAAGCAATAGAACAAGTAACACACTTTAATTATTTAGGTAATAATATATCACAGTTTCATAATCAAAAAGATGTGGAAACAAATTTAGAAAAATATAACAGATTAAATGGTATAATTAGGAGAAATTTTGGAAAACAAATGAGGAAGAAATCCAATTGAGATTTCATAATGCCATAGCCAAACCTGCTCTACTATACGTAAGTGAATGCTGGACACTTCGAGCAAAAGATAAATTCCGCATTAATAGTTCACAAATGAGATTCCTCCGATCACTAACTGGAGTAACATTAAGGGATAGAATGAAAAGTGATGGGATAAGGATGCAGTGGAATAGTAGGGAAATGGTTGAACATATACAAAATTATCAGATTAAATGGTTCCAACACGTCCAGAAAATGTCAAATTCCCGTTTACCAAAGATGATTTACCACCTCAACCCTAAAGGCAAAAGAGACCTCGGAAGACCCTTCAACCGATGGAAAGATCAGTTTTTGTAGTCGCAGAACGGGCATCATCACCCAATACTGCATTCGGAAGAAGAAGAAGAAGAAGAAGAAGAAGAAGATTATCGTAACATTATTGTTATTATCCTATAAAATGTTGTTTGTACACGAAATTTACATTGCTACATGTATTGTATATTTAACTGTTTATAATTAGAATAGTGTATATCTATATTTGTCAAATATTTATTTGTACATGTGCTGGTTGAGTTGAAGAGAAGGCCTTATGGCCTTAACTCTGCCAGAATAAATAAAGTTATATTATTATTATTATTATTATTAATATTATTATTATTATGAAGTACAAGCGGGAATAAGATAGACTTTGAATCTCTGGACATTAATACTCATTTTTCAGAGAAAAATAATTAAACTTTTTAATTTCTATTCCTCGCTAAGATAATTATATAGTAGCGACCATTTTTACAACCTGTAATAACAATAACATATGCTTATTATTCAGTAAAATGTATGCGTAACATATAACAAGGAATACTGTTAAATGTATTTTGGATTTCTGGAAATGGATTCTTATTTTAGTGAGAAAAATAAGTAATCTTTATTTTATATCCCTCGCATGATATAGGTATTTATATCGTATTGACCAATTTTACATTCAATTGACTATAAATAATAATAATAATAATAATAATAATAATAAAATTAATAATAATAATAATAATAATAATAGTAATAATATTAATAATCATCATAATAATAATATATTTAAATTGGCAGAGTGAAGACCATATTGCCTTTTCTTCCATTCAAACAGCGATAAATATTAAATATAGAAATATTTACAGAATATCACAATATATACAATTATATGTAAATATTTCTACAAATTAAACTAAAATTTTGGTGAATCAAGTAAATATTATTAGAGAAGCAAAAAAATCAGAAACCATCAATTAACCCGCAGAAAGACTTAACAAAAAATGGAGATTTTAATTTCATTTAAAGGAAGCTAATGTCTGGGAGTCCCAGATTTCTCGTGGTAAGGGAATTAAAGATTCTAGCATTAGATACAGCATAGCAATTGAAAAATTGAAGATGTATAAAGCATCAGGTTCAGATGAGATCCCAGCAGAACTGATAAAATGGGGGGAGAAAAACTGATGGACGAGATACGCTGGTTGCTTAGTATGATTTGGGGAAAAGAAGCTCTTCCAGATGAATGGAAGGAATCAATTATCGTACCAATTTATAAGAAAGGAGATAAAACTGATTGCAACAACTACAGGGGCATCTCATTACTTTCAAATTCGTACAAAATTCTTACAAATATATAAGTAAGCAGACTTACTCCCTATACTTACTTACTTACTCACTGGCACTATCGAACCCGTAGGTTCATGGCCGCGCGGATATAAGCTCTCCATATGTCCCTATCCTGAGCTAATGCTTTCCAATCATTCCCTGTATAATCTACTTACCTCAAATCATAGTTAATGTTGTTCTCCCACCTCATTCTTGGTCTACCAACTGGGCATTTTCCCTCTGGCTTTCCTACAAAATGCTTCCATGCACGTTTTTCATTCCCCATACGTGCAACATGTCCTGCCCATCGCAGTCTACGACACTTAACTGTTCTTATTATATCTGGCTTCCTATAAAGACCATGTAGTTCATTGTTATGCAGTCGCCTTACTCCCTATATTGATGATATCCTAGGAGATCATCAATGTGCATTTAGAAGAAACAGGTCTACAACAGATCAGATTTTTAGTATAAGACAGATTTTAGAAAAGAAATGGGAATATAATGGTACTGTAAATCAACTATATGTAGACTTCAAAAAAACATATGATTCAATTAAGAGGGAGAAGTTATATAGTATCCTGCTGGAGTTCGGAATTCCTAAAAAGTTAGTTAGACTTATACGAATGTGTCTAAATGGCACAAAGAGTAGGGTGCATGTAGACAAACAGTTTTCGGACACTTTTGAAATCCAGAATGGGTTGAAGCAAGGAGATGCACTATCTCCTCTACTATTTAATTTTGTACTAGAGCATGCCATTAACTCTTTAGAGAATAAGGAAAGCTTACAACTCAATGGTATTAATAAGCTATTAGTTTATGCTGATGATGTAGTATTATTGGCCGATAGCGAGCAGATACTAAAGGACAACACGCACACACTATTGAGTAACACTAAGAAATTAGGACTGGAAGTAAATATCAATAAAACTAAATATATGGTCACACGTAGAAATTCATTATATAATGGAAATGGACAGCTAATAACAAATGAGTGAAATTTTGAAGAGGTGGCTTAACTGAAGTACAATAATCACAAATAGGAATGAGACGCACAAAGAAATTAAACATAGGCTCAATTCTGGAAATGCTTGCTATTATGGATTGCAAAGACTCTTGATGTCCCAACTCCTTTCAAAAGACGATAAACTGAAAATATATAAAACTATTATTCTACCAATGATATTATATGGGTGCGAAACATGGACTCTTACTTTAAGGGAGGGAAGGAGATTACAAGTATTTGAGAATAAAGTGAAACTATATATAAACTGAAAATATATAAAACTATTATTCTACCAATTATATTATATGGGTGCGAAACATGGACTCTTACTTTAAGAGAGGGAAGGAGATTACAAATATTTCAGAATAAAGTACTTAGGAAAATATTTGGACCAAAGAGAGATGAACAGACAGGTGAATGGAGAAGACTACATAACAACGAACTACCTGGTCTTTATAGGAAGCTAGATATATATAATATGAATAGTTAAGTCTCGTAGACTGCGATGGGCAGGACATGTTGCAGGTATGGGGCATGAAAGACTTCCATGGAAGCTTCTTGTAGGAAAGCCAGAGGAAAAACGTCCATTTCGTAGACTAAGAATGAGGTGGGAGAATAACATTAACTATGATTTGAGGGAAGTAGATTATACAGGGAATGATTGGAAAGAATTAGCTCAGGATAAGAATATATGGATAGCTTATATCCGCGCGGATATGATCCTACGGTTTCGATAGTGCCAGTGAGTAAGAGTAATATAATGTACGGTTAAAAACTATAATATAGTTACCTTGTAGGTCCGTCTCTTCAACTTAAGATCATTTAAAACCCTGTAGGCCTTTCGCAACTAGTCCCATCATCAGCAGAATACATTAGGTCCGTTATTGTTGACTCTTGTTGAAACACAGACTTGGTTGTGAGAATTTTATACAGAGGATAATGTGGATTAGGTGTGTATTCATTGAGAATCAGGTTGTTGATTTCTCTTAGGATTGCGATTTCCTCCAGTATATTTATTCTCGTTGGAATGTTTTCTCTATGTACTATTGTGAGGGTGTTATCAATGTTATGCCTATGATGTCCAGTTTGAATTACATGTTTTGCGTAACTTGATTTTCCTCCATTGTAAATGAAATCTCTGAAATGTTCCTTGAATCTAATGTTGAAGCTTCTGTTAGTCTTCCCAATGTAGAATTTAATGCAGTCTGTACATGTTAATTTGTAGATGCCTTTATTGTCGAATTCATCTATTTCTTCGATGTTGTTTTTTATTAAATTGGTTTAATTGGTTGTCCAGTTCTGTAGGATATATTAATATTCTTATCGAGCTTATTTAGTGTGTTGGCTAATTTAATGTTCTTTACCAGCGTACGTGAGAGTTATCCATTTCTTGTTGTTGTCATGGATTCTATTTCAAGTTTGATTATGTTGGTAATGTTGTTTTTTCTTTTTTGTTTTTGTTTATAATTCTATTTATTATTTGTTTGTTGTAGCCGTTAATTTTTGCCATGTGTTTGATGTAATTTAATTCTTTATTATAATTGTCTTTATTTAGAGGGAGTTTTAACATCCTATTTATTAGGCTTTTTAATGTACTTATTTTATGTTGAAAAGGATGTCTCGATTTATTGTTTATGGCTAGTGTGTTGCTTGTCGGTTTTCGATAAATGCCAATTTCTATTTTGTTGTTGGTGAAGTTTTTTGTTAGTGTTAGGTCCAAATAGTTTATACTGTTGTTGATTTCTGTATCATCAGTAAAGATGATTTTGTTGTGCATGTTATTTAAATCTTGAGAGATTTCTTTGTCTTTTCTATTTTCGCTGTCATAAATAATTAATACGACGGCTACATATCTTGTGAATAATTTTATGTTGAATTTAGTAATTAATTCTTTGAGGTGTGTATTTTCTAATTCCTGTAAGAATATTTCTGCTAGGATTCCCGAAGTGGGGCTTCCCATGGAGATTCCGTATTCTTGGACGAAGAGTTCGTTGTTGAATTGGAAGTAATTCTGTTGCGTTATTGATTTTATGGTGTTATTTAGTTGGTTGATGTAGTTATTTTCAAGTTTCTTGTCCATTAATTTTTGTTTTATTATGTCTATTGTTTCATTTATTGGGATTTTGGTGAATAAGTCTTTTATATCAAACGACGTCATTTTTGTGCTTTTGTTGATTTCTAGGTTATGTATTTTTTCTGCCAAGTCGTATGAATTTTTAATGGTGATTTGATTATTTAAATTGATGTCTTCTTTTATTTTATGGGTGAATTTAGAAATTTGGTAGTTGGGTGCATTTATGCAATTGACAATTGGTCGCATTGGAACATTATTTTTATGTGTTTTTGGAAGAGCTTTCATTGTAGGTGGTGTTGGATTATTATTTATCCATTTCTTGTATATGAATGTGTTTTGGTTGTTGTTATTTGTTTTAAAGACTAAGAGACTTGATTTTATTAATTCTTTTAATGATCTGTTATATTTTCCGGTTAGGTCCTTTTCAATTCTTTTTAGGTTATTTTCTTGCATGAATTGTTTGGTTTTCTTTATATATTCTTCTTTTTCCATGAGAACAATTGTATTGCCTTCGTCTGCTTTCGTGTGTATTATATGGCTATTTTTAAGTTTAGATATATTTTTATGTAGTTGTTTTTCGGTATTGTCTATTTTCGGTGAAATATCTTTAATGACTTTGGCTGCCTCGTATTTAGCATAGTTTTTATCATCTGTGTTTAGTTTGTTTATTGCAATTTCGCTTTCTATTATTAGGATTTGTTTGATTCTGTTTACATTGTTTGTGAGATAATGAATTTATATTCCATTTCTAATATGTTTGTTTCTTGTTTGTTTAGTTTTAATTTTGTGAGATTTAATATTCTATTGTGAAGGATATGTGGTTAGGCTGTGATTTTGTTCAGCATTTTTCACTTGTTTTTTCGTTTTTCAATTTCGTAGTTTTTATGTTTATGTTTCGTATTTAGTTTCCATGATATTATTAATTTCTCATGTATTTGGGTTTTCTATTATTGACCAGCATTTAGCAAATGTTAAACACAGCTTCTTGTGAGTAAAAATGTAGTTGGTTGTTGATTGTTTTCCTTCTTGATATAAAGATATCTGATTTCATTCCTTTAGCCATATTAATTTCCGCTTGTTTTTGTGTTTTCATATGCTGTGTTAACTTTTGGTTTTAATTTTGGCGTACGTATTAGGTGTGATGTTTGTATTTAAGGCATTCTTTGTTGAAGTTATGTTAGCTATTGTTTTATGTAGCGTCAGTTTGAGGTTATGATATTTGTGTTCACTTTAGCCTGACTGGCTGCAGAATCGATTACTAGTAATTTTCCGTTGAGGTATTAGTTTCACAGTAGTATAAAATGCACGGTCAAACAAAATATCATATAGTTTCCTTGTCGGTCTTCTCCTCAACTTAAGTTCTTTTAAAACCCTGTAGGGCCTTTTCGGGACTAGTCCCATCATTTACAGAATGCATTAGGTCCGTTTTGTTGACCCTTGTTGAAGCACTGACTTGGTTGTGAGAATGTTTTACAGAGGATTGTGTGGATTAGGTGTATATTCATTGAGAATCAGGTTGTTGTTGATTTCTCTTACGATTGCGATTTCCTCCAGTATATTTATTCTCGTTGGAATGTTTTCTCTATGTACTATTGTGAGGGTGTTATCAATGTTATGCCTATGATGTCCAGTTTGAATTACATGTTTTGCGTAACTTGATTTTCCTCCATTGTAAATGAAATCTCTGATATGTTCCTTGAATCTAATGTTGAAGCTTCTGTTAGTCTTCCCAATGTAGAATTTAATGCAGTCTGTACATGTTAATTTGTAGATGCCTTTATTGTCGAATTCATCTATTTCTTGGATGTTGTTGTTTATTAAATTGTTTAATTTGTTGTCAGTTCTGTAGGATATATTAATATTCTTATCGAGCTTATTTAGTGTGTTGGCCAATTTTAATGTTTCTTTACCAGTGTACGTGAGAGTTATCCATTTCTTGTTGTTGTCATTGGATTCTATTTCAAGTTTGATTATGTTGGTAATGTTGTTTTTTCTTTTTTGTTTGTTTATAATTCTATTTATTATTTGTTTGTTGTAGCCGTTAATTTTTGCCATGTGTTTGATGTAATTTAATTCTTTATTATAATTGTCTTTATTTAGAGGGAGTTTTAACATCCTATTTATTAGGCTTTTTAATGTACTTATTTTATGTTGAAAAGGATGTCTCGATTTATTGTTTATGGCTAGTGTGTTGCTTGTCGGTTTTCGATAAATGCCAATTTCTATTTTGTTGTTGGTGAAGTTTTTTGTTAGTGTTAGGTCCAAATAGTTTATACTGTTGTTGATTTCTGTATCATCAGTAAAGATGATTTTGTTGTGCATGTTATTTAAATCTTGAGAGATTTCTTTGTCTTTTCTATTTTCGCTGTCATAAATAAATAATACGTCGTCTACATATCTTGTGAATAATGTTATGTTGAATTTAGTAATTAGTTCTTTTGAGGTGTGTATTTTCTAAATCTTGTAAGAATATTTCTGCTAGGATTCCCGAAGTGAGGCTTCCCATGGGGATTCCGTATTCTTGGACGAAGAGTTCGTTGTTGAATTGGAAGTAATTCTTTTGCGTTATTGTTTTTATGGTGTTACTTAGTTGGTAGATGTAGTTATTTTCAAGTTTCTTGTCCATTAATTTTTGTTTTACTATATATCTATTGTTTCATTTATTGGCATTTTTGGTGTATAAGTCTTTTATATCAAACGACGTCATTTTGTGTTTTTGTTGATTTCTAGGTATGTATTTTTTCTGCCAGAGTCGTATGAGTTTTTAATTGTGAATTGATTATCTAAATTGATGTCTTCTTTTATTTTTTGGGTAATGAATTTAGAAATTTTGTAGTTGGGTGCATTTATGCAATTGACAATTGATCGCATTGGAACATTATTTTTATATATTTTTGGAAGAGCTTCCATTGTAGGTGGTGATGGATTATTATTTATCTATTTCTTGAATATGAATGTGTTATGGTTGTTGTTATTTGTTTTAAAGACTAAGGGACTTGATGTTATTAATTCTTTTAATGATCTGTTAAATTTTCCGGTCAGGTACTTTTCAATTCTTTTTAGGTTATTTTCATGAATGAATCGTTTGGTTTTGTTTATATATTCTTCTTTTTCCATGTGAACAATTGCATTGAATTAGTCAGCTTTCGTATGTATTATATTGTTATTTTTAATTTTAAATTTTGTGTTAGATATGTTTTTATGTAGTTGTCTTAAGGCATTGACTATATTCACAAGATATGTAGACGACGTATTAATTATTTATGACAGCGAAAATAGAAAAGAAATCTCTCAAGTTTTAATAACATGCACAACAAAATCATCTTTACTGATGATACAGAAATCAACAACAGTATAAACTATTTGGATCTAACACTAACAAAAAACTTCACCAACAACAAAATAGAAATTAGCATTTATCGAAAACCGATATTAACACACTAGCCATAAACAATAAATCGAGACATCCTTTTCAACATAAAATAAGTACATTCAAAAGACTAATAAATAGGATGTTAAAACTCCCTCTAAATAAAAACAATTATAATAAAGAATTAAATTACATCAAACACATGGCAAAAATTAACGGCTACAACAATCAAATAATAAATAGAATTATAAACAAACAAGAAAGAAAAAACAACATTACCAACATAACCAAACTTGAAATAGAATCCAATGACAACAACAAGAAATGGATAACTCTCAAACAGTAAAATAGGCCAACACAGCTCGATAAGAATATTAATATATCCTACAGAACTGACAACTAATTAAACAATTTAATAAACAACAACATCCAAGAAATGGATGAATTCGACAATAAAGGCATCTACAAATTAACATGTACAGACTGCAATAAATTCTACATTGGGAAGACTAACAGAAGCTTCAACATTAGATTCAAGGAACATTTCAGAGATTTCATTTACAATGGAGGAAAATCAAGTTACGCAAAACATGTAATTCAAACTGGACATCATAGGCATAACATCGATAACACCCTCACAATAGTACATAGAGAAAACATTCCAACGAGAATAAATATACTGGAGGAAATCGCAATCCTAAGAGAAATCAACAACAACCTGATTCTCAATGAATACACAACTAATCCACACAATCCTCTGTAAAACATTCTCACAACCAAGTCAGTGCTTCAACAAGGGTCAACAAGAACGGACCTAATGCATTCTGTTAATGATGGGAATAGTCCCGAAAGGCCTACAGGGTTTTAAAAGAACTTAAGTTGAGGAGACGGACCTACAAGGTAACTATATTATAGTTTTTGACCGTGCATTATATTACTGTGAACTAATACCTCAACGGAAAATTACTAGTATCGATTCTGCAGCCAGTCAGGCTAAAGTGAAACACAAATATCATAACCTCAACTGACGCTACATAAAACAATAGCTAACATACACTTCAACAAAGAATGCCTTAAATACAGCATCACACCTAATTACGCCAAAATTAAAACCAAAAGTTACACAGCATCTGAAACACAAAAACAAGCGGAAATTAAATGGCTAAAGAATGAAATCAGATATCTTTATATCAAGAAACAAAACATAAACAACCAACTACATTTTTACTCACAAGAAGCTGGTTTAACATTTGGTAAATGCTGGTCAATAATAGAAAACCAAATACATGAAGAAATTGATATATCATGGAAACTAAATACGAAACATTAAACAATAAAATTACGAAATTGAAAACCGAAAACCAAGTGATAAATGCAGAACAAAATCAGTAGCCTAACAACATATCTTACTATAGAATATTAAATCTCACAAAATTAAAACTAAACAAACAAGAAACAAACATATTAGAAATGGGATATAAATTCAATTATCCCACAAACAATGTAAACAGAATCAAACAAATCCTAATAATTGAAAGCGAAATTGCAATAAACAAACTAAACACAGATGATAAAAACTATGCTAAATACGAGGCAGCCAAAGTCATTAAAGATATTTCACCGAAAATAGACAATACCGAAAAACAACTACATAAATACATATCTAAACTTAAAAATAACCATATAATACACACGAAAGCTGACGAAGGCAATACAATTGTTCTCATGGAAAAAGAAGAATATATAAAGAAAACCAAACAATTCATGCAAGAAAATAACCTAAAAAGAATTGAAAAGGACCTAACCGGAAAATATAACAGATCATTAAAAGAATTAATAAAATCAAGTCCCTTAGTCTTTAAAACAAATAACAACAACCAAAACACATTCATATACAAGAAATGGATAAATAATAATCCATCACCACCTGCAATGAAAGCTCTTACAAAAACACATAAAAATTATGTTCCAATGCGACCAATTGTCAATTGCATAAATGCACCCAACTACCAAATTTCTAAATTCACCCATAAAATAAAATAAGACATCAATTTAAATAATCAAATCACCATTAAAAACTCATACGACTTGGCAGAAAAAATACATAACCTAGAAATCAACAAAAATACAAAAATGACGTCTTTTGATATAAAAGACTTATACACCAAAATCCCAATAAATGAAACAATATACATAACAAAACAAAAATTAATGGACAAGAAACTTGAAAATAACTACATCAACCAACTAAGTAACACCATAAAATCAATAACGCAACAGAATTACTTCCAATTCAACAACGAACTCTTCGTCCAAGAATACGGAATCCCCATGGGAAGCCACACTTAGGGAATCCTAGCAGAAATATTCTTACAGGAATTAGAAAATACACACCTCAAAGAATTAATTACTAAATTCAACATAAAATTATTCACAAGATATGTAGCCGACGTATTAATTATTTATGACAGCGAAAATAGAAAAGGCAAAGAAATCTCTCAAGATTTAAATAACATGCACAACAAAATCATCTTTACTGATGAAACAGAAATCAACAACAGTATAAACTATTTGGACCTAACACTAACAAAAAACTTCACCAACAACAAAATAGAAATTGGCATTTATCGAAAACCGACAAGCAACACACTAGCCATAAACAATAAATCGAGACATCATTTTCAACATAAAATAAGTACATTCAAAAAACCTAATAAATAGGATGTTAAAACTCCCTCTAAATAAAGACAATTATAATAAAGAATTAAATTACATCAAACACATGGCAAAAATTAACGGCTACAACAAACAAATAATAAATAGAATTATAAACAAACAAAAAAGAAAAAAAACATTACCAACATAACCAAACTTGAAATAGAATCCAATGACAACAACAAGAAATGGATAACTCTCACGTACACTGGTAAAGAAACATTAAAATTGGCCAACACACTAAAAAAGCTCGATAAGAATATTAATATATCCTACAGAACTGACAACAAATTAAACAATTTAATAAACAACAACATCGAAGAAATAGATGAATTCGACAATAAAGGCATCTACAAATTAACATGTACAGACTGCAATAAATTCTACATTGGGAAGACTAACAGAAGCTTCAACATTAGATTCAAGGAACATTTCAGAGATTTCATTTACAATGGAGGAAAATCAAGTTACGCAAAACATGTAATTCAAGCTGGACACCATATGCATAACATCGATAACACCCTCACAATAGTACATAGAGAAAACATTCCAACGAGAATAAATATACTGGAGGAAATCGCAATCCTAAGAGAAATCAACAACAACCTGATTCTCAATGAATACACACCTAATCCACACAATCCTCTGTACAAAATTCTCACAACCAAGTCAGTGCTACAACAAGGGTCAACAAGAACGGACCTAATGCATTCTGCTGATGATGGGACTAGTCCCGAAAGGCATGTAGGGCTTCGAAAGAACTTAAGTTGAAGAGACGGGCCTACAAGGTAACCATATTATAGTTTATAACCGTACATTATATTATTTTCAACTAATACCTCAACGGAAAATCACCATGAATTTTACTAGTATCGAGCCTGTGAGTAAGTAAGTAAGTATAGGAATTAGAATAATGGGAGGCTCTGTGTTGTGGCATGTGAAGTAGGATGTTCTGATGCGATCTTGTACCTAAATTGCAATTGGAGGATTTACTTTTAAAAATGTGGGATTGGAAACAATTTTGAAATGTAAAAATGGACATTACGGTTGGGTGAGGGATGGAAAAATTGTGAACGAAATGACGAGAGGCTGAGGGCTAACAAAAATGGCATAGCGCAAACGTGTTGTATGGCGACTGCATGTCGTCAGGCTGTGATATCTGTGTACAGCGCTAACATTTCATTAACCACAGCCATAATATATACTGAGCAGCGCATCACTCTTCCCTATTGTGATTAAATACTGCTAATGTAGTATCATAAACAATCTGATCCTTTTAAGTGAGATGAGATTTTACGCTTGAAATTTGTTCGTTTTTAAAATCTCATGTTACTAATTTGATTTGTTACATAACAGTTTATCATAAACACAGACATGAAACGTAATTTTAAAATGTTACGAATACAGAACATTAGCTTTAGAAATTATTCCTTGTAGATAAATCTTCCTGTCCATCGTTGAGGTCTTGGGGTAACGTCGTTGCCTCGCGATGCTCTCAGGGTAAAATCGTTCCATCGTATGCAGCAGGCCCGTGTTCGAACCCTGTCAGGAAAAACATCCGGGCTGAGGTTTCATTGGTTTTCCTTACATTCAAAACAAATGTCTAAAATTTTAAAATCTAAATAGTCCGAGAAAACAACAACAATAATAATAATGATAATAATATTAATAATAATAATACTGATAATAATAAAAATAATAATAATAATAATGTTTTACCAAGAATGAGGTGGAAGAATAGCATTATCCATGATTTGAGGAAAGTACATTATACAGGGAATGATTGGAAAACATTAGCTCAGGATGGGAATGTATGGAGAGGTTATGTCGGCGCGGCCGTGAACCTACAGGTACGATAGTGCCAGTGAATTGGTAAGTTAGTTAATAACAACAATCGCCTTGTTTTAAATATTTAGAATAGAATATATTTATTTAGCCTGTTAAATATTGGTACTTCTTTGGAGGTTGCCCCTCATTGAGCTGTTCCTTCATTTGTGAAGGCTTTCCATGTCATTGTGTGATCAAAATGTTTGTATATGATGTAAAGTTTAATATGTTCTACATACATGAAGGGTCGTTGTATTTATGGGTGACAAAGGACACGTAAAAAACCTACAAACGAGAATAAGAACAAAATAAATGAATGATAAACCACCCATTATGTAAAATTATGACAGTCTTATTAACATAAATCACTCTACACATATATAAAAAGAGAGTACAATTTATATAATACATGTTCCTATTTAACGCCATATTAGCGAATTCCGAAGGAATGAAGCTTTTAGATTGTTTGCAAGGAAACATTAAAAAATACACAACTTATCCGGTTCTCTCTTGTAGGCAGCAAAAACAGATTAGGACAAATACTTATATAATCTATATATACATATAGATATGCAATAAGGCAGGTTTATCATAAGTAATGCCACGAGTGATTTCCAAATTATCGATAAATTCACGACTCACGAAGTGAGGAGTGAATTTATCTAGAGAATTTGGAAATCAAGAGTGGCATTTGTTAGGACTATTTAACGAATACAATTAAGCTGTTTACTCACAAATCATTATTTAAACTATAGTTATTTTAAATTATTTATATATTTTATGTAAACGGCGATGTTTGAAAACAAATGAGAAACGATAGGTACGCTCTACTGCTTCTTTTGTTTTTCACTGCAACCAGATCATACTATTTATTGCCAAAGGAACGCAATATTGTAAGGAGGAGCTTTCTTTAATATGGTATTTATAACACTGATAAATATTTGGTGAAACACGACTCTGATTGGTTGTAAAACAGAAATCATTGAAACGTGATTAGTCATTGACTCCCATTTGGGGCATGAGTTAAATAGTCATTGCAATCGTAATATTTTCATGCTATGCTTTGCAGCTTTACTAGGGAATTATAGGTGTGATAGCTTCCCGTTGCTTTCCACAGCGTGAATGATGATGGTAATGATGGTTCGGGGACAGTTTGGGCCTCAAAGGTATGTGACATTTGTCTTATTGGTGAAGAAAAACCGGAAAAAAACCTACCCAGGAAGCTAGAACCAACCGGGAAACGACCCGGGCCCACTGCGTGACAAGGCAGAACGCTACCTCGAGACCACAAAGGTGGACCACACAACCAAAATTAAAGTACACAGAATTGAATATCTCGAAAAGTCTACAAAAAAGTCCGCGACAGGAAATGTTTAACTTTTACGGCTAACTCACAATCACCATTTTTGTCTTCCATTGATGCCAAGAAGATCGGGATAAGTAGATTCCGGGGCTAGCGTAGCAGCGCACGGAGGGTATTCTTTTTTAACGAAGTTTGTGATTCAGCTCATTTATGCCTAGTACATCGGGATACGAAGATTCCTGGGCAACGCAGGGTAATCAGCACGTTGTATGTAAAAATAATTACGATAAGGCTTTACTCATAGTGATTGCTTAAATATTAAAAGATGACATTTTATTTACAATTTAGATTGTATGAAAAGCAATTTGGGAATGGAATTAACTGGTTTATTGTTGTTTTAGCTGCAATAACAAAGAAAGCAAATTTATACTTATTTTTTCCTCCTACTTATTTAACTAAATGTAAAAACACATTATCATTTACTTAGGTATAACAACGCACGCCTTAGTATCATCTAGTCGATCATATAATCTTCTACCTATATTTAATAAATCATGATATGAGAATTTTACATTTGGATTATTAAGCAAAAACTCATAATCCAATACACAAATTTTAGTGAGTTCTCGTTGCGTAAAGGAAAACCGAAAATTAATATTTAAGTATGGGTATAAAATGGCAAGCACAATCTAGCACTGGCATATTCATAGATACGTTTCTAGAATTATAACACTGTAACAATAATATCAAGGTTTTTAATCGCTATATTAATAGAATACATTTAAAAATGAGAAAAAATCGTTTAATTAGAAATTACCTGCATTTCATTTCTCATAAACTATCAATAACTAAAATAGTGGTAATTAGCAAACGCAGTGCCTTCTACACGTATGTTCGGGAACGACGATAAACGATATTCGAAGTAGTGCTATCAATTTCTGAGCAAACCTAGGTTTCTCATTCCCTTCTTATTATAATGGGAGGCCAAATGTTCAAACATTAAGGAGGTAGAACAATCTGGCAAGAAGGTACTTAAAATACGTCTGTAGATAGTAAAAAGGCATTTATATTTTTAAACAAAGTCTACAGATTTTCTGAAGAAGGAATTATAAATCGTGGTGTGAGACAAGGCTGACCCTATCCCCAACACTCTTTGCAATTTATATCAATGAAGTAATATGTTGCTGGAACAAAAAATATAAATTTGAAATAAGAATATCAGAAAATAGAAAATTAAACACCATATTGTTTGCAGATGACCAAATAATAATAGCAAATTCCGAAGATAATCTACAGAAAGGTCTGTATGAACTTAACAAAATTACAGAAGAATATGGATTAAAGATATCTATAGAAAGAAACAAAAAAATATGGCATTTCAAGGTGTAGATCCTGTCAGAAGTAAAATTGTACTCGACAATAAACTTTTGGAGCAGGTGAATGATTTCACATATCTAGGATACAATATCTCATATGAAGAAGAAAAAGATGTAAATGCAAAAATATCTAAATTTTTAAGAATTTTAGGGTTAATAAATTCTATCTTCAAGCCACAGTTAGTCCAAAAGCATTCTAGACTGAACGTGTATAAAACACTGGCTCTTCCAGCTCTTTTGTATGGTAGCGAAGTATGGACGTTGAAACACAAGGATATACAGAGACTTAGAACTGCTGAAATGAGATATCTTCGGAGGACTGCAGGATACACACTACTATGTCACAAAAAAAATGAAGACATCTTGGAAGAATTACACATGGGATCTTTAGAAAACAAAATTTCTGATTATAAGTCAAGATGGATGCAACATGTTCATCGAATGAAAGATCACAGAATACCCAAACAAATGTTAAGATATCAACCTGCAGGAAGAAGAAGACCAGGACGTCCACTCAAAAGACTTTTGGATGGTGTTTCTCTTAAGGCCGAAACAGGTCAACAAATGGCCTAAATTCGTGAATGTACTGTGATGATGATGATGAACAAAGTCTTTCACGCAGGAAATGCCTAAACTAATCAATTACATCAGCAAGTCTTATTTTCCTGGTTTATTTAATATACGATCATTTTGTTAAGTTTGAGAAACTCAAATTCGGATGCCAGCTTATTTAAAGGTGTCGGAGAACAGTATAAACAAATCATAGCTGTAAGGTATTACCTATTTGCATATTGTTGTATAACGTTACACCAATTTAAATAATATTTACCGATTAATGTTTCTATTACATTATTCAAATATTGAATAAATTAATCTGATATATCTTAAAGGATACAATGCCAATTTAAGGGTTCACTGAATTATATGATATACATTACGACAAAACAAACACTGTGTTTTCGGGTAAAATCTTACTTCTGATGGTCGGATTATGCTACGGTTTGAAGATTACTTTCCACAGTTTATTTAAATAGTATATACTGAGTTTCGTCGTAAAATATCGAAAATTGTGACCGCTAGAGTATTTTTTTTTAAATTTTCGTTTCAGGTGAAATTATACGCCTGATGGTCCGACTTTTTAGATAACGAACTCTACATTATTTTTATATTAATTGCTGTATGCTAATTTTGGTGTCAATGAAACGAAATTCCAGCCGCTAAAGCGTTAATGAACACACATACACATACACACACAGACACACACACACACACACACACACACACATATAATATATATATATATGTTATAATTAAATGTTTAACATTGAGCAATGCAAGCTTAATATGGAATGATAAGAAAAATAAATGCCTGGACGGGGTTCCGGGTTCGAATCCCGTCCAGGCATTTATTTTTCTTATCATTCCATATATATATATACATATACATACAATGACCATGGTAATTTTCATTGTCTTCTAGATAGAATCGGTGAAGGTCTGTGAAACATTCCTAAAATTTTAATGAAAAAAACCTCAATAATTTCATTCCTTCAAGAATTCGCTAAGATAGGCTGAACATGTGAATGAAAATTTAGCATCTCCTTTAATTTTTATTGATCTCTTCTAAAGTTAACTATGGTAATTAGTGTGTATATTGGATTAGAACTAAGTCATTCTAAACTTTATCTAATATATAAAAATTAATGTTTGTTTGTTTGTTCGTACTTTATGTGCGGCCATACCATTGATCCGATTGTGATGGGTTTTTTTGCAAAATATTCACGGGGTTCCCGGAATGAACATAGGCTATAAGAGAGTTGTGATACTCAACTCCTACACCCTTAAAAATCACCCTTTGTAATGGAAAACGTGCAAAAAATAGCTCTTAGGATGCTTAAATAGCTTACGCTGCCTAAACCATAACAAATACACAAAATTAATGTACACTGAATTGAATTTCTCAAAAAGCTCTAAAGACGTCCGCGACAGCATATGTTTATCTCTTACGGATAAATGACAATAACCATTTTTGTATTTCATTGATGTTAAGAAGATCGAGACAAGTACGTAGATTCCCGTGCAAGCATATACATGGCGGTATTCTTTTACGGATAACTCACAATTACGAATTCTGTCTTTTAGCTCATTTATGTCAAGAAGATCGAGATAAGTAGATTCCCGGGCAACACCGGATAATCATCACGGTGAATATTAAAATAAATACGATATACATTTATTTATTTATTTTTCATTTCACTGATTCAACTAATCATACGAAGTACATTAATTTTTGTCTTCAGCTCATTTATGCCAAGAACATTGGGATGAGTAGATTCCCGGACAACGCCGGGTAAACAGCACGGGGTATCTAAAAATAATTACGATATAAATATATCCTTACACTTATTTAACTAAACATAGAACACATTAATTTTCGTATTTCAGCTCATTTATGTCAAAAAGATCAGGATAAGTAGATTCCCGGGCAACGTCGGGTAATCAGCACGGAGTATCTAAAAAATATAAATTTATACTTATTCATCAACTACACCTAAAGGCACATTAATTTTCTTAGGCGTAGCAACGCACGCCGGGTATTAGCTAGTTATATATATTTGCAATTCTTGTTTCTTGGCCTCATGTAGAAGAACATAAACTTCACATGTTCTCTGGACTCAGTAAAAGGTTTGCTATAAATTAACATTTCCATTCAATCCATGTCATAAAAAATAATACAAAATCAAGTAAAATGTAGCAGGGACATGGTTGTTTGGTGCAGCAAACAATGCTTTTGAAGTCAATAAAACCCAGTCACACCACTCTGCAAACTTCACAAATTTCATAGAAATGTCAAATGGAAAATGTGCAGAGTTGTAAATTACTACCATACAATAACACTTCAAAGAACAGAAAAATTGTAGAGGGATCCCATAAAAATGGATAATAATAGATTGTCATACGAAATGGAAGCAAATTATATGAACATCATATTTGCTTTTTTTTGGATAAAAAGTAGTAATGTATTATATAATTTGGGAGCATATAAACGCCTATTTTGGGCCCCAAATGGGAGTCAATGACCAATTACATTTCAACGATTTTTTATTTACAACCAATCACAGCAGTTTTTCACCTCGTTGTTATGAGTTTATTTAATTTTCTCCCTGTAAAATCAATCTCCTCCTTTTTAACATTCTAAATAGGTTATATCATCATTTTGCAGTAATTGCATGTGGCTATAGTGCAAAAATGTAACTTTATCGTGGTTGCGGGAAATAATATAAAACATTTGTAGCAATTGATTATACCAAAACAAAAAAAAGAAAACCACTGTTTGTATTTTCTCAAACGTATTTATTCCCAGGTAATAAAGTTCCAGAAAAATATACGGAGTAATTGGCATATTTACATCATAGAACATCAGAAATTAATTAATATACAGTTTGATGTTAAATTTTTTCTCCACTAGGGTGGATTCTTACAATATTGTGATCCTTTGGCAACAAATAATATGATACGGTTTCAGTGATAAACAAGTGAAACATAACATTTCTCATTTGTTTTCAACAATCGCTGTTCACATTAAATATATACATATTTTAATATAACTGTACTTAAATAATGATTTGTGAGTAAACAGCTTAATTTTATTCGTTAAATAGTCCTAACAAATGCCACTCTTGATTTCCAAATTCTCTAGATAAATTCACTCCTCACTTCGTGAGTCGTGAATTTATCGATAATTTGGAAATCACTTATATCACCTATGATGAAAACTTATACAATTGTTTATTCGAGCACTACTTTAAAATGATTGATGATACTGGTGCACTGGTTTGATTTTCACACAGTAAACTCTACCCACAAGTCATGGTAGTAGAACTCGTTTATAGGTTTGCTAGCGTATCTAGTGCAAGATAATATTGTAAAATAAAAAGAACGTTGTCGTAAAACTCGTAAATGAAGATTCTATTTGCTGCTGCAGCTCTGTTAACGGGTAAAATCATTGCTAGTCCATAACGATCACGAAATGAATACCACCAGTCCCTTCCAGCTAAGCGTCCCTTAAGGTTGAACGGATTTTTTTGTCCACTAGTGGACACGATGTTGAAAGCTTGCTTTCGTACGTCAGTAGCCGTCAACCCAAATCATAGTTCCTGCATTTTTCAAATATAACCCACTAGATTCTGCTCTTCCTCGACACTCAGAACAATAGGTCGTCCAATTTTGCACATCCGGAATGTCATTGAGACCTGAAGAAGTACTCAAATATCTCTTCAGAGTATTGAAAGGGACATTAAACTCCTTGAAAGCTTTGTAAACGGACCAGCCTTCCTTCAGTACTTTTTCTACTGAATTTTTAAAAATCATCCCTGGAGTACTTGGCATATTTACTCCTTTTCCCTGGCGTATCTCCAACATACCAAGCACAAAAATTCAAAATAAACTCTGTAGCATAATATCAGTGTGTACAAATGTGGCGATAATGTCTGTTTTTAACGTCAGATGACAGGAAGTGATGTGTTTGCTTTCCATTGATACCTCAAAGTAGAATAATCAACCAAAAAATGCTAAGAAAACCATCTCAGAATCTACGATTTTACTCTCTAACAATTAACAACAATGAAACTTGTTTTAATTTACCTGATTCAGTGGAATTTACTGTACAATTTTAAATATTGCACACTGTAATAACACGTGCCAGTACAGCGAAGAAGAAAACTTTGCTACCAACGACAAACAGTCTTGCTACAACTCTCTAGACACCTCGAACTCTAATGTAGATTGGCTGCATCTCGGTAGAGAGTTCTCAAATGGTTCCAAAAAAAAATCACACAGATCCAAGCGTTCCTGATATCTCGTGGCAATCACTAAAACTACGACAAATAAGTTAGGATATTTTGGAAATAATTCCACAACAAAATACTGCCAAATTACCCATACAGCCAAATTATCCGTGTCTCCTTTATGTGTTAGGAAAAAAAAACATAAGGGAGTATTATTTTACGGAAATGAGTTTTTACAGACAAGTCATCTTTAGGCGATAGTTAAATAACTAACTAGACAACTCACTGGCACTATCGAACACTGAGTTTCATGAGAGCCCGGATATAAGCTCTCCCTATACTGAGGTAATGCTTTCCAATCATTGTCAGTAAAACTTACCTTTCTCAAATCATGGTTAATATTCCACCTCATTCTTATCATGGCTAATGCGCTCCATCGCTATGGCTTATCTATGAGAAGTTTTTATGTCCTTTCACTTCCGATAGATGCTACATGTCTTGCCCATCGCAGTTTACGGTACTTAACTGTTCATATTACACCCGAGTGCCCATGAATATTAAGTGGGTTACTGTTATGTAATTTAATCAATTCACCTGTTTGTTCGTCACTTTTTGGTCTAAACATTTTCTAAGTATTCAGTCTCATATATTTTTAATCTTTCTCCACCCTTAAAATATGATACCATTTAATAATTACTGTTCTATATATTTTTATTCTAACATTTTTTTAGAGAATTTGGGGTGAGAAGAGCCCCTGCAGTAGATAACATCTTCATTTTCGGAGTTGTTTAATTTCTTTCTACACTTAGATAAGAAAAAACATGGGGGAACGGATTGTTATACCGGTAATCCGAGACACTGCATGACTTTATTCTTCGTACTCACTGCGAGAATACCGGAACTTCTCATTTTCATGCTCTTGTTACCGGTACACGTGGCTGTACTCCCTTTCTGTCGCTCTTGCTTACGAGAGCTAGCTTAACAACGTCGTTCACTAAATTTACACTTTTCATTACATTTGAACAAAATTCATCATATTCCTTCTTATATCTAACTTCAGTTCTACATGGGACCACTTTCACAACTGATTATGTCGACTTTTGTTATTCGAAATCATCATTCAAAGTTCCCTCCATATATGACATTTTAAATGACAGCTTTGTAGTGAGAATCATAAAAGTACAGGTGATGTCAAATTACACTGTGTTTTCTGTATAATTAAAGACAAGTATTTCAACTTTGGATCAAGTAAAATATCGTACAATAACAAGAATGGAAAACTTTTACGTCTTCGTTGCAAAATTATGATCTCTTCTTTTGATTCAGATAAAATCATTTAAACACATACTCATCCTTGCATCGTAATATGGACGTACTATTACTTCCCTTCCGAAGAAATGTACAAAAATAAGCTTACTGAACACTTCCTAAGTGAATATTATAAGCCTGTATAACAAGTTCTAAAGAATTTTATATTGTTTTGTATTATATTCTTTACTTCCACTATCGAATCAATAATTTAATTTTTTTATCATTATACATATATTATTCTTATTCGTATTATTTTTATTACTATTTTAACATGTTTTTAACTTTCCTTAATGTATTAATTTAACTATAGTTACTTCATAACTTGAATATCTTATAATTTAACCCTGGTGAAGTGGAAGGAAGACGTTAGGGCCTTAATTTGGTCAGGTAAAATAAAATATTATTATTATTATTATTATTAATATTAGTATTATTAACTCACCGATACTAAAGAAATCCGTAGGTTCATGGCCGCGCGGTCATAATCTCTTCACACGTCTCTGTCCTGAGCTAATATTTTCCAATCATATTCTGTATAATCTTCTTTTCTCAGATCATGGTTAATGTTTATGGTTAATGTTTATCTTTGCTTAAACATTATTATTATTATTATTATTTATTATTATTATTATTATTATTATTATTATTTGTATTATTTAATTAATAATTATTATTATTATTATTATTATTACTCTCTAGCTTCTACGCCCTAAAAGCCCCTCAGCGATGCGGGTTGAAACCTGCGTGCACTGTAACAATAGTCTAACTGGAACGGAACTAATGTGACAAGCTTCTTTTATCTCACCAGAACGATACTTTTGCCTTTACCTGTTGATAAAATTGCGCCTCTTAATTTTCGCTAATGAGAGATACACTCTGCAAATTAACTTATATAACAAGAATATCGATTCAACAATGTACAATCGATATGGTACAGCAACAATCAAAAAGAAAACAACTTTAAAAAATTATCGAAAATTGCTCTAAAAAGTTATTAAAATGTATACTACCTCTGAATACGGCATTATTTTAGTAATTATTTATCATACAGTCATCTGTTATTGATTTACCCAAGCCCAAAGAGATTTAACAGTAAAGTTATGCTATTTATAGAATTCGCCCGGAAGTAAGATCGGAATACATAGCCTCACATTTGGTATATATTAAACATTCTAATTATTTTTAGCTTCTGATATATTATTCGCTAAATAGTGACTCCAAATCCAATTCGAGGTTGAGATTTTCGTTAGACAAAACCAGAACCTCTTGTCAGATTACTGTTGAATATTATACACAATACTAATTTCCGATATTATTTAATAAGAATTACATTCTTTCGAAATTCGCTAAAAAGTAATTATATAACTTACTAGAAAATTCGTAAAGCAAAAACTGCGTAAACTAAGCAAATTCCACAGCATATCAAAGTTACAGCCCATTTTGTTGATTTACTGAATACTTACTTTGTTATATTAGAAAAACTCAATTTCTGATACCAGCTTAATTAGAAGTGTCGGCAGCAGAGAGAACAAATCATGCATAACCGTACGTTCTTAATACTTGTTTGCATATTGTTGTAGAATTTGACACCAATTTAAATAACATACATTCATTGTTCCATTAAATAAATTAAAAATTTTATCCTATGGGATTTCCAATTTCCGAGGTAAATAAATGTTATGGCACACATTGCGATGAACTAAACATGGCGGTTGCCAGAGTCAATTTTTTAATTTCGGATTTCAGTAATCCCTCATTAATCATGGTCGAATTTTAAAGACTTGTGGAGAATATTATTCCTCGGTTTATTTAAATAGCATATACTGGGTTCGAATTTTAAATGTTTGACTCAGGTGGTCCGATTTTGCTGGTTACTGAACTCGACGTCACTTTTTTAATTAATTGCTGTATGCCAGGTTTGGTTTCTATCAAACACAAATTTCGGCCGCTAGAGTGTTAACTGACACACACACACACACACACACACACACACACACACACACACACACACATTATATAATGTCTATATGTCCACCGCTGTGGTCTCGAGGTAGCGTGCTGCCTTGTCACGCAGCGGGCCCCGGGTCCATCCCTGTTTGGGACAGTTTTTCTGGGTGAGGTTTTTATCGGGTTTTTCCTCACCTGTAAGACAAATGTCAGGAAAACTTTAAGGCCCAAACGGTCCATGAAATCATATGGCCATCATCATCCTTCACCGGTGTGGAAAGCAACAGGAAGCTACCACACCTACAATTCCCTAGTAAAGCTGCAAGCATAGCATGAAAAATTCTATGATTGCAGTGAAGGACCTGCCTTCGGGCAGAATCACTATGGATATATATATATATATATATATATATATATATGTCTCAGGGGCTTCGCTTCCCATATATCGAGTCGTTCAGTGAACCCCCAACAAAAACTTAACTTACGAAGGTAGTGATTAGTCGTAATGATAAATAATTTCAATTAATTTTTAACGAGTTCTTTAATTACACTGATGTTTTGAATCAGGAATGTAATTCTGTCATATAACTTTCGCATAGACAAGTTTTACATATGTATATATATTTGTTTGTTTGTTGTGTGTGCGTGTGACATGAAAAGCCGGGATTTGAACCCGAGACCTCTAACTCTGTACGTTAGCGCTCTAACCAACTGAGCCACTCAGGAATCATAATATGAACATTTATCACACGTTTTATATTAGCTTGACCTGTATCTATCTATGTAACGGAATATTTCAACACGATTTTCCCCCACTTAAAAACATTGGATCGACTTGAAAGTTTGTATACATGTAAAGGACCAATGACAATAGAATAATTTCATAAATAATACATAATATACATCCATAGTAATTTTGCCCCAAGGTAGGTCCTTCATTGCAATCATAGCGAGCACAGAATAAAAAATGCTATGATTGAAGTGAAGGGACTACCTTCGGGCAGAATTACTATGGATGGAATGTATAATATATAATAGGTTGCGGACTTATCGGCTTTTTAGTCGATCGTTGTAAGAAATTAATATAGCTCAGTTCTAGAGTGGTGGACTGTAGTGGTATATCATTTCAGTAATCCGTAGGTCACTGGTTCAAATCTGGCCCGGATATTTTTTTAGAAGAGTATTACTTTTAGCTCATACTACAATTGTATCGAATTTAAAGATATTTACATTTTTAGAAAACAAACTAAAAGAAAAATAAAATAAATAAATAATAGTTTAAAAAACTAAAACAGCACGCTTTATTAGAAAACCGAACTAAAAAATGAAAAATAGTTTATTTCCAACACACTTGGGATAATATTAAAGTGGTCAACAAAAAAATCATCTACAACTCATCTAGAATAAAACTAGAGTTATCTACAAAAATAATAATTTTAGCATCAAAAGCTTGTGGTGCTCTATATTAATATATCTGATAATGAACAGATATTGGTAAAAGTAAAGTCTCTAAGAAGAAAACGTAAATCCATAAAAGTACCCCACGCTTTTGATGGTAATTGTTTTGTAGATAACTCTAGTTATATTCTAGATGTGTTGAGATGATTTTTTTGTTGACCACTTTAATTTTATCCCAAGCGTGTTGGAAATAGAAATTATTTTTCATTTTTAGCTCGGTTCTCTAATAAACCGTCTGTTTTAGTTTTTTAAACTATTATTTTTTTATATTGCACGCTCTATATTAGCTTGACCTGTATCTATCTACAGATCGTCTCAACCTTAAAAGACAGTACGGAATTAGATATAGTATGTACCTTTCTCACTCGCACTCCTATATTCTGCTATTAGCTCCATCCTTGCCAAATTTAAAAAATGCAAAGTGATGAATTTAATAAAATGAAGGTATAGTCGTATAGATAATTTTCTGCTCTTTCTGAATGAATAAATTTTAAAGTCTTAAGTAATTATTGTAATGAATAGTTTTGACAAATACATTATTTTGGCACGAATCTATATTTTTGCAGATATAAACTTGTCACACGATTAGTAGAAAACTAGTAATAATGATAGATTAAGAATGTTTTTGTGGGTTGCCTGATGTTTATGGATACACTGTCTTTCCCTGGACAATAATTTTTTCATAACAAGGGATCTATTTATTTTTTTATTCAATATTTGTTTAAAATTATCGGATGGTAACACAAAAACGTTATGTAGCGAGAAACGTTTTTGTTATTGACTGAATGTTGGTGAGAAAGCGAGAAGACGTGTTTATATGAGTCTCAAATAATTTTTAAAAGAAACCAGACCTCAGTTTCATTGCGCATTCATACTTTATCGAAGTTTAAAGTGTGTTTACTTAGGTGTCCCTTTTCATTTCCGATCGCGTTTGACTCTGGACTTCCTCAGTATTGTGATAATTGTTGAATGAAGTTCAACTGTGAGTGGCTCTCAATTGTCTTTGGTTCATGTGTTTTTCATAAAATTGTTTAATTTCATATTTATTATTATTGTATTATATTAATTATAAATATAGAAGCTAAGCGACATAGTATTGGCAAACTGCAAAATAAAGAACGGAATATAGTATTGAACATATTTAATTATTTTTTGAAGAAAAGAAACGTTACCCTGGCAGTTAAACAGACAGCAGAAGCTACCGGTTGTTCGGAACGTTTAATATATAGAATAAGAAAGAAACAAACGAAAGGTCCTCCTAGAACGCCAGCAAAAAAGAAACATAAACGAGCGAGCAAACAAAAAAAAAATGCCAGATTAATGAAGTACGATGGAATAGTCCGCCGCATCGTTCATTCCTTGTTCTTTGAGAACATACCACCAACACTAAATATAATATTAAGCAAGGTAAATAGTGATGATAGGCTACCAAATTTTTCGAGGTCTACTTTAAATCGATTTCTTCATGATATAGGGTTTGAATATGTAAGCAGGGCCAACAAATGCGTCCTTATTGAAAGAGATGATATAATCAGGTGCCGTCATAAATATCTGAAAGATGTAAACAAATTTAGGAATGATGGAAAATATATTTTTATACAGTTGAGTCTTGGGTAAACATAGGTCATACCGTGACAAAAGAATGGAAAGATACCAAAATTAAAATGCCCGTCAAGCAGCAACTCAGGGTGTAGGCACAGGTCTTAGGCCACCTATGGGTCGTGGGTCAAAGTTTGCGTTGGTTCATGCAAGGAATGAAAATGGGTTCGTTAATGGTGCCTAGTTAACATTTCTGTGCCAAAAGAACATGGCAGACATCCACGGTGAAATGACAGGTGAAGTGTATGAAAAGTGGTTCGCTGAGCAATTGTTGCCCAATGTCCTTGAATGATCTGTGATAGCATTAGACAATGCCGGCTGTCATAGTCGGAAAAGCGATCGTTTGCCTACAACTTCCTAGAGAAAAGATAAGATTATAGAGTGGCTCAATCAAAAGAAAATCCCTTTTGAAAGAGGTATGTTAAAACGGGAGCTTCTTTTTATTGTGACTCAAGACAGACACACTTATGATAAATGCATAACTGATCAGATGGCTAAATCAGCAGCAAAACCTGTTCTTCGCTTGCCACCATACCACTGCGAACTGAATCCTACCGACTTTGTATGGGAATAAGTGAAGAACTATATAAAAATGAAAAACGTCTCATTCAAAAAACAAGAAATGAGAGTCTTGAAGAAGATTTTCGGGCTGTAGGCCCTGGTCGTGAGGCTTGTAGTTCCCCGATGTTTCGCCAGAGACTGCGTCTTACATCCTCAAGGGTTGTCTTGAAACTGGCAATTCTGTCCACTATCTGTCCTATTTGTACGTTCACCGCGATCTATTCGTAAGTTATATCTGCCTTATAATTGGTTCGCGATAGGGACGAACACATCGCGGTGAACGTACAAATAGGACATACAATGGACAGAATTGCCAGTCAGGAGAGAGGATAAGATTCTTTTAAATAATCTGACTAATCGCATTCACGATATTTTAAGACATTTTAACATCAGGCAATTTAACGCAGATCAGGAACAGGCTGAGAGATCAAATAATATTTGGCCCATTTTGAAAAAAAATTCAAAAGTAACATAATTAATAATAAACCTATACATGGACCAAATTGTCTAAACTATAAAGCAACTGACAAGGTAAATACTATTCCTGACTCCCTAGAGGCTGGGTTTAGACCCCATCTCCAGGATCAATATGACGATGACTGGATAGATGGAGTGGAATCGGAGGCGGAGCGGATCTCTGAGAGAGCTCCCCTACAGAGGTTGCGGTTGGCATCCCTGGCTGAGGTTAAGAAAAGTATTAAAACGCTTCCTAAGAAAAAAACTGTTGGTACAGATCATGTATCAAACGAGATGATTCAGCTCCTCCCATCTGGGATGACGCGCAATTTAGTTACTATTTTTAATAGATGTTTTAATTTCAATTATTTTCCGTTCAAATGGAAAGAAGCAAAGATCATAACGTGAAGGCAAAAATCCTATTTTTGTTTCTAGTAGACGACCGATCAGTCTGCTAAGCAATCTTGGCAAATTCTTTGAAAGAATTGTGCTGGGCAGACTGATCGGTATGACTACTGATCTGCGCTTCATCCCATAAGAGCAATTCGGGTTCATGCCGTGTGGTTCCACGACACTGCAACTGCTTAAACTCACGGAATATATAACATCAGGTTTCAATTATAGAGAGAGCACAGTTGCAGTGTTCTTGGATGTCGAGAAAGCCTACGTCACGACCTGGCACGAAGGCCTGATATGGAAGATGGATTCAATGGGCTTTTCGGATGGGATGGTGGAAATCATCTAGTCCTTTTTAACGGATAGGAGTTTCGTTGTCAGCGAGGTGGGTGCTACCTCTTATAGACGAACTATTCTTGCTGGAGTGCCTCAGCGATCCGTACTTTCACCATTGCTATATAATATTTATACCGCCGACGTTCCTGGGAGGACACATACGCAACTGGCCCTGTATGCCGATGACATTGCGATATATAGTAAAGACAGAATCTTAATTAGGTGTAGTAAAAAGGTGCAGAGAGGCCTACGATATATTGAGCGGTGGGCTGATAAATGGAGAATCAAAATTGGTAAAGAGAAGAATCAAGGAATAATTTTTACGCAACGACCAAATATTAATGGTGCAGAAATACTAGAATATGACGGAACTCTAATCAGATATCAGCCCACTGTTCAGTATCTCCGAGTTATACTAGATCGCCGCCTCACATGGGCTAAACATGTCGAGAAGATTCGAAATAACTTTTATAAACGTTTTTCACAACTCAAGTCCATGTTGACAGCCCACTCTCTGACACCTCAATCACGTACGTTGTATACGCAGCCAAATGATATATGGGTGTCCCGCATGGCTGACCTTATCAAAGGATAAGGTAAACTTGCTTCAGATTTTTCAGAACAAGTGTTTACGAAGTGCATTAGACAATCCAATTAGGACGAGTATCACCAAAATTCATGAAGGTTAAAACATTAATTTTCTCCAGGACGTGATGACTAAATTGGCAAGAAACTTATAGGGCATACAACGAAAAGGAACGGACGAAATATAGCATGCCAAAGTTCTATCTGGCCTAGAAAGTTAGATGCTCCTAGGCCTACTACAAAACTGTAAATAACTGATTGAACTTAACACTTCCCAAAGAAGAGATCAAGGTGATTTTACCGGTATCCTGGAGAACCTGAAGCGAGCATACCTCAAGAATTGCCAGTCTCAAGACAACCCTTGAGGATGAGAGACGCAGTCTCTGGCGAAACGTCGGGGAACTACAAGCCACACGACCACGGCCTACAGCCCGGAAATCTTCTTCAAGATCATCATAGCAACTCCGGCCGTGAAATTCAACGTGAAAACTCAAGAAATGAGAGATTTAATTTCGGCTGCATACCAACACGTGACAGTACAAAATTGGGCACACTGCTTGGATCATACAAAGAAAATTGAAAGTGATCTCTGGAAAGCAGACGAGATTCGTCAAGGTGACGAGGAAATATTTTTGATACATTTGTCATAACCTTCTTCGTCTTCTTCTTCTTCGCCTTCCTCCTTCCATGCATCGCCCACTGGTTCCGATTCGGCTAATCTTGGACCATACAGAGACAAGGAGGAATTTATGGAAGGAATAACACCATTGCCAGAGGATTGTGGACAGGCCTGATAGTATGTAACCTATTTTAAGTATTACTTTCCTAATATTATTATATTCGTGAACAATTATAATATTATAAAAGCTTTAATGTTATTGTATTCGTTAAAAATGTTGATATAAAAATTATTAAATATTTAATTAAATATAACTTCATATAATATTATTTTCTTAAAAAATTAAAATAAATGTTATATTAAAGTGATTATAGTTTTTATATTTGTTTATGTAGGATATTTCTTTATTATGAATTAAATTTATTATAACTTAATTAGCCTATACCATAATTACTTATAAATTATGATAATTTATATTTTACCCTCGTATTATAATGTGTGAATTTAAATCTAGCTCTGAGCGTTTTGGCGTTTATTCGTACTTGTATTGTCATTCGATCAGTAGGGAACGTATATGAAAAGAGCAAAGATATCGGACATATCACGTTTCTTCACTCACGTTTAAGGGGTATTACCCTCCATGGTATCCTTATATTGTCGTGGTGGAGTGGCTTGCGTGCTTAAATGATCCTGAGAGCTATGCCGGCGGTAGAATTGCTGCCGATAGGGTTACACATGCCGGACTGGTCGAAGGTAATAAGCCAGAAGAAGAAAGTACCTTGGTCGAAAGAGTGACGATCTTTCACCGTAAAAATACAACCGTCAAGAAATGCGGACATGGGTTCAACTGGGGTAAAATTTTCCGGGGGTCAAATAGCCCCTCATTCGGTTCTCCGGGCGGGGACTACTTCAGGGAACCCATGCCAAAGGCTCAAACACAGGGACATGTTCCTAGGAACATGGAATGTTAGGACTTTATACAATAGTGGGGCACTATAGATACTAACGCGGGGTTTAGATAAATCGCCATTGGATATAGTCGCTTTAGAGGACGTTAGGTGGCCAGGAGAAGGTAATAGGCAATCAGAAATCTTTGTATTATACTACGGGGGTGCAGAAAGACCGGAATTTGGAACGGGTTTTTTAGTCAGAAGGAGGATCCTATCCGCTATCCGAGATATTAAGTTTGTTAGTGACAGGATATCATACATAATTCTAAAGGGTAAACTACATGATTTTATAATTGTAAATGTACATTCCCCCACAGAAGATAGAGATGACAAGATCAAGGATGAGTGCTATGAAGAATTAGAATGCTTATTTTATAGCCTTTCACGGTATCATATGAAAATTGTCTAGGGAGATTTTAATGCAAAAGTGGGGCGGGAAGATATATTCAAACAAACAATAGGCAAATTCAGTCTTCATGAAGATAGTAACGACAATGGGGTCAGAATAGTCCCTTTCGCCACATCATAGAATCTCATTGTTAAGAGCACAACATTTCAGCTTAAGGATATTCATAAATATACCCACACGTCCCAAGATGGAGAAACTCGGAACCAGATAGACCATGTATTAGTGGATAAACGCTGGCAGAGTAGCATCAGACTGCAATTCGGATCATCATCTGGTCAGGGTGAAAATCAGACAACGGCTATCGCTTATGAGAGGAACAAACGCTAAAGATGATTCTGTAAAATTTGAATTAAAAAAGTTGAAAATGATGAAATGCAGCACGAATACCAAATCAAAATTGCTAATAGATTTGAAGTACTGGAATCTTCAGATGACAATATGGCAAACGAAGAAGCAACTGATATAAATAAAGAATGGGAGGCTATAAGAGATACTATTAAATTGTCAGTACCAGAAAGCATTGGTTGTTTACAAAAGAGGCAAAACAAGAAATGTTTTGATGAGGAAGGTGCCGACATTGTAAAGAAAAGAAATATAGCAAAAATGAGATGCTTACACGAGTCAAATGAGATAAATTTAGAACAATTAAGTAGTATTAGACGGGAAACCACCAAGTTACTGAAGACTATAAAGAGGGAATATTTGAGAGAGAAGAAACGAACGCAAAAAATGGGAACATTAGAGAATTATATCAGGGAATTAGTATAGAGAAGAAAGGGTTTCAGGCTAGAACAAACATAATTAGGAATGAAAATGGGGATATGGTTGCAGATTCCAGGAGTGTATCAACTATATGGAAATTTACTTTAATCGGCTATTAAATGTACATAGAGAACAGGACATTGAGGAGGATAATTTACAGACAGAAGAAATGCTAGTCGCAGAACCTAATTCATTAGAGGTTGAAATGGTGATTGAAAAATTGAAGATGTATAAAGCATCAGGTTCAGATGAGATCCCAGCAGAACTGATAAAACATTAGGGGGGAGAAAAATTGATGGGCAAGATACGCTGGTTTATTAGTATGAATTGGGAAAAAGAAGCTCTTCCAGATGAATGGAAGGAATCAATTATTATACCAATTTATAACAAAGGAGATAAAACTGATTGCAACAACTACAGGGGCATCTCATTACTTTCAACTTCGTACAAAATTCTTACAAATATATTACAAAGCAGATTTACTCCCTACATCGATGACATTCTAGGAGATCATCAATGTGCATTTAGAAGAAACAGGTCTACAACAGATCAGATTTTTGGTATAAGACAGATTTTAGAAAAGAAATGGGAATATAATGGTAATGTACATCGAATATATGTGGACTTAAAAAAAGCATATGATTCAATTAAGAGGGAGCAGTTATATAGTATCCTGCTGGAGTTCGGAATTCCTAAAATGTTAGTTAGACTTACACGAATGTGTCTAAATGGCACAAAGAGTAGGGTGCGTGTAGGCAAACAGTTTTCGGACACTTTTGAAATCCAGAATGGGTTGAAGCAAGGAGATGCACTATCTCATCTACTATTTAATTTTGTACCAGAGCATGCCATTAAATCTTTAGAGAATGAGGAAGTCTTACAACTCAATGATATTAAATAGCTGTTAGTTTATGCTGATGATGTAGTATTATTGGGCGATAGCGAGCAGATACTAAAAGGACAACACGCACACACTATTGAGTAACACTAAGAAATTATAACTGGAAGTAAATATCAATAAAACTAAATATATGGTCGCACGTAGAATATCATTATATAATGGAAATGGACAGCTAATGACAAATGAGGGAAATTTTGAGGAAGTGGCTGAATTCAAATACCTAAGAACAATTATGACAAATAGGAATGAGGTGCTCAAAGAAACTAAACATAGGCTCAATTCTGGAAATGCGTGCTATTATGCATTGCAGAGACTCTTGATGTCCCAACTCCTTTCAAAAAACGTTAAACTGAAAATATATAAAACTATTATTCTACCAATTATATTATATGGATGCAAAACATGGACTCTTACTTTAAGGGATGGAAGGAGATTACAAGTATTTGAGAATAAAGTACTTAGGAAAATTTTTGGACCAAAGAGAGATGAACAAACAAGTGAATAGGGAAGACTGCATAACAGTGAACTACATGGTCTTTATAGGAAACCAGATATAATAAGAACAGTTAAGTCTCGTAGAGTGCGATGGGCAGGACATGTTTCACGTATGGGGAAAGGAAGACTTGAATGGAAGCTTAATGTAGGAAAGCCAGAGGGAAAACTCCTAGTTGGTAGACCATGAATGAGGTGGGAGAATAACATTAACTATGATTTGAGGGTAATAGATTATACAGGGGATGATTGGAATGCATTAGCTCAGGATAGGGATGTATGGAGAGCGAGGAACCTACGGGTTCGATAGTGCCAGTGAGTAAGTAGTAGTAGTAGGACTTTAGTGAGTAAGTAAGTAAGTTAAGGGTTTTAAGAGTTTTGACACATCTATTCCTTGTCAATGCAGTAGATCTGTCATCAGCTCGCTCCATTTCACGTGTACGGTCTTTTAAGGTAGAGACGAACTATATCTGTCTATGTGACGGAATCTTTTCATCGCGATTTTCACCCACTTAAAACCATTGGATCGACTTGAAACATTGTATACTTGTAGAGGACTCGTGACAATACAATCATTTCAAATTTTGTTTCTAAAATCCTTTCCAGAATCATCAGAAAATCAAACAAATGAAAACTGTTATAATAGGTTGCGGATTTGTCAACATTTTAGTCAACTGTTGTAAGAGCTCAGTTGGTAGAGCGGTGAACTCTAATGGTATACAATTTCCGTAATATATAGGTCGCTGGTTTAAATCCGGCAGGGAGAATTTTTTTTTTAGCTCAAACTACAACAGTATCGAATTTAAATATATATACATTTGTATATTATTCTGTAAAATATAAAACTAAAAAATAAATAATAGATTTAAATCTAAAACAACACGCTTTATTAGAAAACCGAACTAAAGAATGAAAAATAATTTTAATTTCCAACACGCTTGGGATAAAATTAAAGCGATCAACAAAAAATCATCTCCAACATATATAGAATAAGACAAAAGTTATCAACAAAAAGAAAATCAATTTACCATCAAAAGCGTGGGGTGCATTTTATGATTGAGACTTTACTTTTACCTATATCTGTTTATTACCAAATATATTAATTTATATAGGGTACCCCACTGCTTTAATGGTAAAATGATTTTACTTTTGTTGATAACTCTAGTTTTATTCTATATGTGTTGGTGATGATTTTTTTTTGACCAATTAATTTTATTCCAAGTGTGTTGGAAATTAAAACTACTTTTCATTTTTTATTTCGATTTTCTAATAAAGCGTGCTGTTTTACTATTTACACGCATTATATTAGCTTGACATGTATCTATCTATCTATCTATCTATCTATCTATCTATATATCTATCTATCTATCTATCTATCTATCTATGTAACGGAAACTTTCAACGCGATGTTCACCCACTTAAAATCATTGGATCGGATTTATTTTAAACTTCGTGTACCTTGTAAAGGAACCCGAGACCCAATATAATAGTTTCATATTTTTTTCTAAAATCCTGGACCAGAAATAGTGGAAAATAAAAAAAGTGTCTTTGCATCCAATTTAACGGAATCTTTTAACACGATGTTCACCCACTTAGAAAAAAATTGGATTATCTACTCTTGAAAATTGGCATGAACTACGCAAAGGAACCGTGACAATACAATATGTTCTAAACTCCTGGCCAGAATCGTCATAAAAAAATGTATTTGTATCTATGTAACGAATTTTTGAACACGATTCTCCCACCATTTAGAAATATTGGCTCGACTTGAAACTTCGTATACTATGTAAAGGACCCGTGAACCCTTACAATAATTTCATATTTATGTTTCTAAAAATCATTGTCCAGAATCATCAGAAAATCAAAAAAAAAAATGGAAAACTGGTTATAATAGTTTGCGGACTTGTTCGGACCTTTTATTCAATCGTTGTAAGAGCTCCTTTGGTAGATCGGTGAACGCTAGTGATATATAATATCCGTAATACATTGGTCGGTGGTTCAAATCCGGCTGGAAGGATTTTTTTAAAAAGAGTATTACATTAGCTCATACTGCAGTTGTATCGAATTTAAAGATATGTATATTTTTATCTTATTCTGTAAAATATTAAAAGTAAAAAAAAAATAAATAATAATTTTAAAAAACTAAAAGAACACGCTTTATTAGAAAACCGAACTGAAAAACGAAAAATAATATTAATTTCCAACACGCTTGGGATAAAATTACAGTGGTCAACAAAAAAATTATCTCCGAAACACATAAGAATAAAACTAGAGTAATCAACAAAAAGAAAATAATTTTACCATCAAAAGCGTGAGGTCCTTTTTAAGTTTTATTACATTTTCTTCTTAGAGACTTTACTTTTACCAATATCTGTTTATTATCAAATATATTAATCGATAAAATCATCCCACGTTTTTGATGGTAAAATTATTTTATTTTTGTTGATAACTCTAGTTTTATTCTATATGTGTCGGAGATGATTTTTGTTGACCACTTTAATTTTATCCCAAGCGTGTTGGAAATTAAAATTATTTTTCATTTTTTAGTTCGGTTTTCTAATAAAGCGTGTTGTTTTAATTTCTTACAACTATTATTTATTTAAATCTATTATTTGTTACATGTTATATATTAGCTTGCCCTGAATCTGTTTAACGGAATTTTTCAACGCGATTTTCACTCACATAAAATCATATGCTCAACATGAAACTTTGTATACTTGTAAAGATCCAATGACAATATAATAATTTCATAATTGTTTCTAAACTCCTGGCCAGAATCATCGGAAAAAAATGGGTCTGTGTAATTATGTAACGGAATCTTTGAACGCGATTTTCACCCACTTAGAATCATTGGAACGACAGAAAACATTGCATACTTGTAAAGAACCAATGACAATATAATAATGTCATGATTTTTTTCTAATATCATGGCCAGAATCATTAGAAAATAAAAAAATGTGTAATTATGTAGCGATTTCCATTTACGATTTTCAGCCACTTAAAAAATCATTGGATCTACTTCAAACTTAGTACACATGTAAAGGACCTATGACAATACACTAATTTCATACATGTTTTCCAAAATCCTGGCCAGAATCGTCAGGAAATCAAAAAATGTTTGTGTAAGTATGTAACGGAAACTTTCAACACGATATTCACGCACTTAAATCATTGGATCGACTTCAAACTTTGTATACTTGTAAAAGATCAATGAAAATGCAATAATTTCATAGATATTTCTAAAATCCTGGCCAGAAGTAGCAGAAAATGAAAATAATAAACCGTTATAATAGGTTGCGGACTTATCAACTTCTTACTCAATCGTTTTAAGAGCTGAGTTGGTAGGGCGGTGGACTGTAGTGGTATATACTTTCAGTAATTCATAGGTCGCTGGTTCAAATCCGGCCCGGAGGGTTCTCCAGAAGAGTTCATACTAAATAATATCGAATTTAAAGAAATTTAAATTATTTCTTATTCTGTAAAATATTAAAACTACAATATAAATAATAGTTTAAAATAAATAATAGTTAAAAAAACTAAAACAACACGCATAATTAGAAAACCAAATTAAAAAATAAAAAGTAAATATTAGTTTTAAAAATAAAACAACATGCTTTATTAAAAAACCGAACTAAAAATGAAAATAATTTTAATTCCCAACACGCTTGGGATAAAATAAATGTAGTCAACAAAAAAAAATAATCTCCAACACATTTAGAATAAAAGTAGAGTTATCTACAAACAAAGAATAAATTTGCCATCAAAAGCGTGGGGTGCTTTTTATGGTTTTTACATATCCTTGTTAGAGACTTTAGTTTTAGCACTATCTGTTTATTATCAAATGTATTAATTGACATAGAGCACACAACCCTTTTGATGGTAAAATTAGTTTCTTTTGTAGAAAACTCTAGTATTATTCTAAATGTGTTAGAGATTATTTTTTGCTGACCACATTAATTTTATCCCAAGCGTTTTGGAAATTAAAATTATTTTCTTTTTTTTTTGTTCGGTTTTCTAATAAAGCGTGTTTTTTTAGTTTTTTAAAACTATTATTTATATAATATGTAATTCTCAAATCACGAGAGGCAGCGGGATATCTGTTCAAATACCACCTAGTGGCTACTGTAGCAAGTAAGCATTCTTTAAATATAACTTGATTTTTCAGCTGTAACGTGTATATATTTTGATGTTAACTACATTTTCGACATTTAAGAAATACAGTCCAATTATGACATGCAAAGAGAAATAAATGCCTGATCCGGGATTTGTTCACGTGATCTCTAAATCTTTACGTTAGCGCTCTAACCAAATGAGCCACTCAGGAATCTTAACACAAATATTTATTTTCCTGTATATATATATATATAATTCTCAATTCACGAAAGGCATCGGGATATCAGTCCAAATACCATCTACTTGCTAACTGTAAAAAGAAAGCATTTTTACATGCTTTATATTAGCTTTACCGGGATCTATCTATCTATCTATGTAACGGAATCTTTCAACGCGATTTTCACCCACTTAAAGTCATTGGATCGACTTGAAACTTTAAGGACCCGTGACAATACAATATTTTGATATTTGTTTCTAAAATCCTGGCCAGAATCGTCAGAAAATAAAAACGTCTCTTTGTATCTATATAACGGAATTTTTGAACACGAGTTTCACCCGCTTAGAAACATTGGATCGACATAAAATTTTGCATACTTGTAAAGGACCCGAGACAATTCAATATTTTCATATCTGTTTCTAAATTCCTGGCCAGAATCATCAGAAAATAAAAATGTGTCTTTGTATCTATGTAACGGAATTTTTGAACACGATTTTCACCCACTTATGAACATTGGATCGAATTGAAACTTTGTATACTTTTAAAGGACTCGTGCCAATACAATATTTTCATATTTATTTTTGTAAAATACTGGCCAGAATCATAAAAAAAAGTGTCTTTGTTTCTATGTAATGGAATCTTTGAACATGAGTTTCACCCACTTAGAACATTACATCAACTTAATACTTTGCATACTTGTAAATGACCCGTGACAATACAATATTTCATATTTGTTTATAAAATCCTGGTCAGAATCGTCAGAAATAAAAAGAAAGTGTCTTTGTATCTATGTAACGGAATTTGTGAACTCGATTTTCACCCTAGAAACATTAGATCGACTAGAAATTTTGTATACTTGTAAAGGACCCGTGGCAATAAAATAATTTCATATTTTCTTTCTAAAATCCTCGCCAGAATCATCAGAAAATTAAAAGAATGAAAACTGTTATAATAAGTTGCGGACTTATCGAGTTTTTAGTCAATCGTTGTAAGAGCTCAGTTGGTAGAGCGGTGTACTCTAGCCCTTTGTTTTCCAGTGGTCTTGCTTTAAAACCATATTTCAAAATCTTACTGCTCAGCTTACCAGCGGTCTCATATCGTAACCACCATGCTCACTGATTGCTAGTGACATCTGTAGCTGGTACTCGGTGCTCTGCAACTCCATCCTATTTTTTGTTTTATTACAAGGTAAGGGTACCTACTGGTTACAAATGATATTTGCATTATTATAAATCATTATTATGTCGGATGTGTAGGACGTACGACCAAATTTATTTGTGGTTTCAGTTTGTAACCACTGACAAAGTAAGTGTTCGAGCGTGACTAAACATTACATCTCCCTCAATCATGGCATCACAGAAACTTCGCTTGGATGAAATGGACAGTGTACATGATATATACATCGTTGGAATCATTACCTAGTGATGAGGAATCCTGTCTGTCAGAAAGTGAAGATGAAGGTGAAAATGGTATTGGAATTATGGAAAATAATATTCCAACTAACTTTAGTGCCGAAGATACTACTTCTGTGCATGAGATAGTGAGCGATGGAGAGAATATAGGCCTGCTTGTTGCGAAAAATGGCGTGCCTAAAACAAAGTACAAAACTGTTTGGTTAGAACAGCAAGTGGCTAATAGTCTTCCTGAATTTTGTGGTGTAGTTGGGCCAAATATTTCCTCAGAAATGTCATTGCCTGTGGAGGTTTTTGATTGCATGTTTCCTCCTGAACTTATTCATCACATTGTGTACCAAACAAATCTGTATGCAACACAGAAGTCGGGGGATCAACAAATATTCATCAAACAAATCCAGAGGAAATACAAAAATGCTTTGCCAAAAATATTCTAATGGGCATGAAGAAACTTCCCAGTTATTGTGACTACTGGTCTTCAAACCCTATGCTGAGAGATAGTTATATCACATCCTTGATGTCCAGAAATCGTTTTTCGTGGCTTCTGGCAAACATTCATGTCAACGATAACGACAAACAACCTAAAAAGGATGAAGAGTCATATGATAAGCTGTATAAAATTCGCCCACTGTTGAATCTCTTGATACAAACATATATATCATCCTATAATTCAACTAGGAGGCAGTCAGTTGACGAATCCATGATAAAGTTCAAGGGACGTTCGAGCCTAAAGCAGTTTATGCCACAGAATTAAGCGTGGATACAAAGTATGGATTCGAGCCAATGTAAATGGGTATATTTCAGAGTTTGAAATAAACACAGGGAAGATAGGGTCATCTACTTAGAAGAGTTTGGGTGAGAGAGTTGTGAAGACACTCACAAAGGAATTGCATGGTAAAAATCACGAAATTTATATGGACAACTATTTTTCATTTGTTTCGTTGATGAAATATTTGAGGGAGCATGGTGTACATGCATGTGGAACAGTGAGAAGGGGAAGAATAGCTTTTCTAGCAGACTTTTCAAATGAAAAGAGCATGAACAGGGGAGAATTTCAATTCAGATTCTCCCAAGAAGGTATAGTGGCAATGCTATGGAAGGACAGAAAAGGTGTCTTATTTATGTCAAATTTTCATGAAGTTGACGATGTCACAACAGTCTCACGACAAAACAAGGATGGTACGAAGATAGAGATTTCATGCCCAACTTTAGTCAAGGACTATAATGAACATATGTGCTACGTATATAAAGCAGACATGCTGAAATCTTGTTATGAAATTGATAGGAAAAACAAGAAGTGGTGGCACCGCATACTTTGGCACTTTCTTGATGTCTCAGTTGTCAATGCAAGCATCATTTTCAACGAGTTGAATCCTGAAGGAAATATGAGCCTGAAGGACTTTCGACTTTCCGTCATTGCTGGACTTGTAGGGGCATCACAGTCTACGCCAACCAACAAATCAAAGAAGTTGAAATCTCAGAACAACTTCAAGCCATATGTTCCCCGTGAGAAACGACTAGATCAAGCTGCACACATGCCAGTGCAAGGAACATCAATGAGATGTGCACTGTGTAGCACAGCTAAAAACCCTCACCGAAATAAATGGACATGCCAGACATGTGGAATCGCACTCTGTATGTAAAATAAAATAATTGTTTCTCAGAGTACCACAAAAAATGATACCTGGTTTTTCCAGTGGAATTAATTATGCAAAATCTCAGTTTGTGAAGTGGTTTTCTTTGTATTCCTGGTTTCCCAGTGGTTTAGATGATATTTCGGCTGTAATTAATTATAATAAACAAATTTGATGAAATATGTATTTAAATATTATTTTTGTATATATTTATAGCTCGGCCATGTAAATAAACTTAAAAGTGTAGCAATGGTTTCCTTTAAGTACCTCGTTTCCCAGTGGTTTCGGTATGATACTATAGGCCTTAATTAATTTTGCATAATTAATTCTGTGAAATATCAATTTAAATCTTATCTTTGTATGAATTTATAGCCAACAATGTTAATTAATCTCAGTTTGAGTAATGGTTTCCTTTTTTGGTAAACAAAGGGCAAGTGGTATATAATTTCAGTAATCCATAACTCGCAGGTTCAAATCCGGCTGGGAGGATTTTATTTTGGAAGAATATTACTTTTAGCTCATACTACAATAGTATCGAATTTAAAGATATTTACATTCTTATCTTATTCTGTAAAATATTAAAAGTAAAGATAAAAAATAAATAATAGTTTTAAAAAACTAAAACAACACGCTTTATTAGAAAAACGAACTGAAATATGAAAAATAATGCTAATTTCCAACACGCTTGGGATTAAATTAAAGTGGTCAACAAAAATATCATTCTCCAACACATAAGAATAAAACTAGAGTTATCATCAAAAAGAAAATAATTTTACTATAAAAAACGTGGGGTGCTTTTTATGTTTTTTACTTTTTCTTCTTAGAGACTTTACTTTTGCCAATATGTGTTTGTTATCAAATATACTAAACGATAAAGAGCACCCCACGTTTTTGATGGTAAAATTATTTTATTTTTGTTGATAACTCTAGTTTTATTCTATATGTGTCGGAGATGATTTTTGTTGACCACTTTAATTTTATCCCAAGCGTGTTGGAAATTAAAATTATTTTTCATTTTTTAGTTAGGTTTTCTAATAAAGCGTGTTGTTTTAGTTTCTTACAACTATTATTTATTTAAAACAATTATTCTTTACACGCTTTATATTAGCTTGATCTGAATCTATTTAACGGAATATTTCAACGCAATTTTCACTCACTTAAAATCATTGGATCAACTTGAAACTTTGTATACTTGTAAAGGTCCAATGACAATATAATAGTTTCATAATTTGTTTCTAAACTCCTGGTCAGAATTATCAGAAAATAAGTGTATGTGTAATTATATAACGGATTTTTTTTAACACGATTATCATCCACTTAGAGTCATTAGATCGACTTAAAATATTGTATACTTGTAAAGGACCAATGACAATACAATAATGTCATAATTGTTTTCTAAAATCATGGGCAGAATCACTAGAAAATCAGAAAATGTATAATTATGTAACGATTTTCACTTACTATTTTCAGCCACTTAAAATCATTGGATATACTTCAAACTTAGTATACATGTAATAGACCATTGACAATACACTAATTTCATACATGTTTTCCAAAATCCTGGCCAGAATCATCAGGAAATCAAAAAATGTTTGTGTAATTATGTAACGGAAATTTTGAACACGATATTCACGCACTTAAATCATTGGATCGATTTCAAACTTTGTATACTTGTAAAGGACCAATGACAATGCAATAATTTCATAAATGTTTCTAAAATCCTGGCCAGAATTAGCAGAAAATCAAAATAATACAAACCGTTATAATAGGTTGCGGACTTATCAATTTCTTACACAATTGTTTTAAGAGCTCAGTTGGTAGGGAGGTGTACTGTAGTGGTATATAATTTCAGTAATCCATAGGTCCCTGGTTAAAATCCGTCCCGGAGTGTTTTTTAGAAGAGCATTACTTTTAGCTCATACTACAATAATATCGAATTTAAATAAATTTACATTTTTTATCTTATTCCGTAAAATATTAAAACTAAAATATAAATAATAGTTAAAGTAAATAATAATTTAAAAAACTAAAACAGCGTGCTTAATTAGAAAACCGAATTAAAAAATAAAAGGTAAATGATAGTTTTAAAAAACTGAAATAACACGCTTTATTAGAAAACCGAACTAAAAAATGAAAAAATAATTTTCATTTCCAACAGGCTTGGGATAAAATTAATGTGGTCAAAAATAATCTCCAACGCATTTAGAATAAAAGTAGAGTTATCTAGAAAAAAAAACATTTTACCAACAAAAGCGTGTGGTGTTTTTTATGGTTTTTACAGATCCTTGTTTAGACTTTAGTTTACCAATATCTGTTTATTATAAAATATATTAATTGATATTTTTATGGTAGAATAATGGTAAAAATGATGGTAAAATTATTTTCTTTGCAGATAACTCTAGTTATATTCTAAATGTGTTAGAGATTATTTTTTGTTGACCACATTAATTATATCCTAAGCGTGTTGGAAATTACAATTATTATTTTGTTCGGTTTTCTAATGAAGAGTGTTTTGTTCATTTTTTAAAACTATTATTTACATAATATGTAATTCTCAAATCACGAGAGGCAGCGGGATATCTGTTCAAATACCACCTAGTGGCTACTGTATCAATTAAGCATTTTTTAAATATAACTTTATTTTATAGCAGTAACGTGTATATATTTTGATGTTATAACTACATTTTCGACATTTAAGAAATAGAATCCAATTATGACATGAAAAAAAAAAATAAATGCCTGAGCCGGGATTTGATCACGTGATCTCTAAATCTTTACGTTAGCTCTCTAATCAAATGAGCCACGCAGGAATCTTAACACAAACATTTATTTTCCGGTATATATATATATATATATATATATATATATATATAATTCTCAATTCACGAGAGACATCAGGATATCAGTTCAACAGCCATCTAGTTGCTAACTGTAACAATAAAGCACTTTTACATGCTTTGTATTAGCTTTACCGGGATCTATAAATGTAACGGAATCTTTGAGCGCGATTTTCACTCACTTAAAGTCATTGGATCGACTTGAAACTTTCTATACGTTTAAAGAACCCGTGAGAATACAATATTTTCATATTTTTATTATTAATATATTTATTAAACACAATGTGTACATCAAATTAAATTTAGCTTTTTACCAGTCTTTAATTAAATTGTTTAAATGCAGAGTCCTGTTTTTACACTTCGCTAGATGATATTTTGGACATGGATAGTTGCATAATTTACAGATGCAGTCCTCCTTGGGTTCATGGTACATGTTGTTCAGGCATATATTCCCATGAAATCCATGGGCTGCGAAACGTGTGTACAGGTGTCGAAGTTCGAAATTCGGTTGCTTCCAGGTTTCTGTTTTCATTGCGTCTGTTTCCATAATTTCTGTCGGTATCTGGGCGGCTTTGTTCTGTCTCCTCGATGACGATTCTGTATGCTTGCGTTTCCGGTAGTCTGAAACAGTGTCTGATATCTTCGATGAAGAAGGATTCCTGGGCTATTTCTTGTATATTTTGAAATTGACAGTGCTCTTTTGAGAAACCTTGATTTAACGTTCTCCAGTTTCTTAAGATTTTTCACTGTCAAGTAATTCCATATAAGCTGGATTCCGTATGTTGCGGCCGGCATTACTTTAAGGTTGAAGAGTTTCATTGCAGTTGAGAGGGATAGTCTTTGGAGTTTTGGGATATCGTACATGGCTTTCGTTGCAGCTGTTGCTCGATCCTGTATATGAAGTGAGAAAGCGGTTCCAGTTGTTTGTAAGGTGACCCTGTTTCCAGGATCCTGGGCCAGAATCATCAGAAAATAAAAAAAAGTGTCTGTTTCTACGTAACGGAATCTTTTTACACGATATTCACCCACTTAGAAACATTGGACCGACTTGAAACTTTATATACTTGTAGTGGTCCCGTGACAATACAGTAATGTCGTATTCTGTTTCTAAAATTATTTCCAGAATCATCAGAAAATCAAACAAATTAAAACTGGTATAATAGGTTGCGGACTTTTCGACTTTTTAGTCAATCATTGTAAGAGCACAGTTGGTAGAGCGATGAACTCTAGTGGTATATAATTTCAGTAATCGATAGGTACCCGGTTCAAGTCCGGGAGGGAGGATTTTTTTAGAGAGTATTACTTTTAGCTCATACTACAATAGTATCGAATTTAAAGATATTTACATTATTATCTTATTCTGAAAATATTAAAACTAAAAATAAATAATAGTTTTAAAAAACTAAAACAACACGCTTTATTAGAAAACCGAACTAAAAACTGAAAAATAATTTTAATTTCCAACACGCTTGGGATAAAATTAAAGTGGTCAACAAAAATGTTATCTCCAACACATATAGAATAAAACTAGAGTTATCAACAAAAAGAAAGTCATTTTACCATCAAAAGCGTGGGGTGCTCTACTTACTTTACTTTATATAATCTTAATTTTATTATATTCTATGTTTTTGTTAGTATGTATTTTTGCTAGATGAGATTTACATCATCATTGTATTGTTGTTTAGTCTGTAGTTTAATAATATCTTTAAAAATTGTAATTAAGACGTAGGGTGTTGTATTAATTTACTATTCGCTGCATGAGTGGAAGAGAAGGCTTTTATGGCCTGTAGTGCACTCTGCCAGCTCAAATAAATCATGTATATATGATTATATATTATTATTATTATTATTATATCAATTAATATATTGTGATAATACACACGATATTGGTTAAAAGTCTCTAAGATGACAAATGTAAAAAATCATAAAAAGCCCCCGCCACGCTTTTGTTGGTAAAATTATTTTCTTTTTGTTGCTAACTCCAGTTTCATTCTATATGGGTGGAATGATTAGTTTTATTGTGGACGCACTCTAATTTTATCGAAAGCAGTGTGGAAAAGAATATTATTTTTTTATGTTTTATTTCGGTTTTCTAATAAAGCGTGATCTTTTAGATTTTCTATAACTATAATTTATTTTAAGAGAGTTTTAACTTCATTGCAGGAACAGCATGTATATTAGATGTTATAAAGACATTTTTGACAGTTAGCAATGAGGGCCTATTATGACCATGAAAAGCATTAAGAAGAATGTACCGAGCCGGGATTTGAACCCATCTAACCAACTGAATTACTCAGGACTCCTAACACAAATAGTTTAAGCACTTTCTTGTATATGCATAATTCTCAATTCGCAAGAGAGACTCTCGGGATATCGCTCCAACTGCCATCATATTACCTACTGATAACAAGTAAGCATATTTTTACTCGTAAATATAACTTTTTACTTGATAGCGAGGAAAACGCGTATATATCTAGATTGCCTAAACTAACTTTTTAACATTTAGCAGTAAAGGTCAATTGTGACGTGAAAAGAAAAAATAAATGCCTGCGACCGGGATTTGAACCCGAAGACCTCTAACTCTATACGTTGTGCGATTTGACCAACTGCACCCCCCTCCATACTCAGGAATTTATTTTTCGGGTATATATTAATCCAGCTAATTCTATGCCCGAGGGCAGGACTTTCACTGCAATCATAGCATTAACATGCAATGCTTTGCAGCGTTTACAAGTGAATTATAGGTGTGTTACCTTCCTGCTCCACACACGAGTGTGGGCAGGATTGTTTATGATAATAATAAGGATAAAGGATAATGGTCGGAAGATTTTTCGGGGACCCGTTTGTTGCCCTAAGCTTGCCTGACACTTGTCTTACAAGCGTGAGGAAAACCCGAAAAAAGAAACCTCGCCCAGGAGCCTGTCCCGACCGCGAAAACGAATCCAGCACGCCTGGCGTGACCAAGGATCACGCTACCTCGAGACCACAGCGGTGGGACAGTCACATCACACAGCTATATTATATATATCCATTCATAGTAATTCAAATCATAGCATTTTCATGCTATGCTTGCAGCTTTACTACAGGGAATTGTAGGTTTGGTTAGCTGACCCGTTGCTTTTCCATTTCCCATCCATCCACCGTTTGGGCCTGAAATTTTTCCTGACATTTGGCCTTACCAGGTTGAGGAAAAAACCCCGATAAAAACCTCACCCAGAAAGAAAGCCGCCCGACCGGGGATCGATCCCGGGCCCGACACTGCGTGAAACGGCAGCCCGCTACCTCACGAAGACCACAGCGGGGGACTATATAGATATATCTATATGATTATATCAATTCACGAGAGACAGCAAATAGGCGATCAATTGCGTCGGTCATTTTTTCAGAGCGTACAAAACCATTAGAAGTAGAGATAGTGTTGAATTTTCCTTAAAATATGTCCCAACGAGGTAGACACGTTGTGAACTTATGTCTCTTGTTGATTCCATTCGGCTTGGGAATTAAGTCGATTGTTGATCTTCGGACTGTTAATGTCTTAAAATCACTCTGTAGATATTCCATGACACGTCGAACTTCGCGATGTTACAAGATGATAATTCTTCCGCATGTTGATCAACTTGCAGTTCCCAATGTTTTATTTATTACTGATCAAATTGTGTCAATGGTGAGTTATTTTCTGTGTTCGTTCTTCTCTAATATTGATTGTTCTGTAGATGATCCTCTCTGTTTATCACCCCGCTAATTCAATTCTAGAAATGTCGGTTTTTACTTCGTCTTTAAAATGTTCGATTTTATCATGTAATTTCTCAATCTATGTTTTGCTTTTTGATAATAATTCGTGTTTCACTTCTTCCTTTGTACTTTAATCTGCGTTACTAGCTCCTGTCTTATTTTATTGTTATGTATTTCAATCTGTCAGTTGATCAGTTTAATTTCTATACTCGTATTTGCGTTTTGTTGTAATAGTTCTTTAATTTCACTATTAGTATGTTTATTATTCCTCATAATTTCTTTAAGTACATTATTTATTTCTTCCATTTTTTTACCTACTGGTTTGAAGTTTGTACTTTCCGTGAAAAGATGACACTCCGATGCAGTGTGTACTTTGCGTTACCGATTTCTCCGTCATAACCGGCTGCCTCGGATACGTAATCCCTCTTCTGATACCAGATTTTAGCACTCACGTGGGATTTCGTCTTCGCGTTGTTTCCGTGTAAGTGATTGTCATTTAAAACCTCACAATCACTTTATTTTCTTCTATAGATTATAAGTAGTAAATTATCACAATTTTCACCCACAATTAATCTCGTTTCGAGGTTTATCTGTTTCAAAATTATTGTACAGTCTCATATGAGTTCAGTCGCTACAATTTATCTTACAATTCACCTCGCTTATCGCCTATTTACACACGGTTGACTAACCTTCGTTCTCGCCTTATATTATATAGGCGGCGATGATTTTGTAGCCATTGGATTGAGAGACTTCGAAATATAGAAACCACTGGCCACCGATCTTTTCCGAAAGGGGAATTAGAGATCTCTGGAATGACAATCCAGACATTTCGGTGGTTTGCGCGGGTAATTCGACTCGCGTGTCTTCGCCTCTTAAATCTATTCGTACCAATGCGAGGCCAATAATCTCGCCTTCGCCCACGGAATTTAAACGTCGTTATTACGTATATTCAACCAAAAATAGCCACGGTGATGTTTTCCATAGGTATTTAATTTTCAATTTTCTTACAGATCGGAATTGATACTAGTTTTAAATATGTGAATATAAATCAAGTTTTATGGGCTATCAGGTATTGGAAGTGTAGGGAATGGATCACAACTTTCTCTTAACAAATTCTGATATACACAATAGCCTATCACCATTTTAGTTGCAGGTCACTCAGTACTGCACAATAGAAGGGACCACAGTTTACAAACTTTCTATTGTATCTCATCTTACCAACCAAATGTGAGTTCATTTGTTTCATTATCTGGAATATTTGTAGGTTGGGTTGAGATTAAGTTAAGTTTTTAAGTGTAATTGCTAATTTTAATAATGCCATTTTGAGTGTTTTTCATGATAAAGCTTCATTGTATTGCTTTGAATCCCCACCAAAATACTGAGCCTGTGTATTTGGCAGAAAAAGTATGTAAAAATAATGATAATCATACTTGGGAGGTTAAAGACAGAGGTACGGGTGCCGCTGGTTTCGAATCCATTTGAGGCAGGAAATTTTCTAGTAGAATTTCGGCCTTCCAGCATCGTGAGGAATTTGGATAGCTATATTAAATAACGGGTCCATACTGAGAAAATCAATTATAACGGATGGAGGACCCGATATGCTGATTACATATCACCTCCATACTGGCTGGATTATCGTCAACCTCTTTGAGGCTACGAACCATATGGTAGAACAAAGGCCTTCTCGTCTTGTCGCGCAGTGAATTAGAAAATAGATACAATATAAATGATAAGGTGAATTTTTATTTTTGTACCGCGTATTTCTAAATCGAGGCATAAGATGAAGGACCTTTTATTGAAGGTATGTGATATAGGAGGATTGCGGCTGGCCATGCCTTTCGCAGCAACAAATGAGCATATGAAAAGAATTGAACCATATATATATGATATGAATATTGAGAAGTGGTGGAAAGAAATGTTCGATAAGGGGAAAACGGGAAAATACACGATTTAGATCTGCACTGGCTACTACTCGTCCACCACAGAGTCATCGAGAAGCTAGCTGGGCGCCCAGATGTGGAGGGAGAGGTCTAACCACTTACGCTTTGCAGCCGCCTAAAATAGTAGTGTAATAAATAAATAATAAAATGTATATATTTGGGAAACTTTTGTTCAGTTTATTTTACTTTTTGACGTATTTTACAACGAATTACTCTACCTTACATAAACATATTCTTGAGAGAATATTATCGGGCCTCATTCGACCATGGCGTTACAATGATGTGGCATGTTAGGAGAGAGTTTATAATACTGTCTACATATACTCATTTGATTACAAAGGCGCATGTATTTCTCCCCAAATGAATGACCTATTTAATATATTTGCAATTTCTGACACAACACGAACATTTAAAGCTATAAACAATATTTACTCAAATGTTCATACTAAGTAAGGCGAATGTGATGAAGAAGAGTACAAATTTCGGATAATGTTCTTGGAAGATTTTGGCTTTATGATTTCATTGGTCAACATGAATTTTGTCTCATGAGTACCAATACTTTTACTTAATGTAGTTTTTTTATCGTGTTTTCACATATGTATTCGGAATTTCTCATCACCCACAGTTTTTATTTCAATTACAATTAATGGATTTAAATAATTAGTTTTTTAATAAACATTTTTTCGTCCATTTATTATCTCGGCGCAGTGAGCAATGAGCACGGGGAATACTTTCGTCAGGAGATTTCAGCTATGGAAAAGATATATCAAGGCAAATGGAATCCCAATAAGCTGGCCGATTATTGTTAGACTATCAAGAGGGATACTTCATAGGCGAAATATAGCAGAAAATCGACATTTCTTACTTTATAGGTGAGTTCGAATGTTCCAATATTGTGTAGTTACGAATGTAGAAAATATTGGTGTTTGAAATTATTATAAATGCCTATGTCTCGGAAACCTTGCATGATGAAGAAAAACCGTTAATTATTTACCTACTCACTGGCACTATCGAACACGTAGGTTTATGGCCGCGCGGACATAAGCTCTCCATACATCCCTATCCTGAGCTAATGCTTTCCAATCATTCCCTGTATAATCTACTTACCTCAAATCATAGTTAATGTTATTCACCCACCTCATTATTGGTCTACCAACTGTGCGTTTTCCCGCTGGCTTTCCTACAAGAAGCTTCTATGCAAGTCTTTCATTCCACATACGTGCAACATGTCCTGCCCCTCGCAGTCTACGAGACTTAACTGTTCTTATTATATATATCTGGCTTCCTATAAATACCATGTAGTTCGTTGTTATGTAGTCTTCTCCATTCACCTGTCTGTTCATCTCTCTTTGGTCCAAACATTTTCCTAAGTACTTTATTCTCAAATACTCGTATTCTCCTTTCCTCCCTTAAAGTAAGAGTCCATGTTTCGCACCAATATTACATAACTGGTAGAATAATAGTTTTATATATTTTCAGTTTAACGTTTTTTGAAAGGAGTTGGGACATCAAGAGTCTCTGCAATGCATAATAGCACGCATTTCCAGAATTGAGCCTATGTTTAATTTCTTTGAGCATCTCATTCCTATTTGTCATAATTGTTCCTAGGCATTTGAACTCAGCCACTTCCTCAAAAAAATCCCTCATTTGTCATTAGCTGTCCATTTCCATTATATAATGAATTTCTACGTGTGACCATATATTTAGTTTTATTGATATTTACTTCCAGTCCTAATTTCTTAGTGTTACTCAATAGTGTGTGCGTGTTGTCGTTTAGTATCTGCTCGCTATCGGCCAATAATTCTACATTGGTACGTGGTAGTGTGCGGACGTGTTTTCAGTTCTCGCGAACAGTGCGGTGTTGTCAAATTGTAAAAATGCAGGACATGAAGAAAATGCTGAAAGAGATGAGGAGAGAGATGGCCCAGGGATTCCGAAAGACGGAGGACATGGTGTCTATGGTAAACTCTGTCGTGGAGAGGGTTCAAGAAATGGAGGTAACCTGGAGTAGTGTGGAAGACAGAGTGAGGTGGCTGGAAGAAAAAATGAACTATCTAGAAAATCAATCTAGAAGGAACAATATTGTGTTGTATGGTGTGGGGGAAGAGGAGAACGAGTCTCGGGACACTACGGCAGTTATAACAAGGCATGTCCTAAGGCAAATTGGAATAGTTCTGCTAGAACGGGACATCGAACGCGCTCATAGAGTGGGTCGTGGACGGTACCCCAAGCCTATAGTGTGCAAGTTTGCTCACTATAGGGATAAAGAAGAAATCATAAGGGAGGCAAGATATCTACGTGGCACCGGAGTGGCAGTGAGTGAAGACCACAGCCGGAGAGTGAGAGAGGAGCGAGCATTCCTGAAACGACATTTAGTGGACGCAAGGAAGCAGGGAGCTCAGGCTTTCATCCGTTTCGATAAACTGGTAATAAATGGACGGGTGAGGGCTCGTCGGGAACTGGAGGAGATGTCTGTGTCCACGAAGGAAGCGGCAGGGGCAACGCAACGGGAGACGACCTCTGAAAGGCAGAGTTCAAATCGCTATAAAACAACAAGGGAACGAGGTGATTCGCGTGGAACGACATCGGAGAGGCAGAGTTCGAGTCCCAAGAAACCAACACGGGAACGAGAAGAATGCGAGAGAACTGACAACCCTGCAGAGAAGAGGACAGAAGACAGCAGTGTGAGGGAGGAAAGCTCGGCGCGACAATTGAGAAGTAGGATGTCGGAAAAGCTTGCAAACACAATGCAGAAGGGCCGCCAAAAGCAGGTAAAGAAAACCGTTAGAACATAGAGGACAAACCCCCCTCTCAGAATTGCTGTGTGGAATGTTGAAGGTTTGAAAAAACGAATGTCTTCCGACAGATTTATTGATTTTGTTAAAAGTTTTAGTTTTATTTCATTTATAGAAACTTGGATGGGGGACAAAGACCATATTGAACTTGATGGATTTAATTGTATAAATAAGGGGAGGGATAGTAAACAAAAAAGGGGAAAATATCCGTGAGGGATATTAACAATGTTGAAAAATAATACATTTAGACATGTTGAAATACAGGGTGTCACGTGTATTCATGTAAAAATCGGAGATCTTTGTTCATGTATCCTCTCGGTATATCGTCACCCGGCTGGGTCTCGATACGCTATATCTACCTTTTTTGATGACCTGGGAGATACAATGATAGAACTCGGACATAAATTCCCGGATGCAGATACTCTTATAATGGGGGTCTTTAATGGTAGAAATGGGAGAGAAAATATAATTTTAGGGACGGAAGAAGGAGAGGAAGATTTAAGAAAGGGATTTCGGGCGAGTAAGGATAGGGTTATTAATACGTATGGGAGAGAACTTCTGACGTTTTGCGACATTCATAACCTAGAAATGCTAAACGGGGAAGATATTGAAGGGGAACTTACGTTCATAAACGGTAATGGAGGAAGTGTCGTGGGTTATCTGCTCTGCTCACAGAATCTTATTTCTAGGATTGCAGCATTTAAAGTAGCGGACAGAATCGAATCGCATCACTCACCTATCGAAATCCAATTAGAATTTGAAGAAGAGGGAAAGGAAGTGGGGAGCTGTAATACGGGAAGGAGGGGAGACACTAGAACTGTTAGGAGGTTCTGTTGGGGAGAGGATAAGACACAGGAACTACTTAACAAACTAGAGTCTTCGACACCGAATGTATTAGGCGATGTGGAGGAAGAGGTGAAAAAATTAAGATTACTAATGTGGGAAGGGGGGAAAAATATGCAAATTAGAGGAAAATCAGGGCAAAAACGATATGAAGGCTGGTACGAAAATGCATGTAGGGAAGGGAAAAAGAAGAGCGGAGAGGGCTTTAGTGAGGTTCAGAAAGGAGGGTGGCGACTTCAATCGGCGGGTGTACATAGAGATGAGGAGACGATATAATGAGATAACGGCTAGAACCAGGGAGAATTGGGAGGGAAAAATCTTGGAGAGAATTAATCAGGCTATGAGGGAACGGGATGTTACCAAAATTTGGAAAGTAATTAGGGAAATTGAATATCGTAAAAAAGTAAATCAAATTTCTCCAGAAACGTGGGTACTTCATTTCGAAAGGGTGTTAACAGGAGGGGGAATTGGGACGGACCGCGGCTATTATTAGTTGGTCAAGACGTACCAATGCTAGACTCGGAGACAACAAAACTAGAGGTGAGGGATGCGATCCGATCCATGAAAAATGGAAAAGCTCCTGGTCTAGACGGTATACCAGCCGAGTTCTATAAAGAAGCCTTGAAAATTGATAAATGGACAGGGTACATAGTAGGTATTTTTAACAAAATTTTTGAAAAAGGAAGCTATCCAGATGAATGGTCCACATCAATACTGCATCCTATTTACAAGGGTAAGGGTGGAGTTAAAAATCCGGACAATTACCGCGGTGTCTCTCTTCTGCCGGTGTTTGGAAAAATTTATTATTTATTTATTATTAACAGGCTAAAAAATTGGATAAATGAAAATAATAAAATTTCACGATACCAAGCCGGGTTCAGGGAAGGCTTCAGGACGGCGGACATTCTATTTGTCCTGAGAACTGCAATTAACAGATGTTTGAGTGTCAAACGAGGCAGGTTACACTGTACTTTTATAGATCTGAAAAAAGCATTTGACTCTGTTGAACGCAATGCCCTATGGCAGAAATTATGGCAACTAGGAGTATCGGGAACTATGATTAGGGCGCTAATGGGAATTTACAAAAAAGTGGAGTTCTGTGTTAAATATTTAGAATAGAATTTAGAATAGATTTATTTAGCCTGGTGGAGTTAAGGCCATGTGGCCTTCTCTTCCACTCACCAGAACAAGCATATGTTACATATGAATTCAAAAAAATTACCATAATAGTCATATTAAACAGGACAAACATATGTTACATATGAATACAAAAAAAATGACAATAATAGTCATTGAACAATTTAATACACAAGTGATCTTCTTGGTGATAAAATATTAAAATATATATGCAGTCAATATGCCCATTTCACCAATTAATGTTTTAAAATGGTCAACAAGTTTCTACAGCCAAGCTGTCATTCTCAAGACCAGATATTGACTGAAGACAAAATTGATAATAAATAAATAAACAAATTCAGTTAAAAACAAACTACGTCACATGACGCAATCATTCATAAGTAAACAATAAAACATAATAAAACTAATCCTCTTTTGTTTCAATTAAAGAAAAGAGGGCGCTGTACGGAATAGGGCCCTTGTCTTTATTCATGATTTTATCCTTATTTTTATAAATTTCCAAACTTTCAAGGATGTCAAGGAATTTGAAATCAATGACCGAACGAATCAGCCTAAGGTTACTTTTATTGATAGCATGACCGTAATCAGAAATATGCTGGGCAACTCCAGATTTTTCAATTCTGTTAAGTCTAAAATGGGCAATATGTTCATTAAATCTAGTTAAAATGGATCTTCTGGTTTGCCCAACATATCTCATATCACAGTCATTGCATCCAATTTCATAAATACCGGATTTTTTTAAACAATCGACTTTATCTTTTGGGTTTCCAAGTACACTATTTAATGTCAAAGTGGAAGTAAAAATTAATTTAGTATCTAATCCTTTGAATATCTTGTTCAAACCTCTAGTTAAAGAGGGAACGTACGGCATAATTGCAAAATTAGCTTTATTAATAGGAGAATGGAAGGCTGTAGAATCAGTAATAAGTTTTCTAAATTCAAATTTACGAATCAAATTATCAATAATATTTTCATTGAAACCATTACACTTAGCGATATCTTTAATGGTTTGTAATTCCTTATTATATCTATTTTTACTTAACGGAAAAGTGGTAAGACGGTGGACTAAAAAATTGAAACTGGCCATTTTATGTTGATTACAATGGTAAGAATCTGCCGTGATATATCTAAATGTACTGGTTTCTTTTCTATAAATATCAAATTCTAATCTATAATTATTTCTAATTATTAGCATATCCAATAATATCCAATAATATCCAATAATAATAATTAGAAATAATTAAAGATTAGAATTTGATATTTATAGAAAAGAAACCAGTACATTTAGATATATCACGGCAGATTCTTACCATTGTAATCAACATAAAATGGCCAGTTTCAATTTTTTAGTCCACCGTCTTACCACTTTTCCGTTAAGTAAAAATATATATAATAAGGAATTACAAACCATTAAAGATATCGCTAAGTGTAATGGTTTCAATGAAAATATTATTGATAATTTGATTCGTAAATTTGAATTTAGAAAACTTATTACTGATTCTACAGCCTTCCATTCTCCTATTAATAAAGCTAATTTTGCAATTATGCCGTACGTTTCCTCTTTAACTAGAGGTTTGAACAAGATATTCAAAGGATTAGATACTAAATTAATTTTTACTTCCACTTTGACATTAAATAGTGTACTTGGAAACCCTAAAGATAAAGTCGATTGTTTAAAAAAATCCGGTATTTATGAAATTGGATGCAATGACTGTGATATGAGATATGTTGGGCAAACCAGAAGATCCATTTTAACTAGATTTAATGAACATATTGCCCATTTTAGACTTAACAGAATTGAAAAATCTGGAGTTGCCCAGCATATTTCTGATTACGGTCATGCTATCAATAATAGTAACCTTAGGCTGATTCGTTCGGTCATTGATTTCAAATTCCTTGACATCCTTGAAAGTTTGGAAATTTATAAAAATAAGGATAAAATCATGAATAAAGACAAAGGCCCTATTCCGTACAGCGCCCTCTTTTCTTTAATTGAAACAAAAGAGGATTAGTTTTATTATGTTTTATTGTTTACTTATGAATGATTGCGTCATGTGACGTAGTTTGTTTTTAACTGAATTTGTTTATTTATTTATTATCAATTTTGTCTTCAGTCAATATCTGGTCTTGAGAATGACAGCTTGGCTGTAGAAACTTGTTGACCATTTTAAAACATTAATTGGTGAAATGGGCATATTGACTGCATATATATTTTAATTGAACAATTAATTATCTGTCATATTGAATAATAATGAAAATAATGTCTAATAATACAATGAAACTAAATACAATTAAAATTAAATTAATGATAAAATGAATAAAAAAAGGAATAAGAGCTCGAATCTACTATAATTAAAAAGAAAAGAAAAAAATACAAAGAAAGTAATAAACTACAGTGAATTAATCTATGCTTTTTATACAAGGCATTAGGTAAATATATTAACAAATCCTAAGTCTATTTTATTAAATAATGCAAAAACGCATTATTAATTCTTAAAAAGTAATATTAGTGAGTTGTTTCTGTTAGTGATTTTATTTTCAATTTATTTCTGAAAGATGGTAAAGTTTGGCAGTCTCTGACATAGGGTGGAAGTGAATTCCATGTTCTAGCAAGAGAAACTGTAAAAGATTTCGAATAATAGGTAGTATGATGAGGAGGGATATAAAGGACACTGTGCTCAAGGGATCGGGTATCTAAGTTGTGTGTATCAGAGAGTTTAGTGAAGCGGTGTGATAAATAATAAGGTAATGATGTGTGTAATATGTTATAGAGAAGGCATAGGGAATGGATGGTTCTACGATCTTGAAGACGAAGCCATGGCAATTGTTCCAGGGATGGTGTAACGTGATCAAATCTACGTATACCACAAATAAAACGTATGCAAGAATTGTGAACACGTTGAAGTCTTTGGGTAAGAACATTATTTAGGTCAGTAAAAAGAGTATCACAATAATCAAAATGGGGCATTGCAAGTGTTTCTACTAACATTTTTCTTAGAGAAAACAGCAAACAATTTCTTATACGATTTAATGAGTGTATTATTGAGAAGATAGTTTTGCAAATGTTATTTATTTGTTTATTCCAAATTAAATGTTTATCCATAAACACTGCTAGATTTTTTACTGTCTCACTATAAGGGATCTGAACCCCATTAAGTGACTGCATTTGTGTTAATTGAGGATAATAGTCTCTGATGGCCCATAATGATTGCTTGTGTCTTTCTAGGATGTAATTGAAGTCCATATTTCTCTGTCCACGCCGTTAGCGAGTCAAGGTCCTCATTAATTTTGGTTACCGCGTCATTTAAAGAATATTTGTCTGAGTGAAGGTAGATCTGCATGTCGTCCGCAAATAAATGGGAGGGACCAAGTTTCAGAAAATATAAAGGCAGTTAAGGGTGTAAAACAGGGATGCGTATTGTCAACATTGTTACTTAACTTATTTAGAGACGATGTAGCTTTGATGCTGGAAGTAGAGGGGATCGATGCTCCAACGGTGGGTGGGCGAAGTATTCCTGTTCTAATGTATGCAGACGACTTATGCCTATTTTCCACAAAAATAGATGGCATGCAGAAGGGTTTAGATTTACTATCGACATACTGTACGACTTGGGCACTTACTGTTAACGTTAGCAAAACTAAAGCCATGACTTTTAAAAACGGGTCGGTATACAGCGGGAGGGAAAGGTGGACATACCGTGGTGAGAATTTAGAAAATGTTAAAAACTTTGTCTACTAGGGGATGACTTTGACAATGAATGGAAAATGGACCAGACACATCGAAAATGCAACAATGAGAGCTAGGTGCCGGACAAGCGAAATGCTTACTAATATGTCAAAATTGCGAAACATACCGATGCGTACACTACAACAGGTTTATTCTTCGACTGTGAGAGCGACCATGCTGTATGGCTCAGAATTATGGGGTTGAGAACGAACGGGGACACTAGATAAAATTCAACCTATGTTTCTTAAGGAAGCGATGAGATTAGCAACGGGGACTTCAAATTGTACCATACTGAAAGAATTCGGTAGATTTTCGGACACAATAAGGGGCAAAATTATGGCTATTAAGTATTGGTTGGACATAATAAACGGGAATCAGGACTCGCTTAGAGCAGAGTGTTACAATGAACAGAAAAGGCAGTGTGTTTCGGGAGATTGGGTAATCGGTGTAGAAAGGGGATTGAAGGGCATAGGGATGGGTTGGGTATGGGAGAGGAGTACGCGGAATAATAGAAATGTTTGGAGGACAGTTAAGAAGAGACTAATCGATATAGACAGACAGTATATAGAAGCAGAGTGAAACCAGAAAATATCGCTCACCCTGCAGACGGAACTGAAACTTTCGTGGGGAAGGGAGAAATATATTGACTCTTTGGATGGGGATGATAGAAGTACTATTGCATGGTTTCATTTGGGGGGATGGATGGCCCATAATTTAACAAATGATGAAGGCATTAAACTATGCCAACTATGCGATGACCATGAAAACTGGCAGCATACTATAGCATTCTGTAGAGAGACAGAACAATTTAGATTACAGATGCTGCCGGAGAGATTTCTCAGGTCGGATCGAGGGAGAGTGGCGTGTTGGGATCTTTTAGGACGGATCGAGAGTGAATCAAAAACATGCAAATTTTTAGGTACAGTAAGAAAATTGAGATATAACAAAAATGTAGATTAAGGATATATGTATTAACAATACGAAGAATCTCAATATGGTCTTTGTTTTCGATCTTTAATCATGTTATATAATAAGTAGGTCTGATAAGTTGAATAGTCTGATAGTGCATTTAATGTCTGCAGGGACAGGGGGAGGTGGGCATGAGCGTGCGGTGTGTATATGTGTGGGGGTGTGTGGGTGTATGTGTGTGTGTGTGTGTTTTTTCTAATTTGTTTTCCAGCATTTTTTTTAATATTAATGTACGGAATGTGGATGAATGTAGATATGTATTATTGTGATTTAGTGTAGACATAGATTTTACTTATATGTAGCCTGTTATTGTTTTTTGATACAGGTGTATTTGTAGGTATTTGTTTATATTATTAGTTTTATTTTTTATTCATGGGAAAATAATGAACGTACGGCCAAGCAGGCCCGTGCGCAATGTAAATGCGTATGTATTTTCTTTATTCTGAAAAAAGGCAATAAATAATACTACATCATCAGCATAAACTAACAGCTAATTAATACCATTGAGTTGTAAGCCTTCCTCATTCTCTAAAGATTTAATGGCATGCTCTGGTACAAAATTAAATAGCAGAGGAGATAGTGCATCTCCTTGCTTCAACCCATTCTGGATTTCAAAAGTGTCCGAAAATGAATCATATGCTTTTTTTAAGTCTACATATATTTGATGTACAGTACCACTATATTCCCATTTCTTTTCTAAAATCTGTCTTATACTAAAAATCTGATATGTTGTAGACCTGTTTCTTCTAAATCCACATTGATGATCTCCTAGAATGTCATCAATATAGGGAGTAAGTCTGCTTACTAATATATTTGTAAGAATTTTGTACGAAGTTGAAAGTAATGAGATGCCCCTGTAGTTGTTGCAATCAGTTTTATCTCCTTTCTTATAAATTGGTATAATAATTGATTCCTTCCATTCATCTGGAAGGGCTTCTTTTTCCCAAATCATACTATGCAACCAGTGTATCTTGTCCATCAATTTTTCTCCCCCTGATTTTATCAGTTCTGCTGGGATCTCATCTGAACCTGATGTTTATACATCTTCAATTTTTCAATCGCTAATGCACTTGGTTCTGCGACTAGTATTTCTGCTGTCTGTACATTATCCTCCTCAATGTCCTGCTCTGTATGTACATTTAATAGCTGATTATATTAACTTTTCCATCTATTTAATATACTCCTGGAATGTGCAATCATATCCCTATTTTCATTCCGAATTATGTTTGTTCTAGCCGGAATCCCTTTCTTCTCTATACTAATTCCCTAATATAATTCTCTAATTTTTTACGTTCATTTGAAGATCATTAATCTTCTCTCTCAAATATTCCCTCTTTTTACTCTTTAGTAACTTGGTGGTTTCCTGTCCAGTACTACCCAATTGCTCTAAATTTACCTCATTTGGCTCGTGTAAGAATTTCATTTTTGCTAGTTTTCTTTTCTTTTCAATGTCGGCACATTCCTCATCAAAAGATTTCTTGTTTTGCCTCTTTTGTAAACAACCAATGCTTTCTGGTACTGACAATTTAATAGTATCTCTTATAGCCTCCCATTCTTTATTTATATCAGTTTCTTCTTCGTTAGCCATATTGTCATCTGAAGATTCCAGTACTTCAAATCTATTAGCAATTTTGATTTGGTATTCTTGCCGCATTTCATCATTTTTCAAGTTTTTTAATTCAAATTTTACAAAATCATCTTTAGCGTTTGTTCCTCTCATAAACGATAGCCGTTGTCTGATTTTCACTCTGACAAGATGATGATCCGAATTGCAGTCTGTCCCTCTAACCTATCTAACGTCGATGATGCTACAGTGGCAGCGTTTGTCCACTAATACATGATATATCTTTTCCGAGTTTCTCCATCTGGGGACGTCCAGGTGTATTTATGGAGAAAAACCGATATCATATTTTACAAAACAAAAGTTTCATTTTGTTGCTCAGTGTTTCCGAACATTTCTAATACAAGCGAGGAAAAATAGAAAACAATCTCTCCCTGAAACGTACCTCGACCGAGGATCGAATTCGGTCCCATTGTTTTTCAGGCAATGACGTTACTGCCAGATCACAGCGTGTAAAGCAAGATTGTACTTCCACTATATACTGATCTCTCTCCGATTAATGTGGGTCATGGTGGAAGACGTTGGGTGCAATGATCTATGATCTATGTCGGGGGCAGCCTTGCCGCTAGAAACGTTAATCACGCCGGACAGATCAAAGGCGATAAAACAGCCTAAACGAATGCCCTTGGTCAAAATAGCGATGATCTCTTGATATAAAAATACAACCGTCAAAAACGCAAGTACTGGTTCTAGTGAAGTAAAATTTTCCGAGATGAAATAGTCCCCCAATCAGGTTTCTTAGATGGGACCATATTTAAAAGCATCCATCGCGATAAATTAAAATAGTCATGTGAATGGAGAAAACTACATACGATTGAGCTACAAGATCCGTATTGTAAACCACACATAATAAGAAGAGTTAAGTCTTGTGGATTGTGATGGGCGGGACATGTGGTAGGAATGGGAAATACAAAATATGTATGGAAACTTCTTGTAGAAGAGCTAGAGGGAAAGGGTCCTGGAGACTAAGAATGAGGGGAAAGAATAATATTAACTGATGTTTGAGAGGCTAAATTATAAAGAAAATCACTGGAAAACTTTAGCTCAGTATGATGAGCTTTATATACGAGCGGCCATAAACATCCGGGTTCAGTAGAACCAGTGCGTTAGTGTATTGATCTCGTAAGAATTTAAATACAGTAGGAACATATTTCAAGTTTCTAATTTTTTTTCTGAAATTTAATAATGTTGCTAATTTCATAATGCTGGAGATAATAATAATTGTTAGAAGAGAGTGCGATCAAAGTAGCTTATATTAGTACACCCAATTTAGTTTTGTGTAACAAAGTGATTGATAAGTGAAAATCTTCATACAATGTAATTCCGATGTGATGGATTATTGTCTTATCCATTCCTTTACATTACCCTTGCGACGATTTTAATTAAATTGATGAGATAATTCACTTGTCTTATCATTACTTAAATCTAAAAAGAGAGCCGCCAAAAAATATTAATAATTTCAGTAACAATGCATTATTTTAAGTTAATTTTGTTAACCAAATTAATGTCCATTATGCCAACACAAAAAACTAACTAACTAACTAACTAACTCACTGGCACTATCGAACCCTCATGTTCATGGCCGTGTGGACATAAGCTATTCATAACCCCTATCCTGTGCTAGTGTTATCTAATCATCCCCTATGTAATCTAATTTCCTCAAATCATGGTTAATGTTAATCTCGCACCTCATTGTTGGTCTACCAACTAGCTGTTTTCCCTCTAGTTTTCCTAAAAGTGGCTTCCATACACGTCTTTCATTCCCTATTCGTGCCACATGCCTTGCCCATCGCAGTCTACGGGACTTATCTGTTCTTATTACATCTGACTTCCTATAAAAGACCATGTAGTTCACTGTTATGTAGTCTACTAAATTCATCTCACTTTGGTACAAACATTTTCCTAAAAAATTTATTCTCAAATAATCGTAATTATGTAGTCTACTAAATTCATCTCACTTTGGTCCAAACATTTTCCTAAAAAAATTATTCTCAAATAATCGTAACATCTATAACTGGTAGAATAACAGTTTTATATATTTTCAGTTTAACGTTTTTTGAAAGGTGTTGGGACGTCAAGAGTCTCTGTAATGCATAATAGCACGCATTTCCAGAATTGAGTCTATGTTCAATTTCTTTGTGCATCTCATTTCTATTTATGATTATTGTTCCAAGGTATTTGAAATCAGTCACTTCCTCAAAATTTTCCTCATTTGTCATTACCTTTCCAATTCCACTATACCAACACAAATTCAGTTGTTAATAATAATAATAATAATAATAATAATAATAATAATAATAATAATAATAACAATAATAATGGAAAGGGCGCAATGTGCATATAAATTTTGACCTTGGTGTCACTGGGTCATTCTCCTGTGTCCATTGTTCAGTATGTTTCGCAATAAGCCTTTAGAGATATTTCTCGCTTCTGACACCTACATAATATGGTAGGAGTCGCAGTGTTTAGCGAACCGCTCACTGATGCACTGGGAATCTGTTCGTGTAGTTTCTTGTTCTTCTTGCAGATCAACGAAGGAATCCGTGTGTTGACATTCTTGTCACCAGTTTTTTGAGGTCGTATTCTGCCTGTCTCCATTTCGTTGTCATCATAGCGTCCGTCGAGTAGAATTCCATCCAGATTTAGTCCTTCTTCCATCTCAATTCCTCCATTGCGGTATTAAATGCGTCTGTGGGCTGCAGATGTTGCTCTTGTTGCAGCGCTTCAATATAGAAACATTTCCTCGCCAATTCATATACGAGGCGTGATAATGTGTATTTTAACAGACAGAGAGCCTTTTCTAGGTACTTGGCTTTCACCTTATCTATTTGAAGGAGATCTCTCTTTGTTCGGTGAGACCATATGTTGTCTACTTGTAGCGAAAATATGATAGGATATATAAACTAAAATAAAACTCTGAAACTAAAATGTTCCGAAAATAAAATAAAAGTATACCATAAGATAAACATGTCTTATAATGGATGATTAGAATCAGAAAATTACAAGGATTAGAGAAATTATATCAAAATCTTGATTAAGAATAAATTAATCAATACATAATCAAAATATATTATTAATATCGCTATAAAAGACGAATGTAGAAAAGTAGAAATATATCCAGGAAAAATTCCTTTACTTGTCTAGGATAAAGAAGTATTGTTAAAATGCTATCTGACTAATGCAGTTAACAAGAGACATTCATCCCCATTTAGAAACGATAAAAATCTATTGATAACAGTTTACAAAATTGAAATAAACTGAAAACAGTTATCTAATAACAATATCAAAAAGCAATTAACCCAGTTCTTAGAAACTGTAATTAACGTTATTGACCAGCAATTCCAAGCAATAAGGATAACATTTACACGTAAAAGAACCACATGTGTAAATTATGAAGGTAGACATAGCGGTGTTGACAAATTTACATTTCAGGAACTCGAAGGGCGTAAACCCCCCTCTATTAAACACATGACTAGCGAACAAGATGTATCGTAATATATGAATATTTAAATTGTATCGAGTGGAATCGAAAGAAGTGGGAGGAGGGATCGCCTTTTTGAGCGAGAACATATATCAGAATACTCTCTCCCTCAGTTATTTCCGTGTTCAGTGTTTAAACATCGTAGGTCTACAGATCGCGATCTCCGATCCAGTTAAAATTTATAATTCGTCCGAGAAATTGTTAAATTTAAAGTATCTACAACTTTATAAAGATTTAGTCTGTTAAACATTTGGACTTTGAAAATATTTGATTTAAGCACGTTGCCCTCTAATTACTTCATCGGCTGCACTCATTAATAAAACTTTATTAATAGTCCGGTCAAAATAGACATTTCAATTTACAAAAAATCGCATTGAGCTGAAAATTGGTACGAATGTTGGAAACACCATTATGAATGATATGTCAAAAGTGCCTATCGATACCACATCAGTAAAAAACGTTTTATCAAGGTCAAAGTTCGCAAACATTGGTTTTTTGCATTCTACATAATATGCACACATTTCCACACCACCTATGAGGCAGTGTACTTGGCGCATTTCTTTAATGTGGTGTCTTCGAAAGGTATACTCCACGATCTATTGTCATTTAGTTTTATTAAATAATATTACATTAATTAATAAAATTGTACTATTGGGAATGGTTTAAGTGACAAAAATCATTCTTAATTCCGGGTAATGTTAATCTGACTGATAATCTTCGAATTCTACTTTGACAGTAATGTCTATTCGATTTCTTCTTCTTCTTACTGGATATTTGTTAATTGTTTTGAGAAAGATGAATCAGTTGTTTCCTCATTGAAATCATATAAATCTTCATCTGTTCCATTAGATTCAACTTTGGAGTAAGACTGGCCTTGACAATTTGGTACATACCGGTGAACAAAATAATCCGACTTTTTTACAGCCACATTTTGAGCTACAAGCCTTTTGCAATTGCAAAAAATGGTGTGAAGAATATTTGTGGAGCAGATGGGAGTAACGTTTGAATTGACCCAATTGCAATTTTGATTTGAAATATCTAGGCTAGCAGCAGTCATAATACTGTGGCTGATATTAGTACATACTAGTTTTAATAGTTCTAGTTTAAATTGTTTATTTCAAAGAATTAGTTTGTTTCAATAAATATGTCAATGGCTCCGGAATATAGCTGTTAATATTTTGAAATATTCTACTAGGCGGGGGGAATTGGTATTATCAAATACTAAAGATTGAATGTTCTCTCAAATGATTGCTGCTGCAGCTTTGATGATATATAAATCGTTCTTCTTTTTCATTTTGACCTTTTTTTTGTCATACCAAGGATGGTTAAGAGTATCGTGATGATCATACTTTAACATCAATCGAATCTTAATTGATCTATTATCTAAAGCTGGATTTTTACAATTATTTTGTAATTCTTCTAATGAAATTTCTCAGCCATCACTTTTTTCTCCATCACAACATTAATAGATACATCTTGAGAACGATCGATTTTATCTCCATTGGTGGGTCTGAAGAAGGAATTATAGCAATTATTATGGTACCTAGACTCGGTAGCAAGTAAATCATATTCGTACTGAATACGTGCAGTAAAATATTTTGCTACGTCATTAGAACGAGTCCAATCTACCTTCAGAATGGATTCTTTAAATTCAAGAGTAGCAACTTTATGAATTTTACGCCTAACATTTTGCGCTTTTTTCTTCTCAGCCTCTTCATTTGCTTCATCTTCACAAAATAAGAAATATTTTTTTAAACAAGAAACGGATTCACTTACGCGTGGACGAGGTGGACTGATTTCAGATGTACTGGCTTGCTCCATCTCATGCGGTCTTTTAACTGCAGCGATATAACTCTTCCGAGTGTATATTTTACGGCCGCACATGAATTGTCACAGATTTCTTGCCCTTCAGGTATTCAGAAAATCCATTTCTTTCAACACTTAAATCGATCAGTCTTCATTCCACGATTAATAACTGTTTCATTTTCAAAGGTTTACTACAAACAAAACAAAATTGCGACTTTCTTAATTATTGGATTGTTTTAAGAACTATCGTTAACAAGCACGTGTATCGATAGTCTGGTGTATTCACTGCAAAGGAACAATGTACTAAAAGTCTTTCGTTTAAGCATTCACGAAAAAAAACAGGTATATGAATGTCGCCACCCGGACAAAAATAGAAGAGTCGGCAGATGTTGCTTGTGTTTATACGGCCCAATTAAATTAGGGACTGAGTTTCTTTTTTATGTATATTCTCACAATGATTATAATATATAATTTGTATATATATAAGTTATTCAACCAAGATTTTTATTATATTAAATTTCCCATGATGTATAAGAGGTAAACGTTCGGTTGAAAAGCGTGCATATCATTGTTTTCAGTGTTTCAAATGGTGATATCTCAAGAATGGTCATTCTTATGAAAAAAAGTATAACAACAATTTTTGTAGATAATTGCATTGTCTACAACCATTGTCTGACATACCTATATGCGCGAAATTTGACCTTGAATGATTATTTTGCGGATGTGGAATCGATGGGGACTTTTCACATTTCATTCATAATGGTGTTCCCACAACATTCGTACCAATTTTCAGCTCTATGCGAATTTTTGTAAGTCTACCCCTATTTTTGAGCTAACTTGACCGGGCCCTAATTTTATTAACAAAAGGGTATTTCTCCGTAAATAAATAATTTCGGATTCGTTAAAATTGAGTAGCGTAGTGGTTAAGGCACTGAGCTACAAGCCAGAGGGTCGAGGGTTCAAGTCCCGTTGGGGTCAGGATTTTTAAACTGACCCAAATCCTCTGGCGGCACTATGGCCCTGGGGTCGACTCAGCCTCTAACTGAAATGAGTACCAGACGCTTGTTCTGGGGGTAAAGGTGGCCGTCACGCAGGGCTGACAACCCGGGTGACACAAAGTGCCGATTGTCAAGAAAAAGTGGGAGCCTTAACCTCCTACTACCCCAAGGGCCTCCGGGCCTGTTGTGGGATCACTTTACTTACTATAACTATTAACTCTAAATATACACGTAGGCATTTGTAGCGAAAATATGATTATATATATATATATATATATATATATATATATATACAAACTACAATATACATAGATTTAAAACTAAAGTGTTCCGAAAATATAATAAAAGTATACCATAAGATAAACATGTCTTATAACAGATCATTAGAATCAGAAAATTACAAGGATTAGAGAAATCATATCTAAATTTTTATTAAAATTATATTAATCAATAATAATCAAGAAATATTATTAATATCGCTATAAAGACGAATGTAGGATAGTAGAAGTATATCCAGGCAAAATTCCACTACTTGCTAGAATAAAGAAGTATTGTTAAAATGCTACCTTGCTAATGCAATTAACAAGAGACATTCATCCCCATTTGGAAAAGATAACAGTCTCTTGATATGACAGTTAACAAAATTGAAATAAACTGTTAAACAGTTATCTATTAATTATATCAAAAAGCAATTAGCCCAGTTCATAGAAACTGTAATTAACGTTATTGACCACCTATTCCAAGAAACGAGGATAACATTTACACGTAAAAGAACCACATGTATAAATTATCAAGGTATACATAGCGGTGTTGACAAATTTACTTTTCAGGTACTCCAAGGGCGTAAACCCCCCTCTATGGAAACACATGAATAGCGAAGAAGATGTATTGTAATATATGTATATTCAAATAGTATCGAGTGGAATGGAAAGAAGTGGGAGGAGCGAGAACATATACAAAAATACTCTCACTCTCGGTCATTTCTGTGTTCAGTGTTTAAACATTGTAGATCTACAGACCGCTATGTCCGATCCAGTTAAAATTTAGATTCGTCCGAGAACTTGTTAAATTTAAAGTATCTACAACTTTATAAAGATTTAGTCCGTTAAAAGTTTGGACTTTGAAAAATGTTTGATTCAAGCACGTGGACCTCTAACTACTTCATCGACTGCACTCATTAATAAAACTTTATTTATTGTATTAACAAAAGTGTAATTCTCCGTAAATAAATAGCTATGGATTCGTTAAAATTTAGTAGAAAATTTGTACGTTGTTCTTTTGTTTATAACAATGTTCACAGGCCTGAGATCTCTTACCTAACCATGAGCACCGGTAAATACTCCAGTCCATATGTTTGCTCTTAGGAGCGCTACTGCTGTGTCCATGGAGAGTCTGTGAATGAGGTTGATGTCACATAGCTTGTGTTGCCGCTGTTGATTTGTCTGTGATATGCCTGCTCAAATCAGTTCCGCGTGTCTGAAAGTTGACCCCAAGATACTTGAAATAGTATACCCATTGAATCTTCTTATTGTTGATGAACATTATCTTCTCTCGGTGTTGTTCGTCGTCCTTTCTTGAATATCATCCACACATTTCATTTATGTGAAGGTCGTTTTCACTTGCCTATACTTCTAATTTGCTACATGCGAGCTGTGGTTGTTCAGAAGATGTTGACTTCAAAACCATGTCGCCCGCTTAAGCAAATACTTTTACTTCATCTGTCGTGATGGCTTGGGCAACGTCCAATGTGGCAATGTTTAATAACAATGGGACCATTGAATCTCCCTGCAGGACCCCGTTGAGTTTTGTTATCGGGGCTGAGTTCTCGATCTGGTTGTCTATATGACATAGTTACATGTTATGATATTATTTACAATTCTTGTGAGGTAGCTTCCTCTCCTAGGAGACATCAGTTATTTGATGACATGTTGACTGTTGATTAGGTCAAAGGCTTTACTATAATCCACATAGACGGAGTGGAGCTTCCCTCCCTGATGACTTAGCGCTTCTTAAATTTTGTCTTGTAGGCACCTTATTGCCAGTATGGTGGATCGTTCTTTCCTAAAACCGAATTGTTCTTCCGGTAGTTTTTCGTCGAGTAGGTTGTTCATTCTGTTGGTTACTAGTTTGGTGAATATCTTGAAGGGTGCGCATGTTAGCGCGATGCCTCTGTAGTGGTTTGGGCTTGCTACGTCTCCTTTCACTTTGTAGAGAATCTTGACTATAGAGGTTCTCCATCTGTCTGGGATGGTTGATTTCAAAATGTATTTGTTCATGAGAATGGTCCAGGGTTTCTTTAAGAGTACTATGGTGCTTTGGAGATGTTCGTTGAATATATGGTCTGGACCGCATGCTTTCTTTTTCTTGGACTGTGCAATTGCATTTTCAATGTCGCTTTCCTTGAACAGGTCTTGCATTTCATCATGTAATTTGAGAATTACCAAAGATCGAGTTTCCTTGAACTGTAGCACTTCTCTAAAGTGAGTTTCCCAGGTCTCCATTAAAATTTCACTGGGTATTCTTGGTTCTCTTGTTCGCAAGGGCCATTTTCTGCCGTTTCTATGAATTTCGTTTCTTCCAAGATGATATAGTTATTCCTTGCGGTTTTTAGCTTTTCCTTGTAATCTTTCTTTTTCTATGAGTAATGTTGTAGATTCTGCTGTGATTGCGTTTGTCTGTAATTATGAAGTGCAACTAGTGTAGCTTTCCGTGTCCAGTAGCAATCAGCATTGAATCATGGCTTGGATCTCCTCCGATTATTTGGACATTGTTTGACTAGGCCATGGATTACTGATTCGAAAGCTGTCAGGCCTTCATTAAGATCCTTTCCATGTATGTCCTTTAATAGATTTGAGGTATCAGCAAGTGCTTCTTCGAGTTTTCCCAATCTATCTTTCTGGTTCCTTGGCTGTATTTTGGTATTACAATTTTAGGCCGTTCGTTGGTTTTCTTTTTCGATGGCATTCCTGCACTTAATGGGAGCGTGTTTCCTTATTACTATGTTATCATGTATCTGCCATCCTATGAGGCGCGCTTGTTTCATATTTCCAAATATCACATTGAGAGTATTTGTGCCGTTATGGGAAAAGTTTTTTTCAACTTAAGTGTCACGGAATAGTGTAAAGCCTTCTTGCTGTAGGTATTAAAAAACGTGGGTTATTTGGACGGTCTAGTCTACAGTTCAGGGCCCCGGCTAATAATATAGTTTCGTTTGTGGACAGGCTATGGAGAGCAGTGCTTTTCTCATCTACGGTATCTGTGGACTTGTATTCTGGTTGGAAGTTATCACAGGTGATGTGGCATAGCATGATTTTATACCTATGTTATTATTTGTTTTATATATAATTTCGAAGGGTGCCAGTTTCAGGCTTAGAAGGCATGAGATTCCGCCTTTAGGTCGGCCTAGTATAGTCTGTGTATTCCATTGTGGTTCGGTGTGCTCCATGGATAGACATTGATAGGTTTTCTCGAGAACTCATACCTTGTCCGTCGATATAGTGTCTGCTGCCATATTTATTTGTTATGCCCTCATGCCATACATTGCAGTACGATCTAGTTCGTTGCGTCGCTATTGTTGGGCGAGATTCGTTTATTGTCGTGTGAGAGATGCGCCGTCTCCTTGCCTGTTCAATGGGCAACGAAATGGCCGTAATATGGCACCTTTTGGCCAGAAATGGCTGCAGTTAACTTTTGGCAGTTCTTCTAGAGGGAATCCTACATAGAAAGCTTGTTTTCTTCCCTCAATATTAAGTTCCTCAACTGAGATTTCACCATTTATTCCACCTTCTTGTAGGTATGAATGTATGTCTTGCCCTCTTGTCTTCCTTTCCAGTTTTCCGAAATATCTCCATGCAATTTTTATGCCCCCTCGTATTTTGGTGATACTATTGTTGGAACGGCCTTCTTTTGTACCTATTATTGCTCTTGTCTTTTTGTGGTTCCGTGATAGGTTCTCACGGTTTTCCACATTGAACGTTTCATCTTCATACTCTTCACTATTATTAGTGTGCGGTTGCTAGTGTTCTGTTTCGTCAAACAAATATGTTGGCGTTCTTTCTAAGTTCTGTCTTTCTTTACGTCTTCTCATCTGTACTCTGGTGCAGCCCTCAATTTTTGTGTCTATCTCCATATTGTTATTTCTTTCGTCTCGTACGCCAGTGTTTGTTTTACACCCCTCAGGATGGTTGTGTTCTTCTGACTTGGTGATCGCAGTTCAATATTTTATCAATAAACGACAAAAAAAAAAACAATTATTCCGATGTGTTTCAATACGAAGAGTGGTCCTTTCGTTCATTTCAGTAGAATATTCCTTACAATCGAGCATTACTAACCTAACATAAATCAGACTAACAACAACAAAATATGTTTAGAGTTTGGCGAAAATTTTGATATGGTTTACATTGTCAAACCATTTTACACGTTAGAAAATTAATAAGTATAAACAAGTGATAATTTATTAAATGTGATTAACGCTCCTTAAGGACCAAAATTGCAAAACTGATTAACAAATCTTTCCATATGATTTAATGTTATGGTTAAGAAATTAATATGAAAGCCGATCTTACCTTACTTTTGGAATTATACAAAACATTAACACGTTTAATTAATAATTCAAACAACTGAACCAAATTTAATTTGAAGGAATAAATTTAAATAAATTTTTAGAAAAAAAAAATTAAATACCACATGGCGAAGAAGAAATGCTGCGGCAGTCTTCAGTATGACTACAAGTTATGACTGTTTGAGAGCCCACTAAGACCCAATCATCATCTTACTATTTCCTGCGTCAAAAGTAGTCAATTATGTACAAAGAACATTCAAATTGTAGAGTGATGTTGTCGTTTCTTTAAACGCAGCATGCTCGCATTCGATCCCATTTCGTGAAAAGTACCCTGAATGAGGTTTTTGTATCCTGAATGACGACAAATCTCTGGAGTGCTAAGGTTCAAGTAGTCCCCAAATGTTATGTGGTCACCACAATCACCAATATAATATTTGTTTTAAAAATACATTCAATAGTCTCAATAATCCGTCGCTGTGGCGTAGTCGGTAGAGTATCTACCTTCCACTCCAAAGACCCGGGTTAAATTCCCGACGGGGTTAGGGATTTTAAAATCTCAACCTTGGGACTAGGTGTGTGTCGTGTACAGTCGTACCCATTGGGCTTAATTCCTCTAATAAAGAAGTCTCAGTAGAAGCTCCTCGACTAATGTTTACACACAAATACGTTATTACTCGATTAGAACTTGGAGTTAAATAGTCTGTAAATTATATAAAATAGTTCTTAGTTAATTCCTTATTCAGAAACTGGGCGGGCAGACTACCATGACTACCGTGACCTGAAATATATATAGCGCTATCCCAATATATTATGGATGACTCGTCTTCCGGGTCCGGTACAACTGACTCTTCTTTCAATGCCCATACCTCTTTTTGGATTGTGCCCCTGGCCGCGAGGAGTGACTGCAACCCTCGCCTTGGCCTCTTGTGCTATTTTTTATTGTTCAGAATCGAAATCATGTGTCAGCACCTTGGTGCATCTCCCACCATGCCCGGGTAATCACATATTTTCAACACCTGCGGCTGTCAATCATAGTATATTGCGATGCAAGGTTGGGAAGTGGTATTTATAGAATTGAGGAAAATGTTTGAAACCGAGCAAAAACAAGGTTTTTAATTTCCGAGATTCTGTAAAACACTTCACAAACGTGCGTTGCACATTATTTTTTGCGCGATGTTGTTTTCAAGATAATAAATAGTAGTAAAATAGTAACATATTTGTTGGAAATATGAGCGTTCATTATAAACAATTGAGTAACGTTAAGAGTGTGAACTATGATCTCGATGAAGATTTTCGGGCTATAGGCCGTGGTTGTGAGGCTTCTAGTTCCTCGACGTTTCGCCAGAGACTGCGTCTGGCATCCTCAAGGGATGTCTTGAGACTGGCAATTCTGAGGTAGGCTCGCTTCAGGTTCTCCAGGATACCGGTAAAATCACCTTGATCTCTTCTTTAGGAAGTGTTAAGTTCAATCAGTTATTTATACTTTTGTGGTAGGCCTAGGAGCATCTAACTTTCTAGGCCAAATAGAACTTTGGCATTTTATATTTCGTCCGTTCCTTTTCGTTGTATTCCCCTAGGTTATTAATAAGAGCATTTCCGCTCAGAGTCGCTTTTTGATATAAGTTTCTTGCCAATTTAGTCATCACGTCCTGGAGAAAATTAATGTTTAAACCTTCATGAATTTTGGTGATTCTCATTATAATTGGATTGTCTAATGCACTTCGTACACACTTGTTCTGAAAAATCTGAAGCAAGTTTATCTTATCCTTTGATAAGGTCAGCCATGCGGGACATGCATATATCATTTGGCTGCGTATACAAGCCCTGTATACCAACGTACGTGATTGAGGTATCAGAGAGTGGGCTCTCAACAAGGGCTTAAGTTGTGAAAAACGTTTATAAAAGTTATTTCGAATCTTCTCGACATGTTTAGCCCATGTGAGACGACGATCTAGTATAACCCCGAGATTATAAACAGTGGGCTGATATCTGATTAGAGTTCCGTCATATTCTAGTATTTCTGCACCATTAATATTAGGTCTTTGGGTAAAAATTATTCTTTGATTCTTCTCTTTACCAATTTTGATTCTCCATTTATCAGACCACCGCTCAATATCTCGTAGGCCTCTCTGCACCTTTCTACTACACCTAATTAAGGATTTGTCTTTACTATATATCGTAATATATTCGGCATACAGGGCTAGTTGCTTAAATGTCCTCCCAGGAACGTCGGCAGTATAAATATTATATAACAATGGTGAAAGTACGGGTCCCTGAGGCACTCCACCTAGAATATTTCGTCTATCAGGGGTAGCACCCCCCTCGCTGGCAACGAAACTCCTATCCGTTAAAAAGGACGAGATGATTCCCAACATCCCATCCGAAAAGCCCATTGAATCCATCTTCCATATCAGGCCTTCATGCCAGGTCGTGTCGTAGGCTTTCTCGACATCCAAGAACACTGCAACTGTGCTCTCTCTGTAATTGAAACCTGATGTTATATATTCCGTGAGTCTTACCAGTTGCAGTGTCGTGGAACGACCCGGCATGAACCCGAATTACTCTTGTGGGATGACGCGCAGATCAGTAGTCATACCGATCAGTCTGGCCAGCACAATTCTTTCAAATAATTTGCCAAGATTGCTTAGCAGACTGATCGGTCGTCTATTAGAACAAAAATAGGATTTTTTCCTTCTTTGGGTAACGTTATGATTTTTGCTTCTTTCCATTTACGCGGAAAATAATTTAAATTTAAACATCTATTAAAGATAGTAACTAAATAGCACGCCATCCCAGATGGGAGGTGCTGAATCATCTCGTTTGATACATAATCTGTACCAACAGCTTTTTTCTTAGGAAGCGTTATAATTATTTTCTTAACCTCAGCGAGGGAGGCCAACCGCAACCTCTGTAGGGGGGCTCTCTCAGAGATCCGCTCCGCATCCGATTCCACTACATCTATCCAGTCATCGTCATATTGATCCTGGAGATGGGGTCTAAACCCATCCTCTAGGGAGTCAGCAATAGTATTTACCTTGTCAGTTGCTTTATATTTTAGACCATTTGATCCATGAATAGGTTTATTATTAATTACGATACTTTTTAATTTTTTCAAAATGGGTCAAACATTATTTGATCTCTCAGCCTGTTCTAGATCTGCGTTAAATTTCCTGATGTTAAAATGTCTTAAATATCGTGAATGCGATTAGTCAGATTATTTAAAAGAATCTTATCCTCTCTCCTACGCTGTCTTTGCCAGTGTCTTCTGACCACTCTTTTCCGCCGGACAAATGCCTCCACTTCCGGCAGATTCCCCGTGGTATGTACTAACATCTACAGTAGTCACTTCTCTAAAATTGTTTACAATTGTATTAGTTAAAATGTCTATTTCCAGATCCAGAGCCTCAGTTGATTCATTTCCGCGATTATCGGGGTAAATACATTATTACATATTCCCTGTGAACGCACCCCAATTAGTAACCGAGGCCCTGGATCTGAAAAGCGTCTTATCTACGTTAAAATTTAAAATTAATTCCACGGGGGAGTGGTCAGAATTCAATTCGTCCCGTGTTTCCAATGACTCCACCGCCACATTTTTTTTACCATGAACACATCCAACACATCGGGGTTTCCCACTAGTGTACTTGGGAAATAGGTCGGCGTGTCAGGTCCAATAATTTCAAAGTCCTCCCTCTCTGCCAGGTCCTGTAAAATTCTTCCCCTCGGCGATATCTGCCTCGAATTCCAAATAGTATGCTTAGAATTTAAATCTCCTCCAATTATAAAAATTTTCTTTAATTCTTATGATGGTTTCAAAATCGTTTAACACTATTCTTTTGCTGGGAGACTGATACGCCGAGCAGACCAGTACCTCTTCATCTTCTAACATTAGAGTGATGGCAGTGACTTGCAGATTCTCAAGTCGAGGGAGGACAACTTCCAAATGTGATAATGTGGAACTGACCACCCCAACCGTACCCCCCATGTGCCGGATTGGGTCCATCCGTGATATAAATTTTGTAGCCCGGGATTCGCCAGCCGAACCACACTGGTTTTCGCGTTTCTTGTACTAATATGATGTCAATTTCATCTCTAAAAATATATTCTTGTAAATTTATATATTCGCGAGTCAAGCCGTTAATGTTTATTGAAACAATCTTTAAAGGTTTAATAGCCATTTTCGACCCCGAAAATTCGCAATAAACCGAGACATAATGTGGTGACCCTCCCAAATGTGTCTGTTTGAATTTTCACATCTTCAAAAATAGATTTAATCTGTTGGATATACCATTTTATGTTTCCCTTACGAATCCATTCAAAAATATCTTTAAAGTCATTTAAATCGTTTTCTAATCGATTTACATTAAATTTAGCATTTGGTATATTATTTTGTGCTACAGGGGTCATTCCTGGAATCCCATCCCGTTGGGGTAAGTGCGGGAAGTCCGCCGGTTTCACTGTAACCCGAGGCATATTGGTTGGTCTACTATTTTTTGCTCTAACTTGTTCAACTACTCTGCAGCCCCGGTAGCTAGCAGGGTGAGCTTCACCGCAATTTACACATTTTGCTGGTTCGGTCAAAGATTTCCTGCATTCGCGAGTATTGTGTAGTTCGGCGCACTTCACGCACCGTGCCATCAGATGACAGAAGTTTGCCTTATGGCTAAACGTCTGACATCTGAAGCATTGTTGTAGTCCTGGTTGACCCCTGTAATCTTCAATTTTTACTTTGAAATTAAAAAGACCAGTTAGTTTTTTCAATTTGTCCACATCGTCTTGTGCCCTCGGTAGGGTCACCACCCAGAGTGGTAATGGAATTAATTATTTTTTATTAGTTACATTATCAATGTTACTTTTAGATAACTGGCGGACCCGAACCACTGAAATTTCCAACCTAGACAATTCAGCCAAAATTGTCAAGTTACCAAATATGGGCGGTAGACCCTTAGAACTAATTAGGCAAACTTTCTGCCGTCGTTGTCGTATGTATAATATTCAACAGAATCTTTGTGTCAAGTATGGATATCAATCTATCATAATCCTCTTTAGTACTAGCTTTGATCTTTAATCCACTAGAAATGTATTCTGCTATGTATTCCCCCTTCATAATTTTCGTAAGCTGAGTCAATATAGTATGATTAATTGCCTTCAGGTGTATTATGATGGGAGGAAAACATTTTGTTTTCTTTATCTGTTGTTCTTCGTTAGGTTCATTTGTTATATCATTATTATTTTGTAATACGTCAAAAGCGTTCGAAGTGGCAAGGGGATCAGACTCATTATTTCGAGAACTATAACAGTTTTTATTGGGTAAATAAATCCTTCGTCATCTGGGATTATTCTCTTCGCCATGTTTCTTCCCTAAAATCAGCTACAACCGCCTCTTTAAAAAAACAAGAGGGGTGAGCACCTCCCCACGACAGCAAGGCAGTACCTATTACGTGTATTCAAAAAGCAATACACGAACAAATATCAAGAGAGGACACAAATAAAAACCAATATAAAACCTAAAAACACCAATTTTAAAATAAATAAATAAATAGGAACAGGTTAGAATAAATTGAGTAAAATACTGCAGCTGACAAGATATCACAAGTTTTAAATCAAACACAAAAAGCTTAGTCAGTATAAACCTAAAATAACCGATAGTTTACAATTCTTAAAATAATAATTGCTGACACCCCAAGGACCGGGTCTATTGGGAGTCCACTAACCTGAAATTCGATGCAGCACCAGTCACGTCTCGCTGGTCAACTCCAGCCAAGCCGCAGACTTGCACAGACGCTTTGCACTAGTTCACTTTAAAAATATTTTCACTAAAAACATCTAAAATCACTATTAAAATCACTTATTATTAAAATTTTCACTGTAGGACCACACCCACTTCAAGCAGACACGTATATCACTCGACTGGCAATTCTGTCCACTGTCTGTCCTACTTATATGTTCACCGCGATGTGTTCGTAAGTTATATCTGCCTTCTGATAGGTCAGCATTAGGGACTTCCAATGCTCCAATGAGATTGCTGTTTGATGGTCTGGTCGACTGTACGTTATATCTGCCTTCTGATTGGTCAGCGGTAGGGACTTCCATTGTTCCAATGAGATTGCTGTTTGATAGTCTAGGCGAATGTACTTGTTGAGGTTTACATTTTGCATTTTGTAGAACCCGTATCCATACTTTGTTGTCTTTTAATGACTCCTGTTTCCTATTGAAACTGTTTTTATGTTTGAATATTTCGATGGCTTCTCGTTGTAGACGGGTGAAATAGTTTGTGCAGTTAGATAATATGTCTTTATTTTTGTATTGTACTCTGTGGCCATTAAGTAAAGAGTGTTTTGCTACTGCCGACTTATCCATTTTTAAGACGACTGTATCTTTCATGCTCCTTAAGTCTGGTTGCGATGCTACGTATAGTGGTGCCTATATTCACTTTTCCACAACTGCAAGGTATCCTGTATATGCCTGCTGTCTGATGAAGATGGAGATGACCCTTTATAGGTCTGAGAAGGTTCTTGATTTTATTGGTAGGCCTGTATACTGTCTTTATGTCTTCTTTCTTTAGTAGTTTTCCAATGCGGTCCGTTACATTCTTGATGAACGGTAAAAATACCCTGGTTGAAGTTTTTCCCTCTGATTCCCTGCTGGTGTTGCCGTTAATCAAGAATGTAACGAACCACATTGGAAAACTACTAAAGAAAGAAGACATGAAGACAGTATACAGGCCTACCAAGAAAAAATTAAGAACCTTCTCAGACCTATAAAGGATCAAGTCCAACCTCGTCAGAGAGCAGGCATATACAGCATACTATGCAGTTGTGGAAAAGTGAATATAGGCACCATTAAACGCAGCATCGCAACCAGACTTAAGGAGCATGAAAGATACAGTCGTCTTAAACAAATGGATATGTCGGCAGTAGCAGAACACTCTTTACTTGATGGCCACAGAGTACAACACCAGAATACAGACATATTATCTAACAGCACACACTATTTAACCCGTCTACAACCGAGAAGCCATCCAAATATTGAAACATAAAAACAGTTTCAATAGGAGAGAAGAATCATTAAAAGTCAACAAAGTGTGGATACCGGTTCTAAAAAAAGCAAAATGTAAACCTCTACAAGTACAGTCGCCTAGACTATCAAAGAACAATCTCTTTGGAACAATGGAAGTCCCTACTGCTGACCAATCAGAAGGCAGATATAACGTACAGTCGACCAGACCATCAAACAGCTTTCATTCATTCATTAATATATTCATTCATTTTTCTTGGTGACATCGTAAGCAATGGATGTATTGAAATTGCTTCTAACGTCTAAAGAAGAGCGCTCATTTTTCGAATACATCAGCTAACTGCATTCAACATGTATCCGGCATCCAGGTGGCCGTGTCCGTCTAGACCATCATTGTATCGCTACTACGTGGCTGGTTTAGTGAATTGTGTTGGGTATTGTGCTACATCGAATATCGAGTGAGGCTCAGGTAGTCAAATTTCCGCGAGCTTCACGCTCTGCGCGAACTTCGTGTTGAAGTGAGGTGTTAGTGAGTGGTAATCACTGCGGTAACAACTTTTAACTGTAAGTGTTAGCGTTAAGCTCAGTGTCATGCAGGTAAGTGAGTGTTTTAGCCTAGTTAAGCCCCTGCTATTTTGGACTAAGTCTTGGGATAACATTCATGGCAGAAGGAGGCGAAATTTGTGATATCGATATGGACTTCCCGTTATCTACAACAAAATAAATTTGGGAACTTGTAATGCATAGTTTTGAAAAGTATATGTATTCTCAACGATTCAGACCAGGCACAAAAGCCGGAAATGTTGTAGAACAAATTAGAGGCACTTTTTATGTCGTATCTAACTATCTGCAATCCTTCCCTGATTACGAAAGTTCCGAGGCTGCCTTTGAAACAGTCAACGAGTGTGTAGAAAAAATCAAATCACTACAAAATTATTCACTAACTACATCTCAATATATTGCTACAATATATGTAGAAATGAAAACTGTTGCATTTGAAGTTCAAACTTGATGCTACTTTTCAGAAGATAATGATTTACCAGATCCTTACAAAATCCCAAAAAAGAAAATAAAATCAGACAGCAAACCAAAACCCACGTCACAGGCAGTCTCGCTACCGGCAGTACCAGTGCACAATAAATTCTCAGTCCTAGCTGAAACAAATTTAATGACTGATACTGCCAGTTCTAGCACTCCGGCACCCGGGCCATTAACTATGACAGCTGGCTCTACTGGCACAGTAGCGAGAGACCCTCCTAGTTTGTTTCCATGAAAACAAAAAGCCACGGCCACTGAGCTACAACCAACAACAGATACTCGTCCTCCACCTATGACGGTAATTGGACACGAGGGTCTCTTTAAAATGAATAAAGAGATCAAACCGAAATTGACAGGCGACTTAAAAGTCGTAAACACTAGAGAGGGCCTCCGCTACTACACATCCAATGTGGCGGATCACAAGATCCTAATAGAATATTTTAAAGAAAAAGGAAAACAGCATTACACCTATCATCTTAAGCAAGATCTGCCACTGAGGGTGGTGTTGAGGAGGCTTCCTGCTTCCACACCCATAAATGAAATTCATGAAGAACTTCTTCATATGAAATACCCAATAAAAACAATTAAACAGATTTCCAAAAAAGAGGATGTACGGCAAATACATTTGCCACTTTTCATAATTGAACTTGATAATACAGAAGCAGGTAAAGCCATCTTTAATCTGAAAAGCCTCCTCTACACAATAGTGGCAGTAGAGCCTTATAAACCTAGATCTGGCCTGAAGCAGTCTTTTCGGTGCCAGAACTTCAATCACACCTTTGGTGGATGCAATGTCGCACCGAGTTGTGTTATTTGTGCATAGACGCATAACCATAAAGATTGTCCAGTTAAAGCCGCCGCCTTAACTGACAAAAGTAAATTGCTCTGTGCCAACTGCGGTGCGACAGGGCATCCTGCTTCTTACAGGAAGTGCCCGTCTTATGTAGCAGCACAAGGAGCTTACATAAGAGCGCGCGCTCCCAAACAAACTCCAGTCCCTACAGCTCCAAAACCTCGAACCTTCCAATCCAAACCGATTAATCTCAATATATCATACAGTCAAATTATCAATCCTGGCACCGCCTCGAAAATCCAATCTCGAATAAACACGGCTCAGGCACAGACTAGGGCTGTACAGAACATACCTATGTCTAGTCATAGACAGAAACTCCTCGAAAATGTCGAGGCCATATTAGTGGACCTTAAATCCCCCATGGATAGGTTTCTGTTTATGACTAATTTGAGAATATGTGCTTCAGGGATGGATCGTAGGTTCACAAGAGGAGGTCATCTTAATGTCATGGCATTCAATGCCAATGGTGTATCTGGACAGATTCATGAGCTAACTACTTTCATACAAGAGCGAGATACAGACATTCTTTTGCTCAACGAAACACACTTGAAGCCGAGAGACAATTTCAAAATTCCGAAATATCAAGTTTATAGAAACGACCGCTTATACGCCCCCCTTGGAGGCACAGCAATATGCATAAAAAATCCATTGGCCATAGAGTGGTTCCCATTCCTGGGATTCAATTTATTGAAGCCACCGGCATCCTCCTTCCAATATCATATCGGGAATAAATTTCCATAGCAGCAATATATAAATCACCGACCAGACTACTTACCAGACACGACCTAACTGTCCTAACATCAATCTCCCCATGCTATCTACTAGATGGAGATTTTAATGCTAAACATCATTTCTGGAATTGTCGTGTCCGAAATGCGTCTGGTGTAATCTTACGAAACCTCTGTCAAAATCATAACATAGAAATCTCTGCTCCAAGGGAACACACATTCTTCCGCAACACAGCTTACAGTATTCGTACCGATATTCTTGACATAGTTCTCTCGAAGAATGTCCCTATCTCGCCACACATGACTACAGTTAAAGACGCATTAGACTCAGACAACACAGTCATACTATTCAAAATCTCACCAGCTTTTTTATTATCTACTCCCTTCAGTACACAATAACTACAAAGAGACTGGCAGAGCTATACACGCATGCTTAATGAATGGGTTAAGCATACACTCTCTGTCCAGAATACAGAACAACTAGAAACTGCATTCCTAAATTTCCAAGCCACAGACAAATCAGCCATAAATATGGCCACAACACAGACAAACCACACTGCAAAAACACGTATAAACGACCCAATATTACAAAATTATTTGGTTATTAAAGGACGGTACCTCAAATTGTACCGCGATTTCGGCTATTACCTTCACAAACAAATATACAACAGATATGCTCATCTGGTGCGAAGTCGTCTACGAGATTTAAATAATTCTGAATGGGATCTTTCCCTTCAGCTTGTACGGAAAGCAAAACTCCTCCGTGGGAGATCATAAAAAGGATCCGGAGGAGTAGAGCTCCGCCTCCTCCTTCGGCAATTGAGTCAAACGGAACCTGAGCATATCCCCCTAGGGAGAAGGCTCAGGTTCTAGCTGAACATCTCGCAGACAGGTTCAAACCTCATCAGCTCACTACCCCTGCCCATGAAGCTGAGATACACCAAACGGTAAGTACATTTCTGGACACACCCATCCTGATGTTCAACTCTCAGAACTTCCTAACCAACGAGCACCAGGTCATGACCGCATCACAAATCTGGCGGTCAAGCACCTACCAACCAAAGCTTTACTCCTTCCCCTACAAATAGTGAAACTTTGCTTTCATTTCCAGTATTTCCCTGAAGTGTGGAAGAAAGCAAAAGTTATCACTATCCCTAAACCAGGAAAAGATCATACACGCCCAGACAACTTGCGTCCAATCAGTCTGTTGCCAATACTGAGCAAAATAATGGAGAAACTTATTTTGGCACGATTCAAAATTGAAGTTTCAGCAAAACTCTTATTCCAAATTATCAGCTTGGCTTTAGAAAATCACACAGTACTCCACTTCAGTTAGCAAGACTGATTTACCATATTGTCACGGGATTCAACTCCAGGAAATGTACTTTGGCAATATTCCTTGACATTGAGAAGGCCTTCGATACAACTTGGATAAATGGATTGATCTCTAAATTAATAAAACTTAAAATTTGGGCCAATTTAATTAAATTAATTGCTAAATACCTCAGTATCCGACAATTCTATGTGTCGGTTAATAGGTATAATTTAGACTGCAAACCTCTGCTGGGTTTCTCAGGGTTCAGATCTCTCTCCTATCCTATACACATTATATGTGTCAGACTTTCCATCCTATCCTCATGTCCATATTGTATCCTTGGCTGATGATACATGCATGTATCATCTGTCATCTTTCCGTGGACTGCGCCTACGCATCCACTACATCCAAACAGCCCTAAACATCACCCTTACCTGGCTACATCTGTGGAATATCCAAATTAATGTTAACAAAGTAGTTTTGTTTCGAAAAACCCACAGACGTCCTCCCGTCCAACTCACTCTAGGAGCACAACAACTCCGCTACGAGGATTCAGTCAAGTATCTTGGAGTCCAACTTGACTCATCAGGATCAAGCTTACATTATACAAAGCCGAGATCCACAGCATGTTGTTGTATGGCTGTGAGGCCTGGAGTATCCTCGCTGCCTGTCACAAAAGAAAAGTTCAGATCATATAGAATAAATGCCTGAAAATTATATTTTCGGCTGCAATGTACACGGGGATTGCAGACCTACACAACCATGCACAGATGCCCTATATTTGGACTACAATTGAGCAAAATGTGATCAACATGTATAATGTTATCACAAATCACACAAACCCAATTGTTCGCAATATAGGGCATATGCTTCAACAACGTGATGTCCACCGAAACATATGTTCCCAACCCCGTTGATGGCACCTATGAGATGAGTGCTGTTAAACAGCTAGAGTAGTCTGGCTCATTCCACGCCGCCGGCTTTCGGATTCTCTGCTTGTCCGGCGTGCGCGGTTTACGATGCCCTGCTCTAGTGAGGATAACTCCTCATCTCAACCGTATCATGTCCAAATTTACGGCTAAACACCAACGCCGTACAAAACGCTAGATCTAAGTGAATTACAACTCCATACTGACACACACTTATAGAATTTGGCTACCAAGGAGCCACAATTGAGGTTCCAGTATGTAGCACAATGGGAAATGCAATAAGCATTGCCACCATTAGTAGTAGTAGTAGTAGTATCTAACAGCAATCTCATTGGAGCATTGGAAGTCCCAAAAACTGACCAATCAGAAGGCAGATATAACTTACGAACACATCGCGTTGAACGTATAAATATGACAAACTGTGGACAGAATTGCCAGTCTCAAGACAACCCTTGAGGGTGCCAAACGCAGTCTCTGGCGAAACGTCGGGGAACTACAAGCCTCACGACCACGGCCTACAGCCCGAAAATCTTCATTAAGATCATCATAGCAACTCCGGCCGTGAAAGTCTACGTGAATACAGTGAGAACAATGTTTATTAGGTGAAAGTACAGGAGGCCGTGAGACCATTATTATTGGTAAAATGGCGGCAAGTACGTATTTATTGTTTATATTGTTTCAAATAAAATTCAGTTCATTTAAAATGCAGTGATTTGTTTCGTATAATGTATATAAACACTACATTTGGAATATTTTTGTATATATACATAGTACATAGTATACATAGTGGGTAGTGGTTTTACTTCCCGCACGTGGGTGTAAATGTAATATTAAATTATATTTATTTAGGTTGGCAACCTCGAAATGTAGGAAGTTGAACATTCAATCATGGTCGCCATTGCTGTATCTACGACAAAACGCAGTATCGAGCAAAAAATTATTTTTCCTAACATAATATGAGCTGAAGGGTGATATAAAATAAATAAATGAGAAGTGAAATGTCTTGAAGAGGAGGGAATGCAGAATGGAGATTGTTGCGGAACTAATTTCGGGAAATGGGTTAACCTCAAGAATAACCAGATAATTCCGTTATGGACCAGCACTAATAACCCTTTGGAGTCTACAGTATTCGATCGTGAGAACCGAGTTGGTGTAGCCACGCGTATATCAAGACTGAAGATGAAATAGTAAACAAATTAAAAATCGTGTGAAATAAACTAATAATGGTACAATGATATGGTAAGGAATATTATTTTTATCAGTATTATTTTATTACCATTATAACAATAATAATAAACAGTAGAACAGTAATAGCAATAACAGTAATAATAATAATAATAATAATAATAATAATAATAATAATAATAATAATAATAATAATAGCATCAATAATAATTAACAACGCACTTTTTTAACCTGGAAGAATTAAGGGCTGAAAGCCATATCTTCAACATAAGCAGTAAAATAGGATATAAAATGTGTAAAAACACTCTAATTACCTCTTAAAGCTTATAATGAATACTACTAACATGGAAGTATAGTTAAAATTGTAACAGTAGTTTTAAAAACAGTAGTTACAAATACATGTAGAAGTATTTGGTAATAATCTAATAACTCATTGCATACAAAGAATTAGTAACGCTAATATGGAATTCTGCGGAATGTAGTTAATATATCTTGAAAGACATTACTGACGAGTAGAGCCTCAAATATTTCGAACGATGCTATCAAACACGCGACTACAATTCCAATATAATCCGGCGTTAAGAATTAATAGAAATTCTTGTTAGATGAAGGCGGCAAATTGTGTACTTCATGAAATGTTTAATAGTAGGGAAGAGAGAAAGTAATAACTGTGAATTGTTACTAAGATGTGTGTACTGTGTAGATATTATGTACACTGTAGTTGCCTTCATGCCATTCCTTTAACTGAGAGTATTACCTGCACATTTTATAGCATTGCCTTCAGAGCAGAACACGAGATAGCACAGCAAGTACGTGTTCTGTATCGCTAGTACATCAGTAAATGCACAGGCTTCAATAATATCTAAACCTTATCCGCTCTTTGAGTGATCCTAACATACAGAAACGTCAATTGTATCCTTCCGCCATTCACGCCACGATGACTGACGTTTACTGGGAACACGTGTGAAGTATATAAGACATGTGATCATTAAAGGGGTAGATTTGAGCAAGTTGGTGAGATTTTTCACTGAACTTGTGAAATGCATTTAAAATAACTGTTTTCTTACCACTAGTCAAAGGTTTGCAAGACTTGTTTTAAAAAAAATAGATGGCAACACAGCAAAAGGCGAGTCCACACCTTCAGTCATTTTGTTGCATCAGAAATCCCTTAATGATGAAGGTTTGTGATATATTTAAGGGGATGCAGGGCACGACTCAAATGCATGATCCACTATTTTAAGTTGTAATTTTTTATTTGGTATATTTTAGAATTTTTTCTGTTTTGAATATTATTATTTTCAATTCATGAAGAATTAAAAGTATAATCAGAGGACATATTTTTAACTTAATGCTGGAAATTACTTTTTCGCGTACTTTTTTCTTCTACGCCGTAGTCGGTGTCCATAACCAATGAAAAGGGAACAGGTCACATGACTTTGCTTTGATGAGGATCACTTTAAGAGCGGATAGACTATATACTCAAGAGTTTTAACGACTTGGCCATAGCGAAGGGCTTATTATAATGTATCCGTTATTTTATAGCTAATGTAACGTTAGTAGTAAAGTAAAATTGGAAGCTTTCGCGGCCAGTGTCTTTGATTCAGGTTTGGATCGTCTTCCGGGCTAAATATCCGTGGGCCGGCTTTCTTGAAATTCGAGGTTTCGTCTACTACTGCGGTAGGCACCTTCAGGAGATTCTTCGTGCTCTCTGTGAACTCATCAAGTTCACAGCAATAGTGGTGATGGTAGCATTAGCAGTAGTATTACTAGTATTATTTTTGCCCTCCTCCTGTGAGTCTCGAGTTCGCGTCTCAGTTACTCCATGCGGAGTTCGTGTGGAAGATTCGGAACCAAGGTAGGATTTTTCGGGGTTTCTCCTATTTTCTCTTAACAAAAAATAATTTTACCACTTTTTCATATATACATTATTTATTTTAGCTTTTCATCCCTGTGGGGTTGCGACAGGTTTGGTCAGCCGAACATATTCGTAAATATATCACAAACCTTCATCAATAAGGAATTCATTTAAACACTTCCCTCCGACCTGCAATTATTAAGGATATTTGTTCAGGATTTACTGCACTAGTATTGGTAGTGATATTAGCCGTAATAGTTTTGGTGTTCATATTGGTATATTATTACTATTATTATTATTATTATTATTATTATTATTATTATTATTATTATTATTATTATTATTATTATTATTATTATTATTATTTTATTATTATTATTATTATTATTTTATTACCAATAGTATTACTAATATTATTATTAATATTATTATTACGTTTAGTAGAAGTAGTTTTAATAATATCAGCCCCGAGATGTAGCCCTTAGGTTCCTAGCCTTTGTTCTCGTGTATCGCGGGTTCATACCCGGCCGAAGTCTATGGATTTCTAAGATAGAAAAATAGTAGGTAAAAGTCCTTTGAGGGGGTGTAAGCCGTGTGTCCCAGTTTTTAATATTTTCGGGCTCGGAAATGAATCTGAAGCCTAAATTGGAAACTGTGAGAAAAATTGAATCGGGTATTCTCATCCAAGTAAAACCTTAGCTGTCTATCAGATATTTATTTAATGGGATGGGCTAAACACTAGTCACTCGTAAGGAAATAGCCGTAACTAAACGAACTTGTTTAAGTAACTTCCGCAAAGTTGTCCCACGTTACGATGTAAGTGTGTAGAAAAACAGTGGTGATGGTAATTGTAGTGGTAACAATGATGATAATAATAATAATAATAATAATAATAATAATAATAATAATAATAGGGATCTATGGAGAGCTTTATGCCCGCTCGGCCGTAAACCTATGGGTTCGATAGTGTCAATGTTTTAATTAATGACAGCAGTAATAATTAAGTAACACTGGTCAACATGGTTTTTGTCTAATGAGTACCAATACTTGTACTTAATGCAGTTTTTTATTGCGTTTTCAAATATGTGGGCCTATTCGGAATTTCTCCATCACCCACATTTTTTATTTTAATTTCAATTAATGAATTTAAATATTTTTTTAATTAACATATTTTCGTCATTTATTATCTTGGCGCAGTAAGCGATGAGCACGGAAACACTTTCATCAGGAGATTTCAGTTATGGAAAAGAGATATCAAGGCAAATGGAATCCTAATATGTTGGCTAATTATTGTAGGACCATCAAAGGGATGTTCCACAGGCAAAATATAGCCGAAATTCGTCATTATTTTATCTCTAGGTGAGTCTGAATGTTCGAATATTGTGTAGATACGAATGTATAAAATATTAAAGTGTTTGAAATTATAAATGCCTGTCTCTCGGAAACCTTTCGTGATAAAGAAAAACCGATATCGTATTTGAATTCAGGTGAAAACATACTATCAGAACCACATATTTTTCTTTCTGAGACAAAAAAAAGTTCATTTTTTGATGCTTAGTGTAATTACAGTAGTATTATTAAAGTACTAACAGTATTTATTTACCGGAATTCTTTAACCTCTCTTGTCATAAGCATCGGAATTCAATGCACCGACTAATTCTATTCATTTGCAGCTCCTTTCAATCCTGAGATTATTTTACATAAGTTAATCTATGACACACCTTCATTTCACTTTCGGAGGAAAAGTTTTACGCCCTGAAAATGTCCATCGAATCTGGCCGAGTTTGAACCTGCGAACTTCGGAACCAGTGACGAGCATTTAAATTATTATTCCATTGGGACTGAGAGTTACGCTAATGTCCACGTTACAAATATACTTGTACAGGAAATAACTTGCTTCTGTGTCACATAATTTAGTGCTCTGTAACTTATAATACTTATAAACCCTCTTTGTTCTAGAGTATAATTGTGACTATTTAATCCATGCCGCAAATAGTAGCAATGACCAATCACGTTTAAATGAATTTTGTTTTACAACCAATCACAGATTTTTTCACCTCGATAATTATCGAATGCTGTTTACCAAAATGAAGAAAGTTCCTCCTTTTTAATATTCGGAACAGGTCAGAATAATATTTTGCAGTGACTGACTCTCTACCAAATACGTTGAATATAGCAAATGATAAACAGATTCCTTCGACTTACACATTTGATAATTGTGTAATCAATAATTGTGTTTTAAATACTGATCTTACTGAGTTGTTTCCGAAAAAATGAATTAGTAGCCTATAAAGTTGGTATTAATATGTAGTTTGGATGTTTCATTTTTACTCCACTTGGCTGTGTTCTTACAATATTCGATCCTGTTTGTCAATAAATAGTATGATCAAGTTGCAGTGATGAACAAGCGAAACATAATCAAACATTTCTAATTTGTTTTCAAACATTGCTGTTTACATTAAATTTATAAACATTTTGAAATAACTACATTTAAATAATGATTTGTGAGTAAACAGCTTAATTTTATTCGTTAAACGTTCTAACAAATGCGACTCTTGATTTCCAAATTCTCTAGATAAATTATGTAATCACTCGTGGCATTTCTTATGAATGTTTGAAGAGTGTTGGTTAAGAAAGTCCAGATTCACATTGTGTTAAGAAGGAAAAAAGAGGCCTCCTATCAACATTTTTAGACCTTTTCACGTCCAGATTTGAATTGGCACGTCAATGACCATAGTAGTTAAAAAGTCGTTATGTAAAATACTTCTACTACAACTACTACTACTACCACCACAAATACAACAACTACTGCTGCTGCTGCTGCTAAAATCATGTTCGAAACCAAACTGCAAGGGTGATTACATTGATGGAGAATGATCTGATAAGTAACCGATTTTCTGGAATGAATGACCCGCGCGTAATCAAGTGATCTAATCATGCCCTGACACGGAGCTAAAGGGTCATGAGCTTGTTCGAGTCACTACGAGGGAAAATATCTTCTGATGAAATTTTGACCAGTATGGGAACGTTGCCCATCCAGCATAGGGAGAAATTGGGTATCTCCAGGTTGAGAAAACCAGTTACACCAGTTGGGGCAGATGACTTCTGATCACATGTGATCCCTATTACCTACTGATTGGTCATCTGTAACTGTAAATGACAAATGTGGATGTGAGATCAGCAACCAGTTAGTAAGCTAAAGGTTCTACTAGATCTGTCATGCCAAGGAGATTGTTAGCTTATAGAAGGAATAAAAATAAGATTTTAACTGTGTCGCAGAAAACTGAAAGTGGGCAAACCATTGAAACACAGAAAATAACCTCTGTGCCTAAAAGTTGTGTATGAACCAAGTAATTTTTATACGTGCTTACTAATGACTGTCGCAATAGTTTTGTATTGACATGATCTCTCTGAAGTATGTAAACACAAAGATGTTTTTTCTACATTAGCATTTAAAAAAGTATGCTCAGTATAAAACATGTATCTCTCTTAAACATTGTTCTTCGATTTCAGAGCTATATATTTTCCATGGCCAGGTCGCTATGATAAATTCTCCAATCATGAAGGGGGAAAAATATATAATTTTGTAACTAATAATTTAATTTATCTCTCCAATTCGATGTCAATAAATTGCGTTTCTTTCTAAGATGGCAACTACAAGATTCATTTACCTCTTGATCTTGTGGTCAGAGCTTCTTACTACAGTTTATGAGGTCTGAAGTTCGATACCAGGTCAGAAAATAGGCATTTCCCATTAGAGTTTATTATTCCTGGGGTCACACATGGTCTGGAAATTAGGTTAAATTTAGATTTAAGGACTCTTCTGGTACACATGGTCTGGAAATTAGGTTAAATTTAGATTTAAGGACTCTTCTGGTACTTCATTATTATTTATCACTTATGTCAACGAGATATCGTAACTCACCTTTCTATGCACCCCACCACAGAAGTGGATAAAAATTGCGCCTTTGGAGCGAATGCAGAAATGTCATAGGAAAATCTGATGACATTGGACAAAGTAAAATCGTCTATACATAATCCAACGAGTCGTTTCGAGGGGCAAAGTTTAATTCTTTTTCCGTGTCAACAAACCGTGATATTTCTTTGTCATATACGAAGGATATGTAAACCCATGTTCACATGAAACTTTTATGTATTATTTACGAGAAATCAAAAGTTAAATTTACTCCTTTTCATTGCGTCCTGGTTCATAACAAATATATTTACTTATATATTGACTTAGGCTTTCACGGCCGGAGTTACTATGATGATCTTGTAGAAGATTACTGGGCTGTTGGCCGTGGTCCTTGAGGCTTGTAGTTCCCCGACGTTGCGCCAACAGCCCGGAAATCCTCTACAAGATCATCATATTTACTCGAAAGATTTCTTACATTTGAATAATTACGAAAGAATTAATGAAGTCCTATTTGAGAACGAAAAAAAAATCAGCCTTTGAAAATATTCTAATATATTAGCAAAACGATTGAATATTACCCAGAAGGGAAATGACCTAAAACGTGCTGGATAATTTGCATGCCGAGTGGCGATTTTTACACACTCCAGTAGGCGTGCATGATAAATAGTGACAAATTGTTCCACACGAACGTAATTATCCGAATTATAACATTAAAGTACTTGGAAGAGTGTAATTGACAAAACTCTTAACACCCGTCAGCGTGGAGGGACGTGACATGTACGCAGGTTGAATTCTTCACCAGATGCGGAGCGACGTGACGTATACGCTAGCTACACGCACAGCTTTAAACTGTTATTATGATCTTTGTGTTTATATTAACTATTTGCCGTTTATATAAATTTTATGTAGAGACTTCAAAGTTTATATTAGTGCATAATATATTAAGCGACGACGGCCCTGAGTAACAAGTTAAAATAAATTTATATTTGCATTTATTCTTGCGGCCTCTGATATTTTTTTATATTTATAACTTGATAAAGGATTTCTCAGAAAAATAAATTCGCCTTTTTTTGTAGATTAGCTTGTCTATCAAGTTGAATCTATTTTCAAATCTCTTCATTTTTAATAATGATGTCGCAAAATTCAGTACATATAAAGGCCCAACAAAGTTATTTCCGATATAGGACCACAGCAGTAAATTTCAGATATATATATATATATATATATACCAATTGACAATAACCTTATATTATGAAAAGGTAGTTAGTTTACTATTATCTTAGTATCTAAAAGGCAAAGTGGTCCATTACAGACCTTAGTAGCTCCTTGGGATATTAGGATGTTAAGGCTCCCACATTTTCTAGATTATCGGTACTTGATGTAAGCCGGGTACTTATCTCTGTCTGACGGCCCACAACAAACATCTGGTACTCATTTCAGTTAGAGGCTGAGTCAACCCCTGGGTCACAGTGCCGCCTGAAGGTTTGGTTCAGTTTAAGAATTCTGATCCACCGGGACTCGAATCCTCGATCTTCCGGCTTGTAGCATGTTGATCTTTCAAGTCCACACCTCCGGTGAAGCTATCAACTGGTTTCACCTTGGAAACCAGACGAAAGACATTGAAATTTATGGTTGATAAAGATATTTTAGCAAAACAGGTCTCATGTGTAGAAAGACAATTTTTTGAAGGCACACGACCTAAAATAATGTTTCCAAAGTGTTAGAAAGATACATTTGGAGAAGACTACCCCCCTACAAGAAAGAAGGTCAACGCATAGAAGCAATGTGTTTGAAATAAACATGAACAAAATAAACACAATGGAAAAAATTACACTTGATGGTGCCCGAGTGTCAAAGAGCTAGTTTACGCTTTGATGATTTATCACACCAATTTTTGAAGTTCATTCTGTTTTTTTGAAGACCCTTCTCTTTGTGTAAATATTTCGTTGTGTTGTTAGGTAGGGCCGGTTTTCTGAATTCTTCAAAGAATTCCTCGTGAAATTCACTGTGCTACTTATGTGAGAAACTTACAAATAGGACCTATTTCAACTGTGGCACAACAATCATAAATAAGTCTACACATGGAGAGATGTTACGTGAGAACCGTAACAAATTTAATTAATTAAATATTGTATTATGGGTTCACCATTAACGAATTGCAAAAACATTTAAATTACTCAATATATTTTCATTTAAATTCGTTATTGGAATACTGGCACTGAACGGCTGCGTTTAAATATCCGTCAATCTCCTCCCACAACAGAGTGTTGTCGGCCATTTAACTCCACCCACTCTGAAGGGTTAATCGTGTTTAGCATTTACATGTTAATTGGCTTCAAATACAAAATGTATAAAGATAAAGTAAAGTGATCCCACAACAGGCCCTTGGGGTAGTAGGAGGTTAAGGCTCCCACTTTTTCTAGACAATCGGCACTTTATGTCAGCCGGGTTGTCAGCCCTGCGTGACGGCCGCCTTTACCCCAGAACAAGCGTCTGGTACTCATTTCAGTTAGAGGCTGAGTCGACCCCAGGGCCATAGTGCCGCCAGAGGGTTTGGGTCAGTTTAAAAATCCTGACCCCAACGGGACTTCAACCCTCGACTCTCCGGCTTGTAGCTCAGTGCCTTAACCACTACGCTACGGCGTGCCCCCTTACAAAATGTATATTTTAATAATTTATAATATTACAATCAACAATTGTATTATAAATGCGTAACACGAGATATCAGAATATCCAAGGCTGACTGAAGTGCTTACTGTCAGTGGCTTTTAGACTTAATTCGATAAAGTGTCGTGATTAGCTTGACGCAGTCCTTCAACCATTCTTTCTTATCAGGATTTCGCTTCTTCACATAACTAACTCACTGGCACTATCGAACCCGTAGATTCATGGCCGCATGGACATAAGCTCTCCATACATCCCTATCCTGAGCCAATGTTTTCCAAACATCCCCTGTATAATCTACTTCCCTCAAATCATAGTTAATGTTATTCTCCCACCTCATTCTTGGTTTACCAACTGGGCGTTTTCCCTCTGGTTTTACTACAAGAAGCTTCCATGCACATCTTTCATTCCCCATACGTGCCACATGTCCTGCCCACCGCCTTTTTTCATAATACAAACTTGATATAACGTATACACTATTCACAGTTCCAGTTGAGGTAAGTTATAATACTAATAACAATAATGGTACAATCCATATCAAATCGGACAGCAAAAAATCTTGCAATTTATTTTTTTAATTTTATGTATCCCTAAATATAGTGAATACATTTATAAACGTATTAATACAGAAATTTAATTTTTATCATTTATAGGTTCGTAGTTATGATGATAAAAAATTATCGTAAATATGATAAACTAAAACGTTTACTAACTGATATTTCTGAAACAGTAAACAGCAAAAATGTGTTGCAAACATATTTATGTAGGTGATATCATGCAGTTTAAGGGTGTTATTTTATAATAAGGATATTTTTATTTTCGGTGTCAATTTTCTGTTTTATGGCGGTTTACTGCAGTACATACCAAAAAATGAAAACGGAAAAAATACAGGATACTACTCACGTAATAAGGATTAATTTCCAGCAATTACCTTTTTGGGGAGTTGAATAGTTCAGACAATATAAATGTTTATTATTCTATTTTCGTAAAAAAAACTCGCTGGTCCACGGCGCAGCAGATTCATTTCACGACCATGGTCGCGGGCGTATTTATTGAAAGAGCTTCATCAGTGACTTTTTCAACTGCCATTAAATCGAATAGATTATTATATGTTCTGCTTAATGGAACAGTACCATAAATTTATAAAAGTGGCGATATTTTAATTCTTACGCAGTAGATATTTATTTATAAAATTTTATTGCTGAAGTGAGAAGTAAAGAGTTCTGTTACTTACGTTTACTGTGAATTATTAAACAAATTATTTATAACCAACTCACTCACTGGCTCTGTGGAACCTGTAGGTTCATTGCAGCGCGGACATAAGCTCTCCATACATCCCATCTCGAGCTAACGTTTTCCAAATATCCCCTGTATAATCTACTTCCCTCAAATCATAGTTAATGTTATTCTCCCACCTCATTCTTAGTCTTCGAACTGGGCGTTTTCCCTCCGGTTTTCCTACCAGAAATTTCCAAGCACCTCTTTCATCACCCATACGTGCCACATTTCCTGCCCACTGCAGCCTACGAGACAACTGTTTTTATTTATATCTGGCTTCCTATACAGATCATGTAGCTCACTATTATGTAGTTTTCTCAATTCACCTGTCTGTTCATCTCTTTTTGATCCAAAAATTTTCCTAAGAACTTTATTCTCAAATACTCGTAATCTCTGTCCTTTTTTAAAACAAATTATTTATTTTGTTACAAATTTTTTATTATTAATATAAAATTATAGAATATTCACCTGAAAGTTCCGTCTCCTCAACTTAATTATCATTTAACTGTAGCGCTTTCGGGACTTGTCCCATCATCGGCAGGATTCAAAACTGGTGTTTCACTGAAGATCTGGTAGAGGGGGTTGCATGTATTTGGTTCGTTTTCGTTTATCAGGCTGTCGTTGTGAGCTGCTTTCATGATTTCCATCTCTTCGAGTACGTTTATCTTCGCTGGATTATTTTCTCTGTGCATTACTGTTAGGGTGTTTTCCATATTTAACATGCAATGTCCTTCATGGATGACGTGTTTTGACACCAGTTTTGAATCCTGCCGATGATGGGACAAGTCCCGAAAGCGCTACAGTTAAATGATAATTAAGTTGAGGAGACGGACCTTTCAGGTGAATATTCTATAATTTTATATTAATTTTGAATAAACCTCAACGGAACACATCATGAATCTTATAAAAAATTTAAATTTTTTATTACAGTTTAAATGTAATATTATATAATAACTATTTCGTCATTAATTGAATATACTGGTATACATTTTTATTATGTTACAATTACTAATTTCAGTCTTAAAATAACTTTTTATTCAGTGAACTGTATTGTACCCAGATAACGTTGACGAAATAGTATGTTATAAGATATCACTTCCAAATAAAACCGAATGTTTTAATACTCGAACCACTTCCTACCAACCGATAATAATGCAATGTCAGCAAGTCTTCCTTTAACATCTGTTTTACATCAACAATTCTCAAGTTCAGATTACATACTAGACAGTTGATTTTACATCAGTGTGTTTGTTTAATGCATCTCGTCATTTTAAGTGTCACAGTCAAATTAAAAATAATATCTTATTGTTTTTAACTAACAAATTTGCAGATCTACAAAGACTGAATGGTGAGTTACAATTAAATTTAATTTTAATTATGCATATATTAGTATACAATAGTTATTAACAGTATTATGTGTTAATATATAATTTTACAATTTCTTAAATGTTTCTGGAATGAGAGAATAATCGTAGAGATATACATTTTGTGTTATAAAAGGAGAATAATGGGAAGTTTAGACATTAAATTAAACACTATAATAATTTAGCTTATAATAAAAGCTAATAGTATCGTGCATTTAATACCATATGTCATGAGTAGGGGATGCAAGATGAAGTGATACCAAGCCATTAAAATACCGTATATTTATACCTCTTAAATATTACTTGTAACAGCATGAACACTGTTATAAATTATTATCGATAGCTTAACATTACTTGCAATATTCAACAACAGACATTGGTGTAGGGTACAAGTACAAAATATTACAACACATTACAAAACTACTCTCTAGAAAATATTTTTAATAGGCCTACCAGCTTGAATGCGTAGGTGCTTAGTAATTTAAATTAAACTATACATTAGCCAAACTCAGCACAAAATTACCCGCCTACTGAATATATAAATAAAGATTGTTAAATTTAATGACGTTTATTATGTAGCAATTTATTTCAAGCGCGAGATTCTCCCACGTACCATAAATTTACGACACGGGACTCACGGATTTCCTTCCTTCTGCAGAAAGCTACTCAGAATTGTTACGCCTTTAAAATGCCATTGATTCCTATCGAGTTTGAACCCGCGAACCTCGGAATCGGAGGCGTGCAGAGTAACCACTAGTCCACGATGATGATGATGATGTAATAATTGTAATAATGATAATAAAAATAATGTAATGATGATAATAACAATAAAAATATTTGTAAGTGCGCAAAGGACTATTACCAAGTAGCTCCGTCATTGTTTGTACGAGCGAGCGATCTCCACTCACGCGAAAGGTATTGCGGGCAGTCTACACATAGGGGATTTTAGAAAAATTATTATTTTTGGTAGTTTCCTTTCAAGACTCCACTTTAATACTAATTACAAAAAAATAACTGGTGTTCAGGTAATAATGTAGCATTTTTTGATTTTATAAAATTTTTGGTGAGGAAAGTCAATTGCATATTAATTGCATTTACGCCCTTCAGAAAAACGTAAATATTAAGGTACTAATTTTCAAGCGATAGAGCATAAAATCATCTATAATGTGACTACCTTTTCAAGTTGAGGGAATAGCCATACTTCGGGAAATGTATTTTATAAAAGAAACTATTTAAAACAATACGATAAATTGACAGCTCTATTACTCTTTAATTACACCAAGCGACGACTTGAAATTCGGTTCAGAAATTCAGTATATCATAAAGTTTCACTGTAAAAAAAATGGTAAACTTTTAAAGATGTGAGTTCAATTTTCACAATTTTTTTGCCGACTTCGTATGGAATGTCCCTAATACAATAATAATATTATTACTTATTCTAGGGGGTTCTGAGGTGAAAGCGGTTAGAGACTCGCCTCTCACCATTGGGGTACGAGATCGATTCTCGGTCACTCTATGTAGGTTTGGTGGTGGACAAAACGGAGTTTGGGCAGGTTTTTCTCGTGGTTTCTCCCGTTTTCCCCTGCCACAAATTTCATTCCACCATTTCTCCATACTCATCCCATCCATTTCGTTTCATTTCGTTCATCCGCCTCTGTGACGGTGACTCAGGAGTGGTTGGCCGGCACCCATGCAGTTGACAGACCTCTATAAATATAGGGACTTCACCTCATCTCATTCCTTGACCCGACCATGAGTTGGACACGAGTTGAGGATATTTATAGGATACTTATTAATTATTATAATTATTATTATTATTATTATTATCATTATTATCAATTATATTGGTCCACCGCTGTGGTCTCGAGGTATCGTGCTGTCTTTTCACGCAGCGGGCCAGAGTTCGATTCCCGGTCGGGACAGATTCCCGGATGGGGGTTTTTCCGGTTTTTTCCGCACCTGTAAGACAAATGTCAGAACGTTTAGGGCCCAACGATCCCCGAAAATCATCCGGCCATCATCATCATCATCATCCTTATGATCATCATCCTTCACCGTTATGGAAAGTAACGGAAGCTACCACACCTATAATTCCCTAGGAAAGCTGCAAAGCATAGCATGAAAATGCTATGAATGCATCGAAAGACCTGCCCTCGGGCAGAATTACTGTGGATGAATGGATCAATATTATTATTGTTATTATTATTATTGTTATTATTTTTATTACTACTATTATTATAAGGAAAATTTTTGGACGAAAGGGAGATGAACAGACAGGTGAATGGATAATAACAGTCTTACATGATTTTGATAGGAAGCCAAATATAATGAGAACAGTTAAGTCTCGTAGACTGCGATGGGTAGGACATGTGGCACGAATGGGAGTGAAATACTTGCATGGAAGCTTCTTGTAAGAAAGCCAGAGTGTAAACGCCCAGTTGGTAGACGAAGAATGAGGTGGGAGAATAGCATTAACTATGATTTGAGGAAAGTAGATTATACAGGGGATGATTGAAAAACATTAGCTCAATATATGGATGTATGGAGAGCTTAGGTCCGCGCTACCATGAATCTACAGTTTCGATAGTGCCAGTGAGTTAGTTATTATTATAATATTATTATTATTATTATTATTATTATTATTATTAAGATAATTAACTCACTGGAACTGTCGAACCTGGATGTTCATTGCTTCCCGAACACAAGCTCTCCACACATCCCTATCCTGAGGTAATGCTTTCCAATCATCCTACGTATAATTCACTTTTTCAAATTATTGTTAACGTAATTGTCCCGTCTTATTTGTGGCCTACCTACTAGTCGTTTTCCCTTTGTCTTTTCCTACAATAAATTATCATTCCCCTTTATCACTCCCCATTCATTCAATAAGTCCTATCCAAAGCAGTCTATGAGACATAATTGTTCTTATTATATCTGGTTTCCCACTAAGTTCATGTAGCTCTTAGTTGTAATTAACCTGTCTCTTCGTCTCTCCTTGCTCCTACAATTTTCGTAAAGAAACTTATTCTCAAACAATCGTATCTTTTTCTCCTCCCTTAAAGGAAGGATTCATGTTTCTCCTCATATAAAATAAGTGGAAGAATAACCGTTCTATATATTTTAAGTGTAAAGATTTTTAGGAATGAAAAGCGTCCCTCTAATGAATAATACCATGCGTTTACAAAATGGAGGCTCTCTTTTTTTTTTCCTGTACCTTATTCCTGTACGTAATTATTGTTCTATTTGAAGTCATCAATTTCTTCAATAGTTTCTTCATTTGTCATTAAGTTACAATTTCCTTTATATATGTGCGTTCATATGTTTATTTTATGACATATATTTGCAGCCCCAATTTCTTACTGATATGATCATTATTGTTATTATCATTATTTCACTATTATTATTATTATTATTATTATTATTATTATTTTTATTATCATTATTATTATTATTATTATTATTAATGCTGTTGTTGTTACTGTTATTATATACAGATTTACTACGTCTAGCAAAAACATCATTAGTTTGAAGTTTTAAATTTGATTACCGCATTACTGTGTCGTTTCAACATAACACTGTCAATCCCATCTCTAGCACTGTATTTGTCATATCATTCGTTCATAATTTCCTGTGTCCATACCAAACTAATTGTTTTTAATTAATTAAATTTAAATTTATTTCTGTTAACTGTTTAATCACCAGCACTACCGAGCGCGAAGGTTCATATCCGTGCGGATATGAGCTCCCCATACACTCCTGAGCAAATATTTTCCAGTATTTCCCTGTATAATTTACCTTATTCGAATCATGGTTAATATTATTCCCCCACCTCATTCCTTCTGGCTTTTATACAAGAAGTGATATTATTATTATTATTATTATTATTATTATTATTATTATTATCTTGTGCAAAGCAACGGGGAAGCTACCACTCCAATAATTCCCTAGTAAAGCTGCAAAGCATAGCATGAAAATACTGTGATTGCAGTGAAAGCCCTTGGACACAATTACTATGGATGTATTATTATTATTATTATTATTATTATTATTATTGTTATTTTTATTAGTGTCCACCGCTGCGGTCTCGAGGTAGCGTGTTGCCTTGTCACACAGCGGGCCCGGGTTCGATCCCCGGTCGGGGCAGTTTTTCTGGGTGAGGTTATTATCGGGGTTTTTCCTCACCTGTAAGACAAATGTCAGGAAAAGTTTAAGGCCGAAACGGTCCCCGAAATCATGTGGGCATCATCATCATCCTTATCATTATCATCATCATCCTTATCATTATCATCATCATCCTTCATCGGTGTGGAAAGTAACGGGAAGCTACAAGACCTACAATTCCCCAGTAAAGCTGCAAGCATAGCACGAAAATGCCATGATTGCAGCGAAGGACCTGCCTTCGGGCAGAATTACTGTGGATGGATAGTAGTAGTAGCAGTAGTAGTAGTAGTAGTAATAGTAGTAATAGCTTACTTTAAGAGGAGGAATGAAGACAACGCTGGGCCAAAAAGAGATGTACAGGCAAGTGAATGGAGAAAACAACTTAATAGTGAGCTATATGATATGTATTGGAAGCCAGTTATGGTAAGATCGGTTAAGTCTCGTAGACTGCGATGGACAATGCATGTGGCACTTACGGGGGATGCAAGAGGTGAATGGAAGCTTCTTGTAGGAAAATCAGAGGAAAACACCAGTTGGGAAATCAAGAATGAGGTGAGAGAATAACATTATCCATTATTTCAGGGAAGTAGTTTATACTAGAGATGATTGCAAAATATTAGTTCAGGATATGGATGTATGGAGAGTTTATGTCCGCGCGGCCATGAGCCTATGGGTTCGATAGAGTTAGTTTAGTAGTAGTATTAGCCAGTAGTAGTAGTATTAGTAGTAGGAAGTAATCTATTTCATCATGTTTTACTGGTGTAGATGTTCACTGCTTTGCTATTAGCTTTGTACTTGGAATATTTTAGGATACTGTATGTTGAAACCACAATACAGAAAAATATGAACATTTGGGGAAGTTCATAGATCTTCTTTTCCTGTATTCTCGTACTTGTTGCCGTAAGATTTGAATTTGGAATGACACTTGGTATCAATATTGCTTACTAGTCAGACATGTCGTCAGAATAAATCTCTCTAAATATTTATCTCTTATAGTATTCACTTGAATTCATTATTTTCCTTCAGCGCAAGTAACTACTTTATTCTAATATAAACCGTTGGTACAAATTTATTCGACTTTTATATGTTTCTTCAAGGAAGTGGTTTACAAATTCTACTCAATTACCATTCCATTTATCAAGAAAAGCAACATTCTCTTCTCTTCTTCTGTTGTTATAAACACCATCGATTTAACATACAGTGACAGATCCTTATTCGCAAGGGATATGTTCCGCAAATGTGTCGCGAATATGGAATTATAATTTGTATGGGTACTATTATAAGAATGCTCTCTAGTGGAGAAAAAATGAGACACATCAAACTGTATATTAATTCATTTCCGATGTCGTATGATGTAAATATAACAATTATATTTTTCCGGATTGTTACCTGGGAAAAAATACATTAAAGAAAGTGAAAATAGTGGTTTCGTTTTTTGGTGGTATGATCAATTGCTACAAATATTTTTATATTAACTCCCACATGCGGCCTGTGTTGACATTCATGCACTATATATGCAATCTGGTAGCCGTATTTCTTGAAGGCTCAGTCACTGCAAAATAATAGTTAGATCTGTTCAGAATATTAAAAGAGGAGCTTTCTTTAATATGATAATTATAACACTGATAAATATTTCGTGAAACACGACTCTAATTGGTTGTAAAACAGAAATCAAAGAAACGTGATTGGCCATTGAGTCCCATTTGGGGCATGAGTTAAATAGTCATAAGTAATGCCACGAGTGATGTCCAAATTATCGATAAATTCACGACTCACGAAGTGAGGAGTGAAGTTATCTAGAACATTTGGAAATCATGAGTAGCATTTGTTAGGAATGTGTAACGAATAAAATTAATCTGTTTAATCACAAATCATTATTTAAATATAATTACCTTAAAATATTTATGTATTTAATGTAAACGACGACGATGTTTCAAAACAAATGAGAAACGTTATGTTTCACTTGTTTATCACTGCAAACATAGTATTGTTTATTGCCAACGGATCGCAATATTGTAAGAATGCATGCTAGTAAATAAGAAATGAAACACATCAAACTGTATATTAATTAATTTATGATGTCCTATGATTTATATATGCCAATTATATGTTTCTGGAACGTTATTACCTGGGGAAAAATACGTACGTTTGAGAAAGTGCAAACAGCGTTTTTTTTATTTAGTATAATCAATTGCTACGAATGTTTCTATATTATATTGCGCAACCACGATAACGTTATATTCGTACACTATATATATATATATATATATATATATATATATACAATCTGGTAGCCACATGTAGTTACTGAAAAAGAATGCTATGACCTATTCAGAATATTAATAAATAATAGTTTAAGAAACTAAAACAACACGTTTTATTAGAAAACCGAACTAAGAATTAATAAATAGTAGTTTCAAAAACTAAAACAACACGGTTTATTTGAAAAATCATTTTAATTTCCAATACGCTTGGGATAAAATTAAAGTGGTCAACAAAAACGTCATCTCCAACACATCTAGAATAAAACTATAGTTATCTACAAAAAAAAATATTTTACCATCAAAAGAATGGGGTACATTTTATGGTTTTTACGTATTCTTCTTAGATACTTTACTTTTACCAATACCTGTTTATTATCAAATATATTAATTGATATAGAGCACCCCACGCTTTTGATGGTAAAATTATTTTTTGTAGATAATTCTAGTTTTATTCTAGATGTGATGGAGATGATTTTTTGTTCGCCACTTTAATTTTATCACAAGCCTGTTGGGAAAAAAAAATATTTTTCATTTTTTCTATCAGACTTCTAATAAAGCGTGTTGTTTTAGTTTTTTTAACTATTGTTTATTTTTTAGTTTGGTTTTCTAATAAAGCGTGTTGTTTTAGCTTTTTAATCTATTATTTATATTTTTAATTTTTAGTTTAATTGATTGTCATAAACCGGAATTTCATGAAAATGTAATTGCTTACGATTTTTGGTGTCTAGGCACGAATATAATTATTTTTTTAAAATTATTATTATCTAAACATTATTATAATATTTTTAAATATTTTAATATAGATATTAGTTACAGTTAATCGTACCCTTCTCATATTTTTTGGATAAATTTCAATGTGGCAAGTTTACAAAATTGTCATTAATATTTTACAGAATAAGACAAACATCTAAATATCTTTAAATTCGATTCTATTGTAGTACGAGCTAAAAGTAATACTCTTCTAAAAAAATCCTCCGGGCCGGATTTGAACCAGCGACCTATGGATTACTGAAATTACATACAACTACATTCCACCGCTGTAGCAACTGAGCTACCAGAGGATATAATATTAATTTTTTACAACGATGGACAAAAAAGTCGATAAGTCCGCAACCTATTATACCGGATTTTATTTTTTTTATATCCTGATGATGCTGGCCAGGATCAGAGAAAAAACATTATTTGTATATAATTGTTGTATTGTCATTGATCCTTTACAATTATACAAGGATTCAAGTCGATCCAATGTTTTTAAGTGGATGAAAATCGTGTTGGAAGATTCCGTTACATAGACAGATACAGGTCAAGCTAATATAAAGCGTGTAAAAAGGAGGAGCTTCATTTTACAGTGATAGAATTAAACTGATAAAATCGAGGTGAAAGACGGCTGTGATTGGTTGTATATAAAAAATCATTGAAATATGATTGGTCATTGACTCCCATTTAGGGGCATGAGTTAAATTTTCAAAATAAAATCAATCAATGAGAGATTTTGAACAATTTATAATAATTATTACTGTCAAGATTAGGCAAGGGCATAAAGAACTGAGTAATTGTTCTTGCTTTGTCGCTCTTAAACGGTCTTTCAATTGAGATTGATATTCAGCTGAAGAATTCCTGATTTTGTTTTTGGATTTCTTGATGAATCATACATTTGATTCATTAAAATTGAAATCGCGTGATATAGACTCTTAACGACTCACCAACGCGTAAACGGTCAAACATTTCTTTAAGCGTCAACACTACAATTTTCCTCTTCAGAATTCATTTTTTTCTGTTTACTTGGCATTATAAATTGGCAACAAAGCAGAAAAGAAACGTGTTATTCAATCAAAATTATTGCAACGATCTTAAAGTTGAAACAATAAACCATCGATCGTGGCGAGGACGGTATTTATCAGCGGACATAGAGGCGCGTGAAATACGACGGCGGTGGCTTTAAACAATGAACTTTATTCTTAGTGACAATAAGGTTTGTTTTACTTTATTATAATTTGTCCATTTGGCTTGAATCACTAATTGTAAAAGCCGTCTTGGCACGAGCCTGGAGTAAAAAATGTTTCCGATGCGTTAATAAAGTATACTAATCCTAATATACCGACTGGATCCGCGAACAAAGAAATTTATAGCCACGAATACAGAAACTGTGCCGCAATTTATTAACCCGAGAATAATGAAAACGCGAATAAGGGAACCGTGAATAAGATTTTACTGTATTTCAAACTATTTTATTGCAATGTAAGACGACCGTTATTTAAAGTTAGTCTTTTATTCAACGACGCTCTTTTATAGGAGAGGTCATTTGTATAGCAATTCATGCCTGGGCATTTTGCCCCATTTCCTCAAACTTCAGGCTTCAGGTTCTTTCACATACCGAAAAACTACGAAATGGGACCCACGGATTTACCTCCGTTTCGAAGAAAACTATAGTAATTTTTTTATTTCCATATGCTCCTGTCGAATTTGACCAGCAAAACGATAAACTATTGTGAGTTCTTTATTCAACGCCGCTCTTTTATAGGAGAGGTAATTTGTATAGCAATTAATGTCAGGGCCTTTTGCCCCATTTCCTCAAACTTCAGGCATGAGGTCCTTTGACGTACCGAAAAACTGTGAAATGGGTTCCACGGATTTACCTCCGTCTCGAAGAAAATCGTACTCAATTTTTTTTTTAATTTCATATGCTCCTGTCGAATTTGACCAGCAAATCGTGAAACTACTGTACGTGTAAAAAGTGATTGTAGAGTAAAACATTTTTTCTAAAAGTCCAAATTATAGCCAATCGATAAATATAATCAGTGCAAAATATATTTCTCATGCGTTTCATGATATTTTTAATTTTAATATTACCTTGCTATATGAGCCGTTAAAACAAACACACATAAGAGTGTATTCATTTATCTAAGAGTAAGAAGCGAGTGAAGTACACCCCTATGGTTTCAGGATAACGTAGGCTACTCGTTTCGATCTCGGATTAAGACAAATTCTCAGGGTGAGCATTATTAGGGTTTCCTTACCTATAAATAATTGTAGGGAAACGTGAAGGCCCTAAAGATCCCCAAATATCATCTGGCCATCACAATAATCCATATCACATTCACCTTGTTTAGTATGAATTAGTGGGTGAATTGTGTGCCTTGTCTTAAATATTCGTTATTTTCTTTCTCGGAGGTGGCCCTTTGCATTGAGCTGATAACTCCACAAAGGAGGCCATAAATGTGCTTGTGTGGTCAAAAAATATACATGAGATGCAGAGTTTCAATTTATCTCCAGACAGGTCATGGCTCTTTAGGGCCGGGTGCTATATCTGCAGCCATAAAGCGCTCAAGCGGACTAGCAGCTATTTCAGCGAAGTAAAAGTACGCTGCGGACGGACGAAACCACTGCACTCAGTTTAAACATGGCGTTTTTTTATAAACAATTAATGTTTGAAGTACATAGTTTGTGTTATTTACGTCTGGATATTAAAATATGGGTTAAAGGAATATGGGTTAGACGAATGAAGAGATATATTAAGTAAAACGTCTAAAGACAGTGATAATTTTATGATAGTTATCAACATCAAGAATTTACGATTATTACCTTTTCTTTGCATGTAGATCATTGTGTTATTGACGAGTCAATGTTTTGTATTATGAAAATTATACCCCCAGATGATTAATTAACTAATAGCTGGTGCAAAGTTAATTATAATTTATATTTTTAATTTAAATATATATAAAATAATGTAGAATCGTATTATTGTGTTCATGGGATCATTTCTGGAAGTTTTACAATGGTTGTCAAATCAATTTTCACTACAGATAAAACGAACATTATACTTTTCTTCAAATGTGTAACACAATAAGGTAATTGTGGAATGACAAAGTGATGAACTGTGATTCTTATATTTGTAATCATTTCTGAATAAAGGGTTTTGTGAAGTATTGACCATAAATTGAATTGATATATTACAATATTGTAAAATTCGTATCTATATTTGACCAGCGACGATACAAATACTCCAGTGCGATGTGCATTAATAAAATTAATTTACAGTCAGAGTTGGTTAATGTATTAACAGGACAATTCGCACTCAACGTAGGATTTTAATCACAGCTGATCCATTATTTAATCTCCAACATCATATACTATGACCTATCGGTTAGATACTGAGTGCCACAACTTGAACCAGGTAAGAACCATTCTCAATTTTCACTTTAATTCTCAGTTTCTCGTAAAATAAAATTTGATCTTATATATTTTAATTCAAATGCATGTAGTCTCCCTTATGGGATATTGCTACTGACTGTATAAACCATTAACATTAGTGGTAAATATTTTTCATATATAATAAAAGACTCATTTATATATTTAGTGTAACATTTGAATTTACTAAGAAAGTGACAATGCTAATGTTGGTTATTTTGTTAAATAATTTCTTTCAGTATGGTGAGAGAATGCTTATCTATAATTAACTGCTGTTATAACAGAATTGTCCACCGCTGTGGTCTCGAGGTAAGCGTGCTGCCTTGTCACGCAGTAGGCCCGGGTTCGATCCCCGGTCGGGACAGTTTTTCTGGGTGAGGTTTTTATCGGGGTTTCTCCTCACCTGTAAGACAAATGTCAGGAAAACGTTAAGGCCCAAACGGTCCCCGTAATCATATGGCCATCATCATCCTTATTATAACCATTATCATCAACATCAACATCATCCTTCACAGGCGTGGAAAGCAACGGGAAGCTACCACACCTACACAATTCCCTAGTAAAGCTGCAAGCATAGCATGAATCGTATCTGCCTTCGGGCAGAATTACTATGGATGGATGACAGAAATGTATATCACATAATTATTAGTTTTAGTTTAGCCATAAAGATTATGATAGTTATAAATAATTAATTCTTTTAGACGATGTAAAGCAATAAAATTAATCAATTAATAACAAAACTGTATTTAAATTGTTATACATTGATATTCCTCTCTGTTTCCATTCCTATTCCGTAAATTGAAAATAAAGATGTAGTAGTTTTGAGGTTATAAAATGTAACAATGCCTTCCTATATACATTTGTTTGGTTGCTATACTTTGTGGCGAATACGATACGGCTTTAATCTAGTATAGTAACTAAGGAATATGATAAATGAAGAAATAATGTAATAATAATAATAATAGCTTTATTTTACCTGGCAGAGTTAAGGCCTTAAGGCCTTGTCTACCACTCAACCAGGATGGTAAGGATGATGGCCATATGATTTCGGGGACCGTTTGGGCCTTAATGTATGAACTGAATACAGTTTAAAATAAATAAAATAAAATCGTATTGGTAAATAGTTCTCACAAAGGAGCGGTTGGAAACCTAAGTAAAACGAGGTCATAAATATGTAACCCCTCTAATTAGACTTCAAATCCTTAAGTTGGTTCTAGCTTAAAAAATCACGTTTGGGAGAAACGTCAAACTCAAAATTTACAATCGCGGAAAGCCCAAACGGATAAACACGCTCCCTAGCCGTGATAATAAAATCACAAATGTAGGCGGGAATATAAATAAAATATTTACGCCCTGTGATTTAATATCCTAACCAATCAAAATCAGAGTTAGGGTATACGACCATATATGGGAATAATTGGTCCTGACTTCGATGCGAAACTCATGAGGAGAAATTATAGACTTATACTCAACACCTCATAATAAGAACACCTAAAATTGTTTTGGTTAAAATATTTTGTAACAGCGATTATGAATTGAGGGAAAATCTCTCGAACTCAAGTCATTTGCTAGTCCTCATTAGTGAAATATCGAAGGCCAGGGGTAGAAAAGTTTTATCTTCACAGTGTAATGTGCATTTAAGTTGGCAGAGATTAATTAAATAAAATAATTCAAATAATTAGTGATTGTCTGTTCCCACGCAATTCTCGTTCCAAACCCTAGTGACTTCAAAGTACTGCCCCAAAGTGTCGCCCAACGAAAGGACCTTTTTACTGTGATAAAGTGTTTTCAACATGAGTGCATTCGAAATAAGAGTGACTTTCGAAAGTTGTGGACTAAACATCATGATCCAGCAACAGTGTGGAAGACAACATTCAAACCACGAGATGGAAGGTGCAGCTAGGAACAGACAAAAATCCAGGAGCAGATCAACCCATATAGCCATCCGAATATCTTAACACATCCCCATGTAAGACGAACAAAGAAGATATAACATGATAAAGTGACATATTTGTTAAAAGAAAAATAATAGAATATAAACTGGTAAAAAAATATATAAATAAAATAATGTGTTAGGAAGTCAAATTCAAAATCTATGAAAGTAACAATAAATGTATGTGTTAAGAGATTAAATATCAATAAATATAAGGGAAAATAGAAACAAAAATAAGATATTTCCTTCATGTAGTTGTCACGCAATATTTTGCAAATATCTAACTAAAAAAAATAATGATCCTCAGGAGTGGAAGAATAACTAAAGAAATTAATAAGAACAAAGACAGTCGGGAAATGAAGGGAAATAATGAAAATTTAATTTAAGGGCAAGCTTCATCAGGAAGTAGGTCTAATGATGAGGTAGAAGCAGGGACAAGGCATAATGATAGCCTGAAAACGGAAATGATTAAAGAAAAGTAATAGGTCCCAGAACGACTTAGAATATTTCATGAGGCAAATATTAACGTCAATGAGGGAAGATATGAATAAAAGTAATAAAGAATTGGAAGAAATGAAACAAAATCATAAAGAAATTAGGGAAGAAATGAAACAAAGTCATAAAGAAATGTGGGAAGACATGAACAATTTGACATTAGCAAATAAAACAAACTCCTGATTCTTTAAAATCAGAAATCCAGGGGACTGGAGAAAAATTGACCACTAGTTTAGCAGGAAAGGGTGAGATAAGTAGAAAAAATTATGATGAAAGGGAGATAGGTTATGAAAATCCCCAAGAAAATAAATGTAAAATTAACAATGATGTTTGTATGGTAGTTAATCCAACAGATGAAAGTACCGTATATGAAGTTCCAGATAATAATGTAATGCATGTAATTAATGAGGGTCAATTAAATCAAAATGGAACAACTGACCTGATGAGTTCGGCACAGCCAAACATCCGTTCAGGGTTCCAATTTGAAAATGTGGATATGCAAAGCAGATGCATGGGAAAGATACGAACAAAGTGTGAAAAGAAAGACAAGAAAAAGGAGGACGTAAAGAAAATATGCGTAAGTCATACCTTGTAATAAAGAAGGGCCAAATACATAGGTGAAACTGGTCGAAAAACACTCAATACGTTAGATTCAAAGTTAACTCTATGCATTACTGTATTAAATTAATGCATGATGAGAGAAAATGTTATCTAGAAAAATATCGTGCTGAAATATTTGATCCAGGAGTGAGATTATCGCAAAGTGGTAGAATGCAACTTTCAGTCTATTGTGTTAGAATTTTTGTAATGTGAGTTAGACATTAACATGCATCTACATAGTATGCACAGAGAACTTAATATATATGTATTTCTAAAAGTGTAATCTATCGTCATGTTAGCAATAAGTATTTGAATATGAAACTAAGCTAGGCTAGGTATGAGAAAATGTCAATGAAAATATTTTGAAAGGGGTTTACATATTTGGTTTCCTACAAAACACAATGAGACTAGATAAATGTTGACGAAAATAGGGGAAGAAAATTTAAATTTACAGCGGGAGCGAGATGCACCAGCCCCCTTTATATAATAATAATAATAATAATCAGCATAATTATAATAATAATATATAAATAATAATTCGCATGTATATATTGCCTTATTCAAAAGCGTGAACAAGATCAGAGACGAGAATAAACACATGGTGAAAATTACAAAGAAACGAACAGCTGATCGTAGCGGGAATATTTAACAAAACGTTGAACCCAGTCTAGAATAGAGATAAAAATCAGTTCACTAAACTTAAAATGTTTGTAAACCTTGGAAAGATGGCGGACGTAACCGATTTAACGGCTGGAAGGTGCTCTTAAATGTGTAGAAGAGATAGCGGACGCAGGAGGATACATGAAGAAGGAAGCGAAAGATCGAATACAAAAAGCGGTAAGCACAATCCGTGAATGTTTTGAAACTGTGAAACGCATACTAGAAGATAAGAAATAAAGATAAAGAAATGCATGTAATCGAGGTTAGGAATGAAACAAAGGATGCCCATGTGGGTAGACGACAGCATATCTATGGGACAACTAGCGACATCTCTCGTCTACGCAACCGAACCAACAAGAAGCAGTCTCCACCTGCAGGCAGCGATCGAAACCAATGACCGAGAGAGCAGCGCAACCGGTAAGGGGACGTCATCTAGCAGCAAACAATTTGTAACTACAAGGTATCGAGTGATCAGTCGGCATCTAATATGACAAGTCCTGCGGCATATGGCATGGACTGCCAGAACGATCCCGACAGTTTCGGAAAGAACCTGGAAAAGAAAATAACAGAGAAAAAAAACCACAAACTACAGGAAATAATGGTAAACTGGAGTAATGAGCGTCAAACATTTAATTCAAAATGAAATAAAAACCGCGACACAGCATAATGAAATTAAAAACCGCAACACAAGAAACAGTAGAAGAAGAACACTCCCCACCCCTCCATAGAACGAAACGAAGTCCCGATATCATGCAACAGAGAAGAGGACTCCATGGACAGAGGTTTGTAAGAAGAAGGCGTGTACCTAAGACGCAAACTATCCAAGACACCTACAATCAATCGGCAACCAATACAGCCCTAGAAACACCACACAACACAGCACTGGAGAGGAACTACAAGCGGCATGCCGTAGAAAGCCTGGCTGTATATCGGACGCCTTCACCAAAACACAGACCCGTGAGAAGGTGAGAAACACCTGAGAAGACTGGAGGTCACAGAAATCCTGGAATGCGAAGAAATCCAAATCGAGAGGCTTCCTTGAAAGCATCAAAGTAGGATACCACTCAAGGACCTACAGAAAATCACCAGCCAGAATCATGGCCGGAGGGGGTAGTAGTCAGACGTTATCGTCTTTGTCGCCCCAAAGGCAGGGGGCAACACTGCCACGTAATGGACCATTAGCAACAACAACATTAAGCATATCAAAACAATGTATTTGGACGTAAGAAGGGATTAAGTCAGTAATTAAACATGACTCCCTACTCCACTTTCCAAGAGAATGACGCACTAACTCTTCCCAGAAGAAACATTCAGCTTAGAAGACATATGCAATAAATTGCTTCTACGGGATTCACTCCCCAGCAAAGAAAGGAGACACAGGCCGCCCCTCAGGAGGATTGAGCTGCTTCATAAAAGCCACCCCCCAACCCATCAGTTCAATAGCTCGTACAGTTAATACCCTAGTAGTAGTCACTGGGAAAATGAATATAGTAGGAGCATACTTCACGCCCAAGACCGAACCGGAAGACATCGTCGACACGAACTAGGAAAAGCACTGGAGAAACAGAAAACGACAGCCCACCTTTTTAGCAGGAGATTTAAACTGTCGCATAGACAAATGGGACGCAAGAAACTCAGCGGTCCACAGATTTTCTCCTCGACCACGAGCTAAGACTGCTAAATAGAGAGAAGGACTATACATACATAGCACCAAATGGAAGAAGTACAATCGATTTGGTATTCACAAATATACAAGACCAAGCCGGGTGAAAGTGGAAAAAAGTAGCAACTAGAAAGCACCTTCCAGTCTTAACTGAGTTCCAAATAAGAACTGAAACACAGGAACAAGAAGATAAAAAGCCTCCCACAAAAAGTTTCAAGGTACATAGACGAGGTAAGCTTGCAAACAAATAAAGTGAAGCTGCCGTCAGTAATGCATATGGGCGAGGCAGGGAAATCTGGACGGAGTAACAGAAACCTTAATGACAATAATTATACATGCCACCACTCAACTGACTAGACATAAACGTACTGCAAAACCATGGTTCGATGAAGAGTGTTACAACATGAGACAAAGAACACTACTCACTCCTACTCCATACTGCCAGGGAATATGGAGGCTACGCTCTAAAGGAATATGCTGAAGAACGTATGAAATATAAAATACTACTGAAGAAAAGAAGTTAAAGTATGACACCATCCAAAGAACAGGAAACTAATAGCCGAGGTAGAAATGAAACCTCACAAAATCTTAAGGTCTTCAAAGAAACAGAAATAAAGCCCTCTCGTAAACATGAAACAATGGGAAGATCACTTCAGTAACCTCCTGGGAGCAAAGGACAAAACGTCAAACTGCTTCACACTGCATGCGGCAAACATACATGACATGAACCCAATTACAACAGAAGAAGTCAGCCAACTCATAAGAAACGAGAAAAATAACAAAGCAGCCGGTCCGGACGGGATATTTCCTGAACATCTTAAGGAAACACTTCAAGACTTGTTAGAACCGCTAACCTGTCTGTTCAATGAATGCCTAAAAGATAATTAAATCCCACAACAATGGAGAAATTCGATTATAACTGTCATCTTCAAAGGGAAAGGAAGTAAAGAAAACCCGAACTCCTACAGGGGAATTGCCCTGGAAAATGTTATGTTCAAACTTTTCTCGAAGATCCTGCTAAGACGTGTGGAACACAAACTACGTGCCAGTATAACCTCAGAATCAATATGGCTTCACCCCCGGGTAGATCTACACTGCATGCTGCCCAAGAACTCATACAAGAAATAATAACGACCTTAGCTCAACCTGCTACAAAACCCATTGTATGTGATATACATAGATTATTCCAAGGCATTCGACAGTATTGACAGGAAAATCCTCATCCAGAAGCTAGAGAACATACTAGGCAGCTCAAGCAACGAATTAGGAACAATTAAATCAATCCTTACCACAAACTACCTGACAATCAGTGATGGTATATCGATGTCGAGAAGTGTTACTCAAACAAGGGGAGTCCTACAAGGAGACCCAATGAGTCCCGTACTCTCTAATGTAATGACGTCAGACATCGGAGAGACTATAGACACAAGAAATGTTAAGCTACTCATGTACGCAGACGACATGATCATCCTCTCTAGGAATCAAGGAGCTCTCCAAACAGCCATGGAGAACATTAGGATATGGGCACTTGAAAACTCGATGGAAATAAACAGCGCCAAGACAAAGGCAATGAAATTCAGGAATGGAGGAAGGCTGGTTAATAAGGACCATCTTATATGCGGAAGTGAAACCCTAGAATTCGTATCAAGCTACAAATACTTGGGGGTCACCTTACAAACAACTGGAACCGCTTTCTCACTTCATATACAGGATCGAGCAACAGCTGCAACGAAAGCCATGTACGATATCCCAAAACTCCAAAGACTATCCCTCTCAACTGCAATGAAACTCTTCAACCTTAAAGTAATGCCGGCCGCAACATACGGAATCCAGCTTATATGGAATTACTTGACAGTGAAAAATCTTAAGAAACTGGAGAACGTTAAATCAAGGTTTCTCAAAAGAGCACTGTCAATTTCAAAATATACAAGAAATAGTTATGCCTATACAATAGCCCAGGAATCCTTCTTCATCGAAGATATCAGACACTGTTTCAGACTACCGGAAACGCAAGCATACAGAATCGTCATCGAGGAGAGACAGAACAAAGCCGCCCAGATACCGACAGAAATTATGGAAACAGACGCAATGAAAACAGAAACCTGGAAGCAACCGAATTTCGAACTTCGACACCTGTACACACGTTTCGCAGCCCATGGATTTCATGGGAATATATGCCTGAACAACATGTACCATGAACCCAAGGAGGACTGCATCTGTAAATTATGCAACTATCCATGTCCAAAATATCATCTAGCGAAGTGTAAAAATAGGACTCTGCCTCTAAACAATTTAATTAAAGACTGGTAAAAAGTTAAATTTAATTTGATGTACACATTGTGTTTAATAAATATATTAATAAAATGTTTGTAAAAGAAGAAAGAGTGCGAGTGAGACGGAGATAGGCACACCCTTCACAGGTACAAAATTCATTTGTCGAAAACAAGTTACCCAAATACGATGTGAAGTGAATAAATAAGTGTGTAAACAACCTTTTAAATGTAATAAAAATACAATATATACATGCGCTATTATAACTTCACAGTTAATGTTCTTAAAAATCTAAGATTATTCTTGTGAATTGAATGGAAGCGTTATGAGCATACGTAAATTTAAGAAAGAGGTTAAGACATCGTCCTTTTAACAGTTTATAATTGGTGACAGATAAATATATATAGCGTAGACAAAGTGAAAGAATTGATTAATACAGGATCAAAGCCCGAATGAGGCGTTTATATTATGGGACAATCCATATCAAATCGGACAGCAAAAATCTTGTAATTTATTTTTTTAATTGTATGTATCCCTAAATATAGTGAATACATTTATAAACGTATTAATACAGAAATTTAATTTTTATCATTTATACGTTCGTAGTTATGATGATCTAAAATTATCGTAAATTTGATAAACTAAAACGTTTACTAACTGATATTTCTGAAACAGTAAACAGCAAAAATTTGTTTCAAACATACTTATATAGGTGATATCATGTAGTTTAAGGGTGTTATTTTTATAATTAGGATATTTTTATTTTCGGTGTCAATTTTCTGTTTTTGTGGCGGTTTACTGCAGTACATATCAAAAAATGAAAACGGAAAAAAATACAGGATACTACTCACGTAATAAGGATTAATTTCCAGCAATTACCTTTTTGGAGAGTTGAATAGTTCAGACAATATATATGTTTTTTATTCGATTTTCGTAAAAAAACTCGCTGGTCCACGGCGCAGCAGATTCATTTCACGACCAAGGTCGCGCGAGTACTTTACTGAAAGAGCTTCATCAGTGACTCTTTCAACTGCCATTAAATCGAATACGGTAGATTATTATATGTTCTGCTTAATGGAACAGTACATTAAATTTATAAAAGTGGCGATATTTTATTTCTTACGCAGTAGATATTTATTTATCAAATTTTATTGCTGAAGTGAGAAGTAAAGAGCTCTGTTACTGTGAATTATTAAACAAATTATTTATAACAAACTCTCTCACTGACACTGTGGAACTTGTAGGTTCATTGCAGCGCGGACATAAGCTCTCCATACATCCCATCTCGAGCTAACGTTTTCCAATTATCCCCTGTATAATCTACTTCCCTCAAATCATAGTTAATGTTATTCTCCCACCTCATTCTTAGTCTTCCAACTGGGCATTTTCCCACCGGTTTTCCTACTAGAAATTTCCAAGTGCCTCTTTCATCCCCCATACGTGCCACATTTCCTGCCCACCGCAGCCTACGAGACTTAACTGTTTTTATTATATCTGATTTCCTATACAGATCATGTAGCTCACTATTATGTTGTTTTCTCCATTAACCTGTCTGTTCATCTCTTTTTGATCCAAGCATTTTCCTAAGAACTTTATTCTCAAATACTCGTAATCTTTTGTCCTTTTTAAAAACAAATTATTTATTTTGTTACAAATTTTTCATTACAGTTTAAATGTAATATTATGTAATGAAAACTATTTCGTCATTAATTGAATAAACTGGTATAAATTTTTATTATGTTATAATTACTAATTTCAGTCTTAAAATAACTTTTTATTCAGTGTATTGTATTGTACCCTGAACACTTGGACGAAATAGTATTGTTATAAGATATCACTTCCAAATAAAACCGAATGTTTTAATACTCGTACCACTTCCTACCAAACGATAATAATGCAATGTCAGCAAGTCTTCCTTAAACATCTGTTTTACATCAACAATTCTCAAGTTCAGATTACATACTAGACAGTTGATTTACATCAGTATGTTTAGTGAATCTCGTCAATCTAAGTGTCACAGTCAAATTTAAAATAATATATTATTGTTTTTAACTAACAAGTTTGCAGATCTACAAAGACTGAATGGTGAGTTAGAAGTTAAATATTATTTTAATTATGCATATATTAGTATACAATAGTTATTAACAGTATTATGTGTTAATATATAATTTTACAATTTCTTAAATGTTTCTGGAATGAGAGAATAATCGTAGATATATACATTTTGTGTTATAAAAGGAGAATAATGGGAAGTTTAGACATTAAATTAAATGCTATAATAATTTAGCTTATAATAAAAGCTAATATTATCGTGCATTTTAATATCATCTTAGATATGTCATGAGTAGGGGATGCAAGATCAGACACCAAGCCAATAAAATGCTGTATATTTCATCATTATCATGAACAAATTCGTTTTAGGCCATGTGGCCTGTACGGTAAACCTAGCGAAGATTGTCTTTATCTTTCCAGCGGCTGTATATTTATACCTCTTAAATATTACTTGTAACAGCATGGAAATTGTTATAAATTATTATCGATAGCTTAACATTACTTGCAATATTCAACATCAGACATTGGTGTGGGGTACAAGTACAAAATATTACAACACATTACAAAACTACTCTCTAGAAAATATTTTTAATAGGCCTACCAGCTGGAATGCGTAGGTGCTTAGTAATTTAAATTAAACTATATATTGGCCAAACTCAGCACAAAATTAACCTCCTACTGAATATATCAATAAAGCTTGTTAAATTTAATGACGTTTATTATGTAACAATTTACTTCAAGCGCGAGGTTCTCCTACGTACCATACATTTACGACACGGGTCTCACGGATTTCCTTCCTTCTGCAGAAAGCTACATTCAGAATTGTTACGCCTTTAAAATGCCATTGATTCCTATCGAGTTTGAACCCGCGAACCTCGGAATCGGAGGCGTGCAGAGTAACCACTAGTCCACGATGATGATGATGATGATGTAATAATTGTAATAATGATAATAAAAATAATGTAATGATTATAATAACAATAAAAATATTTGTAAGTGCGCAAAGGACTGTTACCAAATAGCTCCGTCATTGTTTGTACGAGCGAGCGATCTGCACTCACGCGAAAGGTATTGCGGGCAGTCTACACATAGGGGATTTTGGGAAAAATAATTATTTTTGGTAGTTTCCTTTCAAGACTCCACTTTAATACCAATTACAATAAATTAACTGGTGTTCAGGTAATAATGTGACATTTTTGGTGAGGAAGGTCAATTGCTTATTAATTGCATTTACGCCCTTCAGAAAAACGTAAATAATAAGGTGCTAATTTTCAAGCGATAGAGCATAAAATCATCTATAATGTAACTATCTTTTCAAGTTGAGGGAATAGCCATACTTCGAGAAATGTATTTTATAAAAGAGACTATTTAAAACAATACGATATATTGACAGCTCTATTACTCTTTGATTACACCTAGCGAAGACTTGAAATTCGGTTCAGATATTCAGTATATCATAAAGTTTCACTGTAAAAAAAATGGTAAACTTTTAAAGATGTGAGTTCAAGTTTCACAATTTTTTTGCCGATTTCTTATGGAATGTCCCTTATGTCCTTTTGAATGAGAAACGTTCGCTCATATGGTAGCGAGAATTGTTATGGGTAGATAGAGCGACATGATTTTTAATTCGACCGGTGTTGTCGAGATGTTTTACTAATGAAATATATGTAAATTCTCGTCAAAAATGAAATTGACGAATATGGGCTACGATGATATAACATTCTGTATACAGCGACGGTTCGGCGCGTATGAAATGTTTTATTATGTTACCGCCAAGTAAATAAATAAGAATAACTTCCACCTAAATCGATTGAATAAAAATAATATGCGAATGATGAATAAAGGTGTTCTATAAAGAAGAATTAGAATATCAAGGGTAGGCCTATATGAAGATCAATAACATACTGATAATACATTTTCAATTACTACAGCTAAGGGAGCGCCTATTTAATTTAATAAAAAAAGATATAGGCTTAGAAATGAATTATTATGATGGAGTCTTTAAATGTTCTGAAAACTGAGATTTGCGATATAAAGATATAGAATTATTATTAAATACCGACATACATATTTATAAAGGATAATCATTGAAAATTACATTGGAAAATTAATTAGTTAATTGACCGCATTGGTTAAAAGAAAGCAAATATGTTTACCGCAACATTGAGATCTATGTCTCATTAAATAAATAAATGTCCCAAATAGAATAAATCAGTAGCTAATTGGAATCTTTAAAAAATGTTAGTTTATAATAAGTGAGTTCCTGTGCGTATGTAAAGTACGAACCATGGATAGTATGAACTACAAAGGGGTGGTTAGAAAACAATAATTATAAAAAAAACTTCGCAAGACATTGCAAGGATTGAGATATATGGAAAACGTATTATATGAAATTACCTAGCGTGTGAAAAAAGTGACGAAATAAAAAAAAAGAACTTATAACGAGTGAAAAAAGAAGGATAAGATGTATGGGATATGTATAAATTAACCATAAGATTAAAATAAGAAATACATTTGTTGATTATGAATGATAAAAAAACAGTTAAGGATTTAACCACTGATCGGAAATAGAGTTTAAATTTACATGTTTTTTGTTGTTGTTCTAGTGGTAATATGCAGAAAACTAAGTAAACCAGGATGATATATGTTCAATAAGATAAACTGTTTTGTGATTGTAATAAAAAAGGAAAGGTATTTCCATGTATGGTACTTGAAGGAAAATGAATAGGGTAATACATTTTGGTTTGATGTAATTAGTATGTTTAATTACTTGTCTTCTAATGGGAGCTTCGTTAAACAAAAAAAATAATTATAACTTACTTACTTACTTACTCACTGGCACTATCGAACCCGTAGGTTCATGGCCGCGCGGACATAAACTCTCCATACACCCCTATCCTGAGCTAATGCTTTCCAATCATTCCCTGTATAATCTACTTCCCCTCAAATCATAGTTAATATTTTTCTCCCACCTCATTCTTAGTCTACCAACCGGGAGTTTTCCTTCTGGCTTTCCTACAAGAAGCTTCCATGCAAATCTTTCATTCCCCATACGTGCAACATGTCCTGTCCATCACAGTCTACGAGACTTAACTGTTCTTATTATATCTGGCTTCCTATAAAGACCATGTAGTTCGTCTTCTCCATTCACCTGTCTGTTCATATGTCTTTGGTCCAAACATTTTTCTAAGTACTTTATTCTCAAATACTTGTAATCTCCTTTCCTCCTTTAAAGTAAGAGTCCATGTTTCGCACCCATATATTATAACTAACGTTAGTATTTTTCTGTTTTAACAAGAGGCATTGTGTGGCGAATATGATACGGCCCTAATCTAGTATAGTGATTAAGGTATATGATAAATGAAGAAATAATGAATGAACTGAATATAGTTTAAAAGAAATAAAATAAAATCGTATTGGTAAATAGTTCTCACAAAGGAGCGGTCGAGAACCTAAGTAAAAAGAGATCATAAATATGTAACCCCTCTAATTAGACTTGAAATCCTTAAGCTGGGTCTAGCTTGAAAATTCACGTTTGGGAGAAACGTCAAACTCAAAAATTTACAATCGCGGAAAGCCCAAACGGGTAAACACGCTCCCTAGCCGTGATAATAAAATCTCAAATGTAGGCGGGAATGTAAATAAAATATTTACGCCCTTAGAAGACACGTGATTGAATATTCTAACCAATCAAAATCAGAGTTAGGGTATACGACCATATATGGGAATAACTGGTCCTGACTTCGATGCGAAACTCATGAGGACAAATTATAGACTTATACTCAACACTCATAATAAGAACACCTAAATGTTTTTGCTTAAAATATCCTGTAACAGCGATTATGAGCTGAGGGAAAATCTCTCGAACTCAAATCATTTGCTAGTCCTCATTAGTGAAATGTCGAAGGCCAGGGGTAGAAACGTTTTATGTTCACAGTGTAATGTGCATTTAAGTTGGCAGAGATTAATTAAATAAAATAATTCAAATAATTAGTGATTGTCTGTTCCTACGCAATTCTCCTTCCGAACCCTTTATAGATAGGAGTCTCAGCGCTCACCCTGAAACAGGAACCGACTAGCTACTGAGGTAGGGCAAGTAACAATTCACAATTAAATCAAGTGGAACCCGAGTGACCTTAAGAGCAACCAATACTTCCCGCCCCAACTTAGGCCATGTCTTGCACTAGTTATATTGATTTAGCATATAGGCTTATATTTCCTGTGTTTTCTAATGTAACCCGTAAACCCCATATATTTAAATATAGTCCAAAAGTGTCAAATGAGAAAGAAATGACATTATTAAAATGGCTGAATAATTGAATACAATTTGCCCTGCAGTCCACCTGGCAATACGTTTAGTTTGGCTATGTGTGTGTGTGTCTTATGTGATGACGAAGGAGCAAGATGTGCATTATATAGGGGACTTGCAGGAGTGATACTTTAATATAATAAAATAACATCAAGTCGTGTCCAAATCCGGGTAGGGTTGAGAGATGAGATTATGCCCCAACATTTATAGATGTCTGTGAATAACAAAGGGTGCAGACCGACTACTTCTGATGAACGAAATGGATGAGACGAGTATGGGAAAAGGTGAAATGAAAATGTGGTAGGGGAAAATGGGAGAAACCCCGAGAAAAACTGCCGCAGCACCGTTTCCTCCACTATAGTGACGGGGACTCAAATATAGTTAAAAAAGCTACTCAGACTAAAACACAAATTAATAAGATTACACTAATAATGAATATTATAAATCAGGTTATCGAGTCCCCAGCGGTGAGAGACGAGTGTCTAATCGCGTGCGTCACGGATCCGCCTGATATATCAACGCCCAATCAGGGCTAACCTTTCTTCTTATTATTATTAAGAAAACCTCATAATTAATAATAAAAATACAATTTTTCTCGCTACAATAATATATTATTTAAACGATCTATTCGTCCATTCCATAAATTACATCCATTAAAATAAAGCGTAAATTCTGTATACTCCTATTAGTATTATGAACAATTTCAATACCATCGCGTATTGATACGAATAATGAGTCGATGAACAAATTGAATTTGGCGGTTCCGCTGCAGCAGCGGTCCATTCAACGAATTTCACATATTTCCGCTGCATTGGCAGCCATTTTTGCTAAAGCGCTTCTGCAGCGCCATTGGCCGCTGAATGCGACCAGGGACTAGTTAAACTAAGGTAAAGAGAGGGGGAGAGAGAGAAAGAAAGGGAGAGAGAGAGAGAGAGAGAGAGAGAAAGAATGTGAGCGTACATTTTCCTACCCCTTTTTCTTATAAAGACTTCACAACCTTCAGAGTACCAATCCCAGCAGTGTAACGAGTTCAGTTATGCGGCACACACTAAGCAAGAAAATAAACAATAGAAGCAGAATAAAAAATTATCAGTACAGTTGTGAAGAATTCACAAAACGCTTAAATAGCTTGGAAAAAGAAAGGAAGAACTGAAGAAAAATCTAAAATTATTGTTCAGTTTGATAATATATGCGGATCAGTATCAGAAATATCGATGGTGTGCCTTAAATTGTAATTTTCTGAGAGAAAATGTAATCATGGAAGAGTGTCCGTATAAAAGTACTTTGTCAGTTAAAGAAAAAATAATTGATCAAATTACCTACTGCAGTCTTACTTTTAAACTCACTGTAGACCTAGAGTTGAGCGTGATAATCGTTTTACTATTCCACTGGGATGTACTGTTATTTAATGTTACGTTATTTGTTTAAAAATTTGTGTCCACTAAGGAAATAAAGGGGGCATTTTACATGTTACAAAATATCTGAATTATAGTCCTTTTTCAGTTCATTAATAATTATTCCCATAAAGAGATATATTAATTTCTTATAGTTTAAGTCTTTCTGTAATATTGTTAGTATAGTAAAATCACTCTTACGATTATCGGCTCGAGAAAGTTGATAGGCCTACAACCACTTTGTGGCAGGTATGATAGTTGAGTAAAACTCAAAAGAGTTATTTATCAATGTGAAAAGGCTTGACACAGAATGCCCAGTCTTGCCGTAATGGATTGAACTATAAAAAATGTTACCTCACATGTAGATATACAAGCCGCTCTGCTATACTTGTTTCGGCCTTAGTTTATGTTGTACTGTAAACAAAGTCACGAAAGGTATCCTTCCGCAGGCATCTGTGATTGGCGGAGCGATGGTACTATTTTACGCGCCATCTGACTTGCTGTCAAATTCCGACGGTATTATACTTTTCACCAAAACTTAAGAACTTTGCCTCACACCACTACCTTAATTCGGCTATTAGCGATACTTTCAAACCTTTTGCCGTAAGCATATGCATCTTATTACAGGACAATAGTTGCTTTTCTTCATGTGTATTTAAAAGCAGGATAAAAAGGGTTGCCTTTTGTTCACTGGAATTTATGAGTTGTGAAGAGAAGGGATGAGTCCAAGGTATTTCCTGAAAATGAGGTTCTAAAGTTTTGGCAATAGCTATAATTTACCAAAGTTGCATGCATCTACACGTATATTAGAAAATATAAAATTATAATTTAAAATAACACACTTGATTAGGCCTAAACGCTTTTCAATTAATTTCGAAAGAGGGAAGCGGCAAAATAGTTATGCTACTAACACACATGATGTTTGACGTATTCTACACGAGTGGCCATGTTGGAATAACTGAATATCCCTCTTCGTCTGCGCGAAATGGTGTTATATTTAAATTTATATAAATTTATACTTACTGTTCACTATTGTAATTTTTTCATGTGTTATATTTTGTTTTATTACGTTTTTATTATTTTTGCGATAATTTTGTTCATACATAGTAATTCTATTATATAAAATGTAGATTTATGAGGGAACTATGTTTTCATCTACGCCGCTGGACAACGTTGTCAGTAGGTCATGTAGGCAATAAAATCACACTTAACCACGTGCTTCTATTTACATTACAACCTAAACTAAGCCTGAAAGAAGTATAGTCATATAAGAACAACCCAACCTTTGACTGTCGAAATTAGGGAAAAGCTAATCACAGTCAAAGAGACAACAAAAATAGATCTCCATTGGGTCAAAGCTCGTGCAGGTCTTCAAGTCAATTAGAGTGCTGACTACCTAATTAAAATTGCCGCCAGTTACAAAACTACTACAGACTAAAACTTAAACGCCAGGCATGCAATTATAAAAGAGTGTTACCAAAGAATCTCAAATTTAATTTACACCAAATTCAAGGACGCCTTTTAGGTGATTCTAAATCTTCTTCCTCTTTCAATACTAATTAATTTTAAATTGTTACAGAATTTGAAATTATTGCGCAATATGTTTAGTATATTGTTCTCTTGCATTAAAAATGATGTACCCAATATTACTAGAAAAATCTGACTCGGAAGAGACGTCAGAGCCTTTGTCTTTTAAAGTGTAAATCATTTAATTTTTGTATTGAATTAAGTTGGTAAATATGTGGACCGCCTTCTCGTGTAGGAGGTATTGTGTAATTATCATTTTTCTGATTGAATATTATGTTTAGCGAGGGCTGTCCTATTAAACGCATTGCAGGCAATATAACTTATGAAATATTAAGAATGTTCTAGAAAGATTCCTTCATGATGCATTATAATTGCTTGAATGTCCAACAAGCACCAGTTGGAATGAACCATTCGTTAAGGGCAGACCCTCTCTCTCCGCTCCGCGAGAAAGTTATCGCGTTATGTATAGATTACTAAATTCGAACATTTGATAAATAGTGCAACTCCGAAAAGCGTTACAATCTGATTTAAACTTAAGGAATTCGTGAAACTAAAATGTGATTCCGAGTGAAAGTTTAATGACTATTTAACTCATGCCACAAATGTTAGTCAATAACCAATCACGTTTCAATGAATGTTGTTTTACAACCAATGACAGTCGCTCTTTATCGATTTCTCTTTATCAGCTCCTGCTTTTGTGATAAAGAAACCTCCTCCTTTTCAATGTTCTGAACAGGTCAAAGCATTATTTTTCTCCAACAAATACATCGAATATAGCAAATAATGAAAATATTTCTTGATTTTACCGAGTTGTTTACTAAAAAAATAAATGAAAAACCCGTAATGTTGATTATGATATATAGTGTGATGTGTTTCATTATTTCTCCACTTGGGTGCACTCTTACAATATTGCGATCTTATTTGGCAATAAATAATATCATCAAGCAGCAGTGAATGAATATAACTTCAACACACACACACACACACATATATAATATCAGCATCATGAACAAATTCGTTTTAGGCCATGTGGCTTGTACAGTAAACTTAGCGAAGATGGTCTTGATCTTTCCACCGATGTTTTGGTCTTCCTTGGTCCCTATGTCCAGTTGGGGTATATTGGAATGCCAATTTTGGAAGTCTGTTTCTTGCCATTCTTCTCAAATGATTTTTCCATTCTTGTTGGTATCTTTGTATATCTTCACTTAAACTTGTTACTCCAAGTTTTCCTCTGATAACAGTGTTCCTTTGGTGATCCAGTCTATTAACTCCTAACAATGATCGTAAGAAGCGCATTTGGCTTACTTGAAGTTTATGAGAGTTTCTTTTATTTAAAATCAAAATTTCACTTCCTTATTTTAGAGCAGCTTTTGATGTGATGTTATGTAATCTTAGTTTTGTCTCTGTCCTCATCTGTTTACCAAACTGTCTTCGTATTACCCCATTCATTTTATTATAGTTTTGTAATTTTGAATCAATGCCACTCTTATACTCTGCAAATACACTTCCTAAGTAAGAGAAATCTGACACTTGTTCTATAATTTTTCCATCAATCTCAATTTTCACCCGTTGTATGTTTTTTCCACACATTGCCATTGTTTTGGATTTTGATGTGGAAATTTTCATATTATATTTGCTGGCAATTTTGAATAATTGATATGCTGCTATTTGTAAGATATCTTCGGAATCTGATGATATTATTTGATCATCAGCATATAATATTGTTTGAATTATTCTATTCCTAGTTATTGAAATTCCACTGTTTACTGTTTGTTTCCATTCTTGCACTATTCTGTTAATATATATATTAAATAAGAGTGGTGATAGTCCACATGCTTGTCGAACACCTTTGCCTGTGTTTATGTGTTCTGTTATTTCTCCATCTGGTAATTTAATTTTGATTTTAGGATTTTGATATAAGCTTTGTATGGCTCGTATTACATGTGAGTGTATATGTTCTTCATGCTGTATCTGCCAAAGTTTAGCTCGGTTTACATTATCATATGCCTTTTCATAATCTATAAATAGTATGTACAGTGGGAGATTAAATTTTCTCCTTTTTTCCATAATTTGTTGCAGGGTAAATATTGCATCCATAGTGCTCCTCCCTTTTCTAAATCCACATTGTTCTTCTTCCAAAAATGTTTCACTACTTACTGATAACTTATTTTTAATTATGTTGGCATATAATTTAGATGAAGTTGGGAGTAAGGTAATGCCACGGTACTTATCACATTTGTTTGTCTGACCTTTCTTATGTATATTAATTACTAGACCCGTTTCCCAATCCGTTGGAATATTAAGACAATGCCAAATATTGTTAAAAAGTTCTAATAGTTTCTCTTTCAAGGCAGTTCCTCCATACTTAAAAAGTTCTAAATTTAAATCATCTAAACCTGGACTTTTTCTGTTCTTGGCCTTCTTTAAAACTTCTTCTAGTTCGTCCATTGTTATGTCTGGTTTTTCTATTTCATTTTCACAAGTCAAATTCGAAGTAATTTTTTCAGTGTGAGTGTTCGGTTCTGGCCAAAGATTTTTGTAGTAAGTAATCCAATCTTGTTTTGGTATCAGATTAACATTAATTTTGTCTTTTGTTTCCATCTGTAATTTTTTGAATATTTTAAATCCCTGTCTTTGTATATATATATATATATATATATATATATATATATATAGATCACGATATGCGAATATGTCCAATGTGCAGGAACTTTGAAGATGAGATACATATGTTAGGAAAATGTAATAATTTAGAATATTGGAGACGTCAGTTATTATCGGAAAGATTTCTAAATTCAAATCGGGAAAGACTGGCATGCTACGAGTTATTGGTAAATCCAGAAAATTCAATAAACGTGGGTAAATTTCTGGACAAAACGCGGAAAATAAGAACAACACTCATTCGTGAATAAATATATGTTATCAAAATGCAATACCATTAATTCTTAGTGTAGAATGCTATTGTGTTATTATTTAATTGTAATATTAATGTGTTTTCTTTATGTAATTGTAATGTTATTGTTTTTTTTTGTTGTTTATTTCTCTTTACACTAGTACCAATTATTACTTTATTGTAACGGACTGTCAACATCACGTACTGCCCGTGCGACCCATATCTGTAAATACTATTGTAAATACCTTACTTTTTGTCTAATAAAGTCCTACTACTACTACTATAAACTCAATGGCTAGGTAACCAGTATGTTCAATTTCTCAAAAGCAGTGTTCCTCTATTGGTCCTGTACTCATCCAAATGCATCCACTTTTTATCACTATCCTATCCTTTAATATATATCCGGGTATTAACTCCTCCCGTCTATGTCCAAAACTTTATATTGGTCTCTAATAGTCTTTTTCCACAAAGGTTAAAACTCAAACTCCTTGGAGCGGCAGAACTAGAAAACCATTGCCCTAGTAGCCGGCTGTTGGCCTCACATCCACTTGCGTTAATCATGGAGATGTTCGAAAATCTATCCAGTATAGTGGTGATATGTGGTAAATATATTTAATTTCCAGCCGTTAGAGTTATTTTCTCAACCTGGAACGTCTACTCATAGTAGCTATCCATATTCGACCTGATACGGAGTGCGCACCAGTCACATACTGACCGAAATCCCATAATAAAATTCATTTTTCAAATGGGACTCGAACTAGCTCATGTCGCTTGGCTCTGCATCAAGGCATGATGCCTTAAACTACTTGACTTTTGCGGGACGTTCCATAGGACTTTTCTGTTAAAAATTTTGAAAAGATTTCTGACTAACAATGACTAATGTATAAAAACAAAATTGTAATCGAGACAAAACTTTTACTTGTATATGTTTTCTTCCCTTATGGGTAATTTTAAGTAGCCCGAGTCAGCTGCTTCAATAACGGACACGACCTGTCAGTAGATGATTTTTAAGCTGATACCGTATAGGCCAAAATATTTAATTTACCGTACAAGAAATTAGATGAGTGATCGGCTAAAAGGCCGTATCACTTTCTATGAAACAGGACATTTATTTATAATTTTATACATAACATGGTGATTTGATATGGGTGTTGATAATGGTTAGGTGGTGTACAGGGAGTATACTTGCTTACTGACTGGCACTATCGATCCCGTAGGTTCATGGCCGCGCGGACATAAGCTCTCCATATATCCCTATCCTGAGCTAATGCTTTCCAATCATTCCCTGTATAATATACTTCCCTCAAATCATAGTTAATGTTATTCTCCCACCTCATTCTTGGTCCACAAATTGGGCGTATTCCTTCTGGCTTTCCAACAAGAAGCTTCCATGCAAGTCTTTCATTCCCCATACGTGCAACATGTCCTGCCAATCGCAGTCTACGGGACTTAACTATTCTTATTATATCTGGCATTCGTATAAAGACCATGTAGTTCATTGTTATGTGGTCTTCTCCATTCACCTGTCTGTTCATCTGTCTGTGGTCCAAAAATTTTCCTAAGTACTTTATTCTGAAATATCAACTTTTATAAGATTCATGATGTGTTCCGTTGAGGTTTATTCAAAATTAATATACATTTTTGGAATATTCACCTGAAAGGTCCGTCTCCTCAACTTAATTAATCATTAATGATTAATTTGTTATTAATTAAGTTGAGGAGACGGACCTTTCAGGTGAATATTCTATAATTTTATATTAATTCTCAAATACTTGTAATCTCCTTTCCTTCCTTAAAGTAAGAGCCCATGTATAACTGGTAGAATAATAGTTTTATACATTTTCAGTTTAACGTTTCTTGAAAGGAGTTGGGGCATCAAGAGTCTCTGCAATGCATAATAGCACGCATTTCCAGAATTGAGCCTATGTTTAATTTCTTTGTGCATCTCATTCATATTTGTGATTATTGTTCTAGGTATTTGAATTCAGCGACTTCCTCAAAATCACGCTCATTTGTCATTAGCTGTCCATTACCTTTATATAATGAACTTCTACGTGTGACCATATATTTAGTTTGATATTTACTTCCAGTCCTAATTTCTTAGTGTTACTCAATAGTGTGTGTGTGTTGTCCTTTAGCATCTCCTTGCTATCGGCCAATAATACTAAATCATCAGCATAAACTAACAGCTTGTTAATACCATTGAGATGGAAGGCGTCCTCATTCTCTAAAGATTTAATGGCATGCTCTAGTACAAAATTAAATAGTAGAGGAGATAGTGCATCTTCTTGCTTCAACCCATTGTGGATTTCAAAAGTGTCCCAAAACTGTTTGCCTACACGCACCCTACTCTTTGTGCCATTTAGATCCATTCGTGTAAGTCTAACTAACTTTTAGGAATTCCGAACTCCAGCAGGATACTATATAACTTCTCCCTCTTAATTGAATCATATGCTTGTTTGAAGTCTACATATAGTTGAAGTAAAGTACCAATATATTCCCATTTCTTTTCTAAAATCTGTCTTATACTAAAAATCTGATCTGCTGAAGACCTGTTTCTTCTAAATGCATGTTGATGATCTCCTAGAATGTCATCAATTTAGGGAGTAAGTCTGCTTACTAATATATTTGTAAGAATTTTGTACGAAGTTGAAAGTAATGAGATGCCCCTGTAGTTGTTGCAATCAGTTTTATCTCCTTCCTTATAAATTGGTACGATAATTGATTCCATCCATTCATCTGGAAGAGCTTCTTTTTCCCAAATCATACTAAGCAACCAGCGTATATTGTCCATCAATTTTTCTTCCCCTGATTATATCAGTTCTGCTGGGATCTCATGTGAACCTGATGCTTTATACATCTTCAATTTACAATGTTTCATGACATTCGTCTTAACCCTTAAATAAAAATGTAACCTATTGGATACATTGATTTCATTTATTTAATATTGTTTTTTGATCAATAGAAAAACAAACGAGTAAAAATTACTTAAATTTATGTATATTACGCAACAATATATAATAATAACACAGTTTTACATGAATTTATTTTCCCTGCTGTCCGGTACATTTAAATAACTGGCACATTGTATTGACAATTTAAGGGTTAAAGGAAAGGAAAAAGTCACTCCAAAATGTGACCTCGCTAAGGTAACTTGTCCCAATCTGTTATCGAACCCGTGCCTGCTAAGTCCGCGCCGACTGCATTACATGTAAACCACAGTGGTTAACACAAACATTTTATTGGAATGAAAAATTAAATTGTACTTAGATTCGTTTACTTTATAAACACTGTAAAATAATATAATTATTTATATCGACTAAATTAATGTTATTAATATTGAGATTAAATACTTATAGTTATGTAAGCTTTCTTCTCTTTTGAGGTTTGGATGTATTGCGGATTGTATTAAGTTATGATATGACCATAATGGCAAGTCTCCAAGAGCTAGATGATAAAGAAACCATTGTGGCAAGTTATTGAGGACATTTATTAAGCGGCGCCGCAAAGCAGTTCCATACTCAACAAGTTGTTTGAAACTAAGCTGTCCTTGTCTATGTGTTTTTAATGTAAATATTTCTACGTCTGTAGATGGACATATGTACAGCATTATCGCAAAAATCGGAAAATCGCCTTGTATTATCCATACTTTTATGCACTTACACAGTGTAAATCTTATAAAATGTTTGTTTTAGATTAAAATAATGTGAATTAATATTGATATTATTATCTCGTAGTTTGCAATCGGCATTCTTGTATGGAAATCAGAAGGAAAGCTTCAAAAGCCGGCATGACTCGTATGGATATTTAAGCATGTAAGACTTCCATCATGAGCTGGTATAGATACCATCGCATGGATTATTTCTTACTTTCAATCGACTGAATCCAGTTCATGTCACTGATATCGAGTTCCCTAAAATATGCTGGAATACCATCTTCATCAGCTGTTGTAATCGTTGGTCCAGAAATTCGAAAACTGATGATGGACAGTCAGTTCGAGAATACTGTGAGTGGAAAAGTAAAGTATGCCTGGAATTCTTATAATTATTAATTATTATTATTAAGTAATGATTAATTAGTGGCAAATAACAAATTCTGTTCCTGTTTTTCACACAAAATTCTTGTTGAAAGTAATTTTTATTACTTTTACAAAGCTATAATTTCATATCTAGTTATTCATGAATATTTTTGAAACCTAACGTGATGGGAGAAAATGGAGATCAGTTTCGAATTGAGCACAAAAAAAAACTATCAGATTTTAAAAAAACAAAAAAGTTTTAAAATGCACAACGGTGTTGTTATTAAACGTAGGTAAAATATCCCAATACCGACATATATGCGCGGTGCCGAGCATATATAGATTTCGGTAGGCCCGTTACGGTCTCTAGCCATCTTTTGAGTGGTCTTCACAAAGATCTACATCCTCGGGAATGATAATTATAAATCTGACGAGAGATGCGAAATGGATCCACAGGTTGAAGGTGTATTAGCCAATTATTTCTATATGTAGTTATTTGGTCCATAACCGAAGTGATTTTAAGTTCTTGAAGGATATCTACGTTTTTCGTTTTGTCTAACTTAGTGTATCCAGCTGTTTCTTCTCATGAACTTCATTTCGATAGCTGTTATTCTGCTTATATATCTTTTGCATATAGTCCAAGCTCCTCTTGTTGTAAGGAGTTAATGCAGTATAACACAAGTGCCAAGTAACGATTTGATTAAATTTGAAATAAATCGATAATACTTTTGTGATTATGTTTTTCACTAACATCAGAAGTTTTTAAAATAGTTTATTAGGTTCCTCTAGCGAAACTACTCCCACTACATTTGGAATAAACCTCCTAACAGAATCTTGTGTTTCATCTACCTTATGTGTGTATGTATATACCTACCCCGCACGTCCCGTGTACACGGGTACTCCCTAGCAGGAGTTTCTTAATCAAGCTAACTTAGTTTCGCTTATTTACTTACAGTATGTCGTATATCTAGTTTATAGAAAAGCAAATTATATTTTCACTCATAAATTGACGTACAATCATTTTACACATATCTTCAAATTACTCCTGTTGAACTGGTTACGGATGTGCATGTACTTCTCTCTTTAATTATGTAATAGCTGATTTAGGTTCGGTATTGCTATGTTGTTTCAATAATTGTCTATTGCTCACTACAAATCTTTGATTACTGAAATACATAATTTACATAGTACATTTTAGCCATTCAATGTAAAATTATCTCCACTAATTGCTTCTAAAATCTGATTTAAATTTACCTTCACTTTTCTTGATTAGTTTACACCAAATTTCCTCATTGAATGTTGAATGTTATTCTTACAGATTGTTCTTGGTCTTACTTTTATGCTGTTTTTTTTTTTAATTTTTCTTGTATGGATGGTCATCCTGTATTAGTCGTACGTGTAAATACCATATTAGCATTTATATTTCTTTATTATTCATCCATTTTCTAATTTCTGTATTTCTAATTCTTTCCATTCGAGATTGTTTGACAATTCTTCTCTAAAAATCCATTTCAATTGCATGTTGTTGTATCATTGTCCAAACTGCAGATCCATATAACATTATAGTTTATAGTATGGACTTAAAAATAGTTGTTTTGTTCTCTTAGTGGTATTTTTGTGAATACTTTGAGTAATTATTACACCAAACAATACCAGCCCCATATGGAGTTAATGGTGGCAGGGCTGCTGTCTTATGGCTTAAACCATTTAACCATCATGTACATTAGCCGCACATGAAGGGATGCTCCTTCCCTTCCGGATGTTCCGGCTGGGAACAGTATGTTCAGAGAATGGAAGAAGCAAGATTGCCCACGATAGCATATCATTTTACACCAAAAGGATGAAGATTTGCAGGAAGACCTAGGAAGAGATGGAAGGAATTATTGTGAATTCGGAACAGGTGAATCGTCTAAACTTTGAAGTGAAGATGACGATATTTGTAGGCCTACTCATAGTTTAGGGTTTAATATTCCTATGGTTTTTCTTCCATTACTGATACTGCTTGCTATTTCTTTATTTGCTGTTCCAACTGTCTCTATATTTGATCCCAAATTTCAGAAAATATCGCTCTTATTTTTCTTTCCCCATCAATATATAATTCATCTGGGTCGTTTGTTAAATATTCTGTTTTTTTTTGTTGATTTTCAAATACCATTTCTGGTATGTTGTTGACAACTGATTACACATAATAATTTGCATCTTCTCCATCCCGGGTTATAGTTGTCTGATCATCGGTAAAAAGTATGTGATGCAGTTATCTTCTTTCTGTTGATTATAGTCCCATTCTTGTACACTTACTTGATTCTATGAAACAAATATCTATATATATATATTAAAAAGTGTTGATGACATAGTATATCATTGTAACAATCCTTTACTGGTGGATAGGATCATAATACGGAAAATAAACTTAACTTCCACAATATGAATATAATTACTGAGTTAGATCTGTATTATCCATCAAACGGAAATGCCAGCGAACATTGCAACTATATTGATTAGTTAATAGGTTTGAAATTATTTTAATATTTAAATTAATTGGTTGTCATTAACATATTATACTGTATGAATGATAGATATACACTTTATAGAATTAATTTACAATTGTATTTTAGAAACTGCCCATTTTAATGATTTTAGCTTAATTACTTGTTATTTTTAAACGAAATAGTACATTTTTCCATAATGAGAGTGTACCGTTTCTTCACTGGATAGAAATATGGATCTTATTACTTACACATATTTTCTATTCACATTTATGAAAAAGTTATTCTCGCTTATCATTAATTCTATTTGTAACAGTTTTTATCTCTGCATTGTAGGGTAAGTTTTCTAACGTTGCCGGCTCCTTCGATAAGCCATTTAGAGAATTTCTATGTGTTAACTAGTATTATCTGATGGAATTTTATTCCATACGTTATGGTGCTGGTGTATTAACATCTTAGTTAAGAATTGACCTATGTAATTATAAGGCAACGGTACAGGAAAGTAAGATTATCAAACATTTCCTGTAATTTACTAAGGCTATTTAAATGGACACGTCAGTGAAACGTTAACAAAGTAACTAACTAACTAAGTCACTGGCACTATCGAACACGTAGATTCATGGCGGCGACATAAGCTCTGCACACATCACTATCCTGAGATAATGTTTTCCAATCATCCCAGTATATTCTACTTCCCTCATATTATAATAAATGTTTTCTCCCACCTCATTCTTGGTCTACCAACTAGGTGTTTTCCGGTTCTCCTACAAGTAGCTTTCGTCCCCATAGTACCAGATGTACTGCCTACCGCAGTATACGATACTTAACTGTTCTTATTATATCTGGTTTCCTATAATGATCATGTAGCGCAGTTTTATATATGTAGTCTTCTCCATTTATCTCTCACTACATTTCTCTTTGAACCAATTTTTTTTCCTAAAAGCTGTATTCTCAAAATACTTTTAATCTTTCCTCCTCCCTTAAATTAAGAGATTATGTTTCGCATGCATATAATATAACTGGGAGAAAAACAGTTTTATATGTTTTCAGTTTAACGATTGTTTAGAGATTTATTGAGGAGCCCCGTAATGCATAATAGCATGCATTACCAGATTTAAGCTTATGTTTAATTAATTTGTGCATCTCATTATTGTAATTGTTATTCGCAGATATTTTAATTCAGCAACTTCTTTAAAATTCCCCTTATTTGTCATTAACTGTCAATTTTCATTATATATTTCTAGATGTGAAAATATACTTAGTTTTATTGATGTTTACTTCCAGTTCCAAATTCTTAGTGTTACTCAATAAAGTGTGCGTGTTGGCCTTTTAGTATCTCTTCGCTATCGCCTAATAATACCACACCAACAACATAAACTAACAGTTTATTCATGCCATTGATTTGTAGGAATTTGTTATGCTCTAAAGATTGGTTGGCATGCTCCAGTACAAAATTGAATATTAGTGAAGATACCGCATCTCCATGCATTAAGCCATTGTGAATATCAATTGTATCCGACTAATGTTTACTTACACGCACCCACTCTTTGTGTAATTGAGACACATTCGAATAATTCAAACTAACTTTTAGGAACTTCTAACACCATGAGGATACTCTATAACTTCTTCCTATTAATTGAATCGCATGCCTTTTTTAAGTCTACATATAGTTGATGAACAGTGCCATTATATTCCCATTTATTTTCTAAAATATGTGTTATACTGAAAATCTGATCGGTTGTAGACTTGTCTCTTCTAAATCCATATTGATGATCTCCTATTATGTCAAAAATATAAGGATAAACTCTACTTACTAACTTTCCTTAGAATTTTGTACGAAGTTGACAATAATGTGATTCCCCTGTAATTGTTACAATCAGTTGTATCTCCGTTCTTATAGATTGGTACGGTAATAGATTTTTTCATTCATTTGGAAGAACCTCTTTTTCCCAAATCATAGTAAGCAACTGATATATCTTCACCACCAATTTATCTCCCCCTGTTTTTTTTCAGTTCAGCTGTGTTCTCCTTCTGAAATTGATGCTATACCCATCTTCAGTTTCTCTACAGTGATTAACTGATTGCAATTCTAATAGTATCATTTTCAAGAGCGTTAAACGTATATTTTTATTCACACTTTTGTATTAGTCCACTTGTTTGAAGAACCGCTAGAGTGGTAGCGTTCAACGAGCCACGGCGAGTTTCCGTGAATGGGCCATATACTTTCCATAGTATATTTAAAAAAATCGTTTCAGAAAATGTAATATAATGTTATCGTCAGTCCAAAGAAACCTCAAAAGGTTCTTGTCCCCAAAGGTAAAAGAGGAATTTGTTCGATAGAAAAACAAGGAGTTCCACTATTACCGCTGTTTGCTGTTTAAGAGCCGCTGGGCAATATGCCCCACAGCACATGTTCAGAAAAAAAATTAGCAATCTGACCTATTCCAGGATCAATTTTTCCTGTAAACCGGAAAGTGGATTTTTCATAAAAACATATTTGTGAAATGGTTAAAGTCTTTCTTCGATGCAGTGAATTTATAGAACGAACGGAAAGTTTTGCTTGTAACTGGTGATAATTTCACGCATAGGCCTACTACGAATTTGGATGCTCTAGAAGTGACTCGAGAAAAATGTGCAAGGGCACTCATAATTATAACAGTTTAATTATTAATTCATTGAGGAGTTAATACAATGGTGAAGTTGAGATGTTCCAACGCTAAAACTTCAGTAAAGGGGAACCTGGAACTTGTCTCCAATTTTCATATACCGTAGCAGGACTTTAGATAAAGTGTATGGGTAAGCAGTAATAGAATAAACTGTCATGAAATGATTAAAAAACAGTAGTTTTCCAGTTAACAAGGATGTATTTCAAGCTTTTTATTTGGGTTCGTCAGCGGCATGGATTCAACCCCAGCTACTCAAGTACTGCTGGAGTAATAAGTATGTTCATAATTTTGGATTAAAACAAATTAATACATTTGCCAACTTTCATTCAAATCAATTACACATGAACATTGATTTTTATTTTCGCGCCGCACGAGCAGACATCAATCGCATTTGACTTGACAGAGCCATCTGTGTTCATATTACTGCATCTAACACCACCTACTGCACTATAGATGAATTCATGTATGGATATATAATATACCAGCTAATACACGGCGTGCGCTGCTACGCCAAAATAAATGAAAATTAATGTGCTTTTATGTTCAGTTGAATAAGTAAGAGGGCAAATAATTATACATTTATATTTTTAGATACCCCATGCTGTTTATCCGGCGTTGTCCGGGAATCTACTTATCCCGATCTTCTTGGCATAAATTACCTCAAAGATAAAAATTAATGTACTTTTTATGATTAGTTGAATAAGTAAAATGAAAAATATTTATAAATGTAAATCGTAATTATTTTAAGATTTCCCGTGCTGATTACCCGGTGTTGCCCGGGAATCTACTTAGCAGGTCTCCTTGGCGTAAATAAGCTAAAAGGTACAATTAGGTATTGTGAGTTATCCGTAAAAGAATACTCGCCATGTGCTACTATGCTTGCACAAGAATCTACACACTTACCTCCATCTTCTTGGCATCAATGAAAGAGAAAAATGGTTATTGTGAGTTATCGGTAAGAGATAAACATATTCTGTCGCGGACTTCTTTGTAGAGCTCTTTGAGATATTCAATTCTGTGTACATTAATTTTGTGTATTTGTTATGGTTTAGGCAGCGTAAGCCATTTAGAATAGAATAGATTTATTTAGCCTGGTGGAGTTAAGACCACTCACCAGGACAAACATATGTTACATATAAATACAAAAAATTACAATAATATTCATACTTAACAATTAAATCTGTCAAATTGAATAATAATGAAAATAATGTCTAATAATACAATGAAATTAAATAAAATTAATATTAAATTAATGATAGAATGAATACAGAAAGGAATAATAGCTCGAATCTACTATACATAAAAAGAAAAGAAAGAAAAAATTACAAAGGAAGTAATAAACTACAATGAATTAATCAATGCTTTTTATACAAGGCATTAGGCAAATATATTATCGATTCTTAAATCTATTTTTATTAAACAATGAAAAAACACATTATTAATTTTTAAAAAGTAATATTAGTGAGTTCTTTATGTTAGTAATTTTATTTTCAATTTGTTTCTGAAAGATGGTAAAGTTTGGCACTCTCAGACATAGGGTGGAAGGGAATTCCATGTTCTAGCAAGAGAAATTGTAAAATATTTCGAATAATAGGTAGTATGATGAGGAGGGATATAAAGGACACTGCGCTCAAGGGATCGGGTATCTAACGTATGTGTATCAGAGAGTCTAGAGAAGCGGTGTGATAAATAATAATGTAATGATGTGTGTAATATTAATAGAGAAGGCATAGGGCATGGATGGTTCTACGATCTTGTAGACGAAGCCATGACAATTGTTCCAGGGATGGTGTAACGTGATCAAATCTACGTATACCACAAATAAAACGTATGCAAGAATTATGAACACGTTGAAGTCGTTGAGTAATAACAGTAGTTAGGTCAGTAAAAAGAGTATCACAATAATCAAAATGGGGCATTGCAAGTGTTTCTACTAACATTTTCCTTAGAGCAAACGGTAAACAATTTCTTATACGATTTAATGAGTGTTTTTTTGAGAAGATAGTTTTGCAAATTTATTTATTTGTTTATTCCAAATTAAATGTTTGTCCATAAATACTCCTAGATTTTTTACTGTCTCACTACAAGGGATCTGAACCCCATTAAGTGACACATGTAATACTGCATTTGTGTTAATTGAGGATAGTAGTCTCTGATGGCCCATAATGATTGCTTGTGTCTTTCTAGGATTTAAATTGAAGTCCATATTTCTCTGTCCACGCCGTTAGCGAGTTAAGGTCCTCATTAATTTTTGTTACCACGTCATTTAAAGAATATTTGTCTGAGTGAAAGAAGATATGCATGTCGTCCGCAAATACATGATGTTTGAAATGTTTTAGGGAGTCAGATATGTCATTTATATAGATTGAAAAAAGCAATGGGCCGAGCACCGAGCCCTGTGGGACTCCAGCTTTACGGTAGATCCAAAAAGAGCGTAATGTAGAATTTCCTACAACATATTGCTGGCGCTCACGAAGGTTGGAGTTGAACCAATGCGTGACACTGTCAGAAAGTGAGAGGTTTTTTGGTTTAAGCAATAATAAGTCCAAGTCTACCGTGTCAAATGCTTCACTAAAGTCAAGTCGTGTAAGAATAGTAAGTTTTCGATTATCAGATGCTTCGCGTATGTCTTCACATATATTTAGTAGAGCAGTATTTGTATTGTGTCCTGTCCTAAAGCCTGATTGGTATTGATCTAAAAGGTCGTATTCAGTTAGGTAGTCAATCAGTTGTTTATGGACTAATCGTTCCAAAGCTTTTGAAAGGGTTGGTAAAATACTAATGGGTCGAAAATCGTAAGGAGTTAAGGGAGGTTTTACTTTCGGGAGTGGGCATACAATTGCTTGCTTCCATAATGTTGGGATATATGGAGGTTTGTAGTGAGGAGTTGAAAACATGAGTTATGGTAGGTAGTATAACATCGATTATTTTGTTAAGTAGAGTGATATTTATACGGTCAGTACCTTGTGCTATTGTTTTTATTCGTTTGAGAGCTTTCTTTATGTCATTTTCTGTAAGATATGAAATATGGAAATTAATGTTCTCTGTTTAGTGGATTTGTAATAGTAGTTCACTTATTGTCTGTGTTTTGTCTTTAGGAGTAAAGAATGTGCTTGTAAAATTGTTATTGAGTGTGTCCAGGGAAACAGGTAGTTTTTCTACCTGTGTGTCTTTCCTTCCTACATTCATTTTATTCAGATTTTTCCAAATGTCTGGGTTATTGTTATTGTTATTAGGTTCAGTAAGGCTGTATAGATGCCTACGTTTGGCGTTTCTGATAGTTTCAGTAGTCTTTAAGCGTCCAAAGAGCTACTTTTGTCACATTTTGCACTACAAAGGGCGATTTTTAAGGGTGTAGGAATTGAGTATCACAATTCTCTTATAGCCTATATTCATCCCGGGAATCTCCTGAACAGTTTGCAAAATGCCTCTCACAATCGGATCAACGGTATGGCCGCGCATGAAGTACTTACAAACAAACATTTATTTTTATATATTAGATTTCTGTGTGTGGATGCTGAACTATCGATAACACACACTACACGAAACTTGTGTTTATACAAATCGATATTTTATTAATTACTAGCTGCTGAGCCTGACGTCACAACTTGAAGACGATATGTACATGTTGATAATCGATAACCTTTAGGTCGAGTGAAGTATGGATCTATCTGACTTATCGATAATTCTTTTGTTGATGAGAGACAAGAATACGATTGGCTGATTTGAAAAGCGCCAGTTTTACAATAATACAATTTTTCGAACTAATATTTTTATATTCATTCCTAATATTTGATTTATTCATGTTATTTTTTTATAAAGTCGAATGGTAAGGCAGGAAGCGTTTTGGCACAGAGCTACGGGACTTGCGCTGGTTCCAGTTTCTATGGGGGAAGATTATTTTCTCATGGTATTTCGGCCATTATGGGACCGGCCCCATCCAGCATCGTGAGGCATTTGGGTAGCTACAATAAGTAGCGGTTCCAGGTTGAGAAAATCAGCTATAACGGCTGGAGTACTCGCCATGCTGACCACATTTCACCCCTACACGGGCTAGACGACTATCTACCTCAGTGACTGACACATGTGGATGTGAGGCCAGTAGCTGGCCGGTAGGAAAAAGGGCCTTCTGGTCCTGTCGCGCCATGATGGAAACACAATACATAAACATATTTTTATAAAACACAGAGAAGAAAATATAAAATCAAATTAAGTGGCATGCTTTGTCAGCTATAACAACCTATTAATTTAATAACCATTATTTATATTATATAATTGAATATCTCAACAATTGAACGATTTCGAAAGTGTATACAGTATATTATTAATGGAAATCAATAGTTGAAGTAATTTGGTATCAGCACTGAGTATTTTCAAATTAGCTATTAATTTGTTTTCAAGAGTTTTAATTAGTGATACTGATAAATGTGACATACCAAGTTACTAAAAGTTAATCTGAATGACTGCGTAATTGATATACACTGGAGACTCATTTTAAGTGAGCATCACTGCATGTATTTCAATATTGAATTACGCATGCAGGGGTATGAATTGTAAAATATTATTTTTTATATACTGTACTATTAAGGTAGGTCTTTAGAAACACATTTTCAATAATAATGCTCATACTACACTGCTCAAAACAATTAGAGGAACACTATGAAATATGCAAATATTTTTTCATTGGATAAAGCTACAAATATGAAATTAATAAAATACATTATTTGTGGTTATTTATTTATTTATTTATTGCTCATTTCAGTAAAAACAAATGAATAACGCTGACAATTAACTTTTCAAATAATTCCGCTATGTAAGCAATTGAATCTTGTGCTTATTTTTCAAAGTTAAACACTCGTTATATAGAGTTAGAATCGTGTATGGCCTCCACGACATTCGATGACAATTTGACACCTTCGTGGCATGCTCCCAATAATATTCTGGATTTCCTCTTGCGGGATATTCTCCCATTCCTCCTTCAGAGCATCTCCAAATTGCTGCAGAGTTTGAGGAGCTTGATGTCGGTTCCTGACCTTCCTGTCTAGATGATCCCACAAGTGTTCAATAGGGTTCAGGTCTGACGCTGACCGATGGCCACTCTATTTACCTCAATTTCATTACCTGAGGAGGACATCTTTCCTGGTGACAGCCGCCGCAGAATGTTTGCCCTGGCATTATCCTTCATAAACAGAAAATACAGGGACCTACTATCATGGCAGAAGGTACGACATGCTCTTCCAGAACAAAAAAACGGTGCTCGAATATACCGGACAGCATTCAGTTGCTGGGGAGCAAAGTACAAGGTCGTTACGATTGTTTGTACATAACTCCGGCCCACACCATTATGGAACCTACTCCGAATCTATCAATTTCCTGTACAGCCTCTGCCAGAAAATCTTTCTCCTGACCGTACCCACACCCTCAATGGACCATCACAATGAGTAAGACGATACCTGGATTCGTCCGAGAAGAGCACAGACTCCCACTGGTTCAGGTTCCAATCACCATGGTTTTCAGCATACGTACGTCTTGCTGCCTTATGCCCATTTGTTAAGCGTGGTTTTTGAACGGGCCTTTTTGGACGAATATTCTCTTTCCTTAATCTGTTCCTTATGGTATGGTCTGAAACCCGGATTCTGGAAGCCATATGAAGGTCATTCTGCAGGTCTTTTGCAGTTTTTGTACGCTGTCGAAGAGCAGAAAGAACAACGTATCTGTCATCCTGGGGGCTTGTTTTAAATTTACGGCCCTGGCCACGTCTTCTACAATACTGACCTGTCTCTCTGTGCCTGTTGCGTAACCTGGACACCACGGAAGGAGAAACCTCAAGCTCTCTAGCCACTTGTCGCAGAGATTGACCTTGTCGTAAAAGATGTAGAGTATGATACACTTCAAACTCATTTAAATGCCTCATTTTGTCAGAGGCTTCAATAAACAAGGCAATAATCAACATTCGTCACTATAGCTACATCAGGAAGCTTATCAATTAGAAGTGGCCAGTGCCTTCCAAAATAAAAAAAATCTCTATATTTGTTATTTCAGGTAATTTCTCTGTATTTAAGCCATGGATCTTTAAAATTTGAATTGAATGATAAAATTAATAATTCAGTTTATATATTGTCCTACTTTCAGCATCACAGCTTTAAAAACATTTACTTATTCAATTTATTACAAGTGTTCCTCTAATTGTTTTGAGCAGTGTATTTATAAACTGAAACATTTGGAATAGAAGTTGTTACATACCATAAGATACATTTTCGTCATACAGTAAGGGTAATTCCTGTGACCACTGCACACCACTGGTGTTAGCTGTGCAGTTTGAAACAAAAGGTATCCATACTAGATAAGTCCCTAAGACAACTCATGTTAAAAAGGAATCTCCTCATTCGAATGACATCAAGGCTTTAGAGGGCAATTCTGTGGCAGTTAATTTCGTCAATTTCAGCTATCAATTCTGACAACAAGAGTGTGAGTTTCTAGAAATATCCTGTATCCCAGGTACAGTTTCTAGTGGAAGATGTTATAAAGTCTAGGACGTAATTTTTCTAACAGACAGTCCGCACAAGCAAAGTCTGAAAGAAGCGAGAAAAAATAAGAAGAAGAAAGAGTAAAATACTAACCACCAGGAAATGATGGTTAAAATCAGCTTCGACACCGAAGTCAAATAAAACCAAGTGTCTGTTTCCAAAGGACACTTCAAAGAAATCCAATTCTAACGAGGAGTGTTTTTTTGTACCATATTCCGTAATAACATACAGAAAGATAAATCAAAATGTATTTTTTTGTAAAAACCGTATAAACAAGTAGTGTGCAGGTGTTAGAATGGCCAACTAATATTCATACGGTAGATGTATGATATTTTTTTTACATTTTATTTTGTTTCATTTTAATTCCGAATTTACAACTAATATTTTTCATTTAATATTTTGCTAAAATTGTTGTTAGTATATTTTACTTTTATTGTGCCAAATTATAGTATTTTACTCTTCATAATGCTGAGAACTACATAATTGCTATTTATTTAGCAGCCCATTAATGGAAGCTGCTTGAACCAAAGGGAGACAGATTTGCATCAATTGGGTCGATTTCATTGATATTTATTTTTGAGATGCATTTTAAACCAGAAAAATTATCATTTTTGTTTTAACAAAATGAAACATAAGACGCAACATTTAAATGTATTAAGAAATACATCATACACAGGTAATTATGTCTGGGGGTTATATTGAAAGTTTGATTTAAGCAGGCCAATGACATAAACATTCACTCATCACATTTATTTTTCTCTTAACATATCTCTTCTTAGGTCCAGTTTAATAGGCTTCATTATTACTTCTGCTCAAAACAGAGACATGATCCGGGTGAGGACTTTTCATAACTGAAACGACACTCAAGGCTGTGTCTCCCGAATAAGAGATGAGCTCTATGCTCTGGGAACCTCCGAGACAACGTCTATAAGTAGAAACATTTTTATGAACACACACCATATACTCTTACATTCATGAATTGTAAGGCGATTACGATATCGATCCTCAATCATCCTCATCATTAATGGCATTACAGCACATTAATATGTACCCCTGCCTTTTTCAGAAGCTATTTCCTTTTATCTTTCTCCACAGCCTTACTCATTCAAAACACCTTTTCCATTCTTCCTAACGTCCTTAGCAATGTAGTTCTTCCATTTATAATTGGGCCTTCCTATCCTTCTCCTCCCTTACACTATCATTATAAAGATCATTACTTATCTATCCACATCCATTTGAGCAGATATCCATCCCATTTCAAGAGGTTAATTTTTTTTTTAATTTGACCAAATCAGACTCCCCATACTTCCTATATAAATTAACGGAAAATGAATTAACCACAATGACAAGTTCATTATATTGAAGTGATATGGCAGGTATTTTATGATTGTAATAGTGCATGATATCAAATTCAAACCAAATGAAATACACATTTCACAGAAAGGTGCGCATCAGTAGCATTATACAGCATCCGTATACAGTGAACCCCTCTGGTGGCATCGCTGGTGTGTATTCTCGCATGTAAATGGTCATAAAGGTGCCGAATGGTATCCTCCGAGAGATTTTCCCTAGCATATTGCACCTGTTGTCTCAATTCGGCAATAGTTGTTGCAACTTCATCATGTCCCGTTCATGTTCAATCGACGAGAGACTGGGAATCTTGCTGGCCACGAAGTTGTTGTACACCACGAAGAGGAAATTGCTTCATAGCAACCGTATTTTGGTTGTGCGTTGTCCTATTGAATAAGAACATCACCTTCCTGTCGAAATAATGTCAGTAGCACGGGTATAACACCCTATGTAATGTAGAAGGTACTATTAATTTTACCATATAGAAACATCGAATGTAAATTCGGATTGTAACTGATTGCTTCCCACACCGTGAGCCTGGGTCAGGCCTTTGTCTTGTAGGCGAATGCACTCCGGAAAATGACGCTCACCAGATGTACGCCGTATACGTGTACCTACATCATCCGCATTCAGAGAGAAACCAACTCTCATGACTGAAGACAATAGAGGGTCATTCCGCTCCCCAGTCGGCTCTTTCGATTTCACCAGACTAGCCATGCTTGACAGTATCTCGATGTAAGATATATCCTGGTCAGAGGCACACGTGATCTTAATCCTGTTGCAACAGATAGTTTTCATTGGTCCTTGGTGACACAACGGGTGCAACATGTGCCCTGTGGCAAGAAGTAATAGACTCGTGAGTATTAAAACGTACCATTAATAGTAATAGCTGGAAGGCGCACAAACGTGCACACGAGTCTATTACCAACATAGAAACCTAAACGAATGGCACCTAACCTTCTAAGCTATAATGAATAACATATACACTCGAGAGGGGCTGGCGACTTATGGGAGGAGTCATCGCCCTTATAAGGCGAGGACGCGTGTGAAAACGCTCTCACGCTCCTACGTTCTGCAATAGTCAAGTTCGTCAGTAAAAGTTCGGGAAGGTGATATTAAAAACACGTGGGCGGAAGTAATTCATCAACTCCACTCCGAGATAGTAAAATATCAAACATTGTAAATACCATTCTACACACAAAATTGTACAATAAATTGAAATTAAATTTGTATAATATAAACATCCCTGAGTGATCATATTCTACCCTGAGCGAACCGGCACACATGGCGCCCACGTGGTAGGTTCGAATTAATCTAACAGTGTGGACTCGTATCGATCACATGGAACCAACAGGGTTTAGCCTATGTTCCCCAACGAATGAATTAGTGTGAAAACATAAACCGGGTGAGCAGCACATGGCAACTACAGTGATGAATCGTCTTAATACGGCCGATGAATGGTGAGCAAGGGATTGCAGGAACAACGGTTGGAGCTCGCAAGACACCAGTAATCAACCCTACTTATCAGTTACAAAAAAGTGAGTAAATAAGTAAACTAAATTTTTGAAGTGCTAAAAAAATAGTTTTTGTGTAATATAAACGCTCTTTGATTTTATTGCGGTGTGGAAAAAAAGAAGTAAAATGGCTGCTGTAGATCTAGGAGCACGTGGTCAGGATCCATTAGCCTCAGCAGAAAGTACACGTGTTGATATAGCATTGGATAATCAGGAGCCAACAATATCCTTATTGAACCTATATCAGTTGATAAAAGACATAACGACAGATATAAAGTCGTTAAACTCAAACATGCACACCACTATCAATATATTAGACACAGCAGATAGGGAGTTAATCAATATAGGAGCAGAAAACAAAGAAAATACTAGGGCCCTACACACAGATATTTCTATTGTGGAAATACATTCAGCAGATGAAATAGGGTTAGGAAGTGAAGAGCACGAAACTAAAGAATTAGGTAATATATAAAATTGTATTGAAATCTCTGAAACAAGTGAGAGAATAAATGGAGGCCAGCTTATAGAAACTGGTCAAACTAATGAAAATTGTAGTCAGATAAGCGAGAAGATAGAAACCGTAGCTAACTCCACAGCAGCTAGTATCGGGCAAAATGAAAATAAAGTAGAAGATATATGTTCTAATGTTAACATAGTAGAGAGAGAACTTAGAGTTAATGAAAGGGACTTTAAAAGTATTCATGTATTTGTCACGAAACAAGAAACATCAGAAAATGAGTATCTACCTGGAACGTACCAGAAAAGTGAGACAATTGAAATATGCCTGAGAGGAATGCTAGGCGATAGCAACATAATCGCAACGCAGGTAGCAAACAGGAATAATTCTAAGAAAATATATTTAATAGATAAATACTTGAACTACTTGAAAGAACCTAAAACTGATGATCCTTGGTTCGAAACCACGTACAGTGATGAGCGATCGAAGAAATTGGTTGCAAGAATCCTCTTTGCAAACAATTTGGTTATTTCAAATTCAGGAATCGAGCCCAGTACAACAAGTAGGTCCCAAACTAACGTAATATTTACATACCGTCCATGGTGTAATATAACCCAAAGCGCGATTGAAAAACACGAGAAAATGGCGGGAAATGATTGCAGTAAGATAAACGATGAGAGCGTTAATAATATTAATAACTTTGATAAACGATTAGCCATCGTTATGGGCGAAATCGAATATGAAAGAATGAAATACTGACTCGATGATCGAATTTAATGTGTACATGAACCAGTCTTAACCGGGATCGAACCCAGCTCTATATGAAAATTAGAAATATAATTATCTTATTAGTTAAAATAGTTAAGCATATGTATAAAAAATGATATTGAACACCAAAAATACTAATGAATAGGCAGATTTACTTGTATTACGATAATTAATTAATTAATTATATTCTTTAACAATTGGGATAATTAAAAATGAGGAAATGAATACTGCATTGTACATCTTTGAATGAGAGTGGGGCAGAACCCTCTATATTGAAACTCAATCAAATATGAACTTAAAAATAAATACGAGTAACATACTATCACAGTAGATGATACCTATAATAATTTAGCCAAGTAATATGATATTTGCAAATATTAATATCGCTCGTATAGCAAAAGTTAGCATATGTATGATATAATAAGGTTACATTTAACTAGAACTGGGTGAGATATTTTGGAAAATTTTGATCACTATACAATAGGATGGATCTGTGGATATTAAACCTTAAATAAAAGAGTCAAACAGCTATAAACAACTATTAAATAGAAAGAGTGAGAAACTTTTTTTTGCATACTTAATTAAATCGCACGTGCAGAAAGCTTGCATTACCGACTCATCAAACTAAAGCTTGATACTCTAATGATTTAAATATCAAAACTAATTTCAAGTTATATTATTTTATACTCAGATAATTAGTTGATTAACGCTCCCAAGGAAACTTTTAAAAATCCAGTAAGCATACGCTTGGATAGGCCATTGTGATTTTATAAAACGTTATAATAATTTCAGTTCTGTGAACAAACATATGGAACGATTTTAATATGAATATAACTATTCTTGAAAAAAATGGAGACATCCTAAGCATATCAGTAAATGAAAGATGTTGAAGCTTAATCCAACTTAATGAACAGGTCGATTGACGTTAATAATTGAAAGCGTGTGGAATTTATTGATTATTGATTTTATATACAGGATTAAATTATTTATATGATGACCAAAGAGGCATCTAATCGTATTTGTGTATTAAGTAATATTGTGTGAGGTAATATTTTTGGGCAAGTGACCCAATATTATCTAATTGATGAATGTTATTGATTTAAAATGGTGTTAATTAATGATATCTGAAATAGCCATTACCGCTGAGGGAACAGCGATGCTGACATGTTTATATAATTCTGTATCCGAGTAAAACGATTTTGCACGCATAAGACTGAAATGTTGTTTGACCAATTAATTATGGAGCCAATTTTGCTTTAGCAAATTAATTACGCTAATATGCCGAAAGATGTTTAAATCAAAATATTGAGAATGATAAATTCTATACAAATGATCACAATGTAATAAAACGATAGGAAATACGTAAAGCATATCACAAATAGTGAAACGCCTATAATGCTAAAAATAAAATACAGGAGCGCGGGAGCCGGAAAACAATTTTTTTATTGGAAAACCTAAATATTCTTTTTTTATATACATGAGGCGATAATTATGTCTATTTATGACTGAATAAATCTCTCTTTACAAGGAAACAACGAAAATATTATCTGCATGAATAAACGAAATGATTTTTATATAATCCAAAATAAATATTTTACATATATTTGAACAATTATAATACCATACAGTCGATTAAAAATATTAATATTCTATTATGACTCAAATATGACACAGATCCACATAAATACATTTTACTTAATGAAACTTTTAAATTCCTTGAAAATATAGCCGAGAAAATGAAACATATACTTATATGACTGGTTCATAACACCGAATAATTCACACTGTACATATTAATGTAAAATTAGATTAGAATTTTAATTTTAAGACACATCAAGAATTGCGTGTGAATGTGAAAAGTGATTTAGTGATACAACATCTATTATCCGGGCTTAAATAGCCACATAAGTCATTTAAAAGTGTAAAACAGTGATGTATAATCTATTCAAAAGCAAGAAAGTTGGAACTAAATATGAAATCAAAACATTGATTAATCATATGTTAATGTGAAAAGGTTTGAATGAATGAGTGAGTGGTATGAATTGATTTGTATGTATAGGCTAGTATAAGGAATTTGTATTATTTAGGTATATTTATGTACTATCTTTAGGCCTTAGAAAGGGAAAGGTACTATTCTTATACGTCAGTCAGTGAACCCAAACGAGAATGTTTTCAGAATGGGCTACAAGTTGAATCTTATTACTTTGAATGACAGATGAATATGAGTTCTACAAAATTTGTTCAGTAGAAAATTTAGATAGAATCTCATTGGGCATTATGTGGCAAGAAGTAATAGACTCGTGAGTACTAAATCGTACCATTAATAGTAATAACCGGAAGGCGCACAAAACGTGCATACGAGTCTATTACCAACATAGAAACCCAAACGAATGGTACCTACCCTTCTAAGCTATAATGAATAACATATACACTCGGAGTGGGGGTGGCAACTTATGGGAGGAGTCATCGCCCTTATAAGGCGAGGACGCGTGTGAAAACGCTCTCACGCTCCTACGTTCTCCAATAGTCAAGTTCTTCAGTAACCGTTCGCGAAGGTGATATTAAAAACACGTGGGCGGAAGTAATTCATCAACTCCACTCCGAGTTATTAAAATATCATACATTGCAAACCATTGTACATACAAATTTACCCAATAAACTAAAATAATAAGTGTATAATATAAACATCCCTGAGTGATCATATTCTACCCTGAGCGAACCGGCACAGCCCGGATGCTGATTGCACAATTCACTGACTTTTAGATGCGTCTATACTAAGTATTTGTCTACGGATGTGGGAATGTTCCACAGACCACTTACGAACTGTTCCCAACATTTAAAGAAATCCGTTGGTATCTCCACCCAGCTTTCTTCAGGCCTATAGTGCGACCCCGTTAAATGGCTGACGTTGTTCAACAACCGTACGTACTCGTCGGCGGGGCATAATTGTGGATGTTGCAATCTGTGTTCACCTCTAAACGCATCATATTTACTACCTGCAGAGTCGAAACAGAGCATACAAACAGGCCTTCTGAGCGCCAGTCGTTCGCCTAGAACCGTGACAAATCAATTACTAATACTACAATCCCTCAGTATGCACATATTATACACAGTCATAGAGGGTGTTGCATTTTGATTCCGGCACTGTAATTAAAAGTTATATCTACTTCCTTGTTCCTAAGTTTCTCCAAATAAATCTAAGGATCTTGCATTAAAATCTTCGAAGGAGTCTTCATCGTTAGTACCAATGTATGAGAGTTATACAGTATGTACCAAGTAGTCTACTTAAATTTTTTATATCAGCAGTTTTATCCATATCGACACTAAATGTGAACCCTAAAATTTTCTCAATCCGTATTTATTAAACAGTTACATTGCGTTTCTGGTTTTCTGTTTTAATATTTATTTGGTATCCTTAAAAATTTTCATCTCAAAAATAGCATAAAATTCTCTACTCGTGTCGGCATAACTTTTGGTCTAGAAATGATGTTCATTAAAGTCGCTCTTTTCTACTTTTCAAGGAGCGTAATATAGAAGGAACTCTGGTCAGCCCAAATGCATTCTTAATAATTATTGTTGAACTTACAGGACCACAAAATGAGCTAGGAATAATTCTTTGACTTTTAAAAATGTTATGAACACGATTAATATAATATAGATTCGGAATTAAGCAGATATATGATGTATAGTTTTACAAAAATGTGACTTATATTAAAAATATGTTTCGCGTTTTGTTACACGTAAGGTAACTGAGGATGTTATGGCCCACTTAACGTTTGAAAATGTTTACAGCCCCCATTTTAGCCCGAATTCGTTTGGTTTTCTTTGTATTATATTCTTGTGTATGTTTACTTTCTTACAAAAAAAGTAATTATTGTACTTGCATGTTAAATTTGCTAAACTGGTCGTTTCCTAAAAGCTTACCTTTGGGCCATAAAACCAACATATGTATGTGATATGGCCCACTTATTTCCCCATTTGAAACGCTGGTTAAATTTTACTCAGGAATGGAATTAATATACAATGGAAACGATGTAATGTAAAATATGAATAAGAACAATTACAACATATCAATGAAGTCAGTTTACAAATAATTAACTCAAAATAATGTAACTTATGTCAAATTATGGAAAACAAAGATTCATTCGCAAGTTGGGCAAACGAAAGTTTCGTGATCTTCTCTGGACAGCCCCACGAATTCCTCATGAACATAATTATTACACACTATGAACAGGGCTCATGTCCTTAAACTCGTCTTCTTTGCAAACTGTGCAATACCATCTGAGAGATTGGATTGGTAGATTTTTGGGATTTCCTTTAGCCTCCGTTATTTTAGCTCTTTGGGATTTATTCTTCATGCAGGTTTTGGTGAGCGTAGCTATCGTTTTCTTCGTGTTGCTCTCTGAAAACAATTGTTTCCTCAAATGTACTTCACGCGAGTTGATAGCTGGTTTTTGTTAGTGGTTGTATTCTTCACCCTCATATGTGTGGGGAAGAAGTCACTAAATGAGCTCTGCCCTGATGATTTTCTTGATGCATTTCCCGGCGAATTTTGTTTAGATTTTAGAGGTGTTGAGGGTTCATTTTCAGCACTCACATTGGTAGGTACTGAATCGATGACATCTGAAACATCACTTTCAAATGAAAAGTCGTAGTTGCTTCCGGAGTTTGATGAAGATGAGTAATTTTGCCGACGACGTTTAGAAGACTTCTTTGTTGCAGTCGATTTCTGAGATATGCTTGCTCCCGGCTGTGGGTTATCAAAACCTTCATTATTTTGAAGAATTCCTTGATCATACGGTTGATTCGTTATTAGGCTGGGTACATATGCCTCTTCTGGAATTGCGAAAGGGTTGACGGGGTATACGCCGTGGGTCTGAAGCCTGACGTACGATAATCTTGTTATCTTTTACCTCTCGGATGGCTTGGATAATGGCTCCTATGTCCATTTACCCCTTTTGTTCAACGGACTGTCATCGAAAATATTTTCTTTTTGTCATTATTGAATATGTGGAAAGAACAAAACAGTAATTTTGAACTATTACAAACGTGTTGGTGATATGGCCCACCCGGCAATGCGTGGGCCATAACAACGAACAGAGTGGTTTCACAAACAATACGTAATAATCACCGCCATTTTTACTATAAACAACAAATTACTCCATTGTAAGATTGTACGTTACTAAGCGATACAATATCAACAATTAAATCAATTTAATATGACGATTAGCTATGAAAATACACTTACCAGGAGCAAATATGAAAAGCGATATTCTTTCTTCGCGTTCATATAGCAAATGGCGGCTTCCGGTTAAAACTACTTGGATTAACTTACTTCCATTCACCCTAATCGACTTTCAGAACGTCCTGAAGTGCCGTTCACTTCCATATACTGGCTGCTTCATGTACTACGTTCATATTAAATAATGGGCCATAACAACCCTCAAGCACCTTACTTTAATTACTTGGAACTAAAAACACAATAAGGTTTTTACTAAGCCCATGACATGGCATTTAATTCCAGGCAAATATACAATGATATAATTATTATAAACACGGTTGTTAGGGGCAAATGAATCACTTCATGGATAAATTATTATTTTTATTTTAATATGCTCATAGAATTCTCTTTTATTCACAACCGTGAAGTTAAACTTAAGGGACATTTTACAGTGGTCACATCAGCCTGGGCCAGATTCAGTTATAATTTTTTTATAAACCCTATACCGCCTTGTGCATAAATTGCAAAATTTGCATGCTAAAACGTAAGGTCAGAGCATTCATGTAATATTAATGATATTAATATAAAATATAGAAGTAATATTTAAAAATAAACATAGAAACTATTTTTTTCTCTAAACTATTTTTATTACAAAAAAACCCAATTTCTCAAAACCTGTCTTATTAATTTTCTTGAAATTTTTCATAAACATTTGACCAAATAATGAATTAATTTGGAAACAAAATGTGGAAATTCATGAACAATTAAAAATATTATATAATTCTTAGAGTGCGACTTTTAAGATTTGTAAAATTAATATAAATGTTATCACATTTTTTTTCCGCCTTTGTAATAATGTATTAGAGAATATTTACAAACGAAATATGCAATAAACTGGTTTTTAAGAGGTTTTTTTGTTATTCCAAGTACTTTAACTTTGTTAAAATATGTTTTACATTAAAAAAATATACTTATAACCTTTATAATAATGTAACTGGTATCAAATGATAGTATGGAACTTTAAGTTTTAATATTCACAATTTCAAATTTATCGAGCTACTGGTATGGGGGTTTTAAAAATTTATCTCTGAACCTGGCTCAGTCTGATGTGACTATTGTACAATACCTCTGAAGTTCTTTTAAAGCGAAGTCATGCATGAAGCAGTGTAGAAAACAGTAACACAAACTCTCAATTTCGAAAAACAAAGTAACAAAGTTTTATTCTGCACGAAGCGATGCACTATAATCAAGCGTAATCATTTTGGGTCGCAAATTTACTGTTATCTCGAAAAAAACTATTGGATATTTATTTATGCAAATGTTCGTAATGAGTAGAGTCGGTTTTATCGGAAATTGCATTATTAAGATAAGAAATGAAATGAACAATTCTTACTAGGAAATGAAATGAACGATTTTTACTAATGCTATGTGAGGGAAACTAATACATTTTGAAGTCAAAGTGGTTAAATGCAAATGCTTATAAATTCACTAATTCCATTTGACTTCTGGATTCCTCAATTATCATACTCAGCTTAACAACGAAAATGCATCTTATACTTTACAACTGGTATTGAAAAATGCTATGCTATTGTTTCATGAACGAAGCTCTTTAAGAACTAAGGCCATTACAATAATTAGCATCCCAATTAATATGTGGGCGTGAAAAAGGAAGTGCATTTTTCTCATATGCCTTTATTTCAGGCTTCAGGTTCATTTACGTGCCGCAAATCTACATTGAAGGACCCACACTATATTTATTTTCCAAAACAACTAGACAACCGTCTATCGTCTCTACGTGCGTATCTTTCCTTGTCACTTTACTTTGTGTTTATTCTCTTTTATTTCGTACCGTAAAGTTTGCATAGTTGCCTATAAAGGTTAAAAAATCTTTATTGAGATTGACCAATGCTAAGTTTCACTTAGTATGCATTTTAACACATTTTCTCAATGGTTGAAATTATGTTGTGGAAGGACACGACATATTTTGATGTTCTCCTTCTGAACAGTTATTCACTTACTAACATGGCTAATATTGGTAGCCATTGGAATGACTTCGGGAAAATTAGAGAAAATGCTCGTAATTTTAACATTAAACCATAAAGAATAATTTTGTATTTAGCATTAAATATTGTGCACATTATAATTTAAAAAATAAGTTATGTGTTAACATAATTTATTTTAAATATTTAATATTATTAAATTCAATAAGATATTTATTATTTTTATTCTAAACTTAATACCTTACACATACAGGGTGTAAATTAATTATACCACACAAATTTAACTACATATAGATGGGTATTACGTAAGCATTTTGAGATAATGAACTGATGGTCTACGAATAAAAATGTACAAGTTATAATACAATTTGTAAATGGTTGGCACGCCACTGATTATATCAAATTAAAATGGAAATAATATAATGCAGAGATTCTAACTTGCAACAAGTATGCTCTTTTAGCTCAGTGGTTGTAGCATTCTAACTAAAGACGCAAATGTAAGATTGATGCATCACGTTCGAAACTACCTACAGTATGTTTACACTTTTTCCCCTTTCTTCCTTTATTATATACGTACTGTAAATTAGTTACGTACGTAGATTTATTTTGGATTTAAATATTTATGAGATAATCCATATCAAATCGGACAGCAAAAAATCTTGCAATTTTTTTTTTTAATTTTATGTATCACTAAATATAGTGAGTACATTTATAAACGCATTAATATCGAATCATTTATAGGTTCGTAGTTATGATGATCTAAAATTATCGTAAGTATGATAAAGAAAACGTTTACTAACTAATATTTCTAAAACAGTAAACAGTAAAAATTAGTTTGAAACGTATTTATATAGGTGATATCATTTAGTAAAAGGGTGTTATTTTTATAATTAGGATACTTTTATTTTCGGTGTCAATTTTCTATTTTATGGCAGTTTACTGCAGTACATATCAAAACATGAAAACTAAAAAAATATAGGTTACTACACACGTAAGAAGGATTGATTTCTAGCAATTACCGTTTTGGAGAGTTGAATAGTTCAGACAATATAAATGTTTTTTTCATTCCATTTTCGCAAAAAGAACTGGCGGATCTACGGCGCAGCTGATTCATTTTCACAACAAAGTCGCGCGCGTAGTTAATTTAAAGAGCTGACCCCACTTCATCAGTGACTTTTACAACTGCCATTAAATCGAATAGATTATTGTATGTTCTGCGTAATGGAACAGTGTCGTAAATTTATAAAAGTGGCGATATTTTAATTCTTACGCAGTAGATGTTTACTTATGAAATTTGGTGCTGAAGCGAGAAGTAAAGAGCTATTTTACTTACGTTTACTGTGATTTATCAAACAAACTATTTATAACTAACTAACTCACTCACTCACTGGCTCTGTGGATCCTGTAGATCATAAGCTGTCCATACATCCTATCCCGAGCTAACGTTTTCCAGTTTTCCCCTGTATAATCTACTTCCCTCAAATCATGTATAATGTTATACTCCCACCTCATTCTTAGTCTTCCAACTGGGCCTTTTCCCTTCGGTTTTCCTATCAGAAATTTCCAAGCACCTCTTTCATCCACCATACGTGCCACATTTACTGCCCATCGTAGCCTACAAGACTTCCTATACATATCATATAGCTCACTATCATGTAGTTTTCTCCATTCACCTGTCTGTTCATCTCATTTTGATCCAAACATTTTCATAAGAACTTTATTTTCAAATACTCGTGATCTTCTGTCCTTTCTTAAAACAAATTACTTATTTTGTTACAAATTTTTCATTACAGTTTAAATGTATTATTATGTAATAAAAACTCTTACGTCATTAATTGAATAAACTGGTATACATTTTATTATGTTATAATTATTAATTTCCGCCTTAAAATAACTTTTTATTCAGTGTACTGTACTGTACCCTGTAAACTTCGACGAAATGGTATGGTTATAAGATATCACTTCCAAATAAAACCGAATGCTTTAATACTCGTACCACTTCCTACCAAACGATAATAATGCAGGGTTAGCAAGTTTTCCTTAAACATCTGCTTTTCTATAAAAAATGCCCAAGTTCAGGTTATATATTAGGCCGTTGATTTACATCAGTGCGTTTGTTTAGTGCTTCTCGTCATTTTAAGTGTCACAGTCAAATTAAAAATAATATCTGATTGTTTTTAACCAACGAGTTTGCAGATCTACAAAGACTAAATGGTGAGTTAGAAGTTAAATATAATTTTAATTATGCTTATATTAGTATACAATAGTTGTTAAGAATATTATGTGTAAATATATAATTTTACAATTTCTTAAATATTTCTGGAATGAGAGAATAATCGTAGAGGTATACATTTTGTCTTAAAAAAGGAGAATAATTGGAAGTTTAGACATTAAATTAAAAACTATAATAGTAATTTAGCTTATAATATAAGCTAATATTTTCGTGCATTTTAATATCATCTTAGATATGTCATGAGTAGGGGATGCAAGATCAGTATGTGATACCAACCCAACAAAATATATTTATACGTCTTAAATATAACTTCTAACAGCATGAAAATTAACTTTTATAAGATTCATGATGTGTTCCGTTGAGGTTTATTCAAAATTAATATAAAATTATAGAATATTCACCTGAAAGGTCCATTTCCTCAACTTAATTATCATTTAACTGTAGCGCTTTCGAGACTTGTCCCATCATCGGCAGGATTCAAAACTGGTGTTTCACTGAAGATCTGGTAGAGGGGGTTGCATATATTGGGTTCGTTTTCGTTTATCAGGCTGTCGTTATCTTTGCTTCTCCTACCCACACCTCGTGTTTCATTATCATCTGATTTTATTATTGCTATTGAGTTTATTGTGTATTTTTGTTTGTTTATTTTGTTTTGTTTTTCAGGAGGGTTTATTTTTTGTAAATTCTTTTCATTTGGTAATGTTTTTTATGTAAAATTGTGTAAGTTTTCATCTGGTCAGATCAACGGGGGGCAGTATGTTGCGACAAGAGTCGCCCTCTCTTTCAGTAATAGCAGACACCTGTCATCGGTTATTACGCTAATGATGTAGTTCACCTGACGTCCGATTGTAGGCACCTGAATACAGTATCTCTGAGTTGTGTTGGTAGCATTTTTGTTGTATACCGTTGCCAACGTCTGCGTATTGTGCTCAGGTCTGGCAGATGACTACAACACTTTCTCTCATTGTGTGTTAGGCTCTCGCAATGTGTGCGTTAGGAACTCTCATCATGAACGGTAGTACTTACTAAGTAATTGTATAGATATTCGTGGGAGGTGGATCTCCCCAGCTTACAACTGGCTATTGACGAAATCTCCATCTTTACTTTTGGTTGATCGCCATCGAAGGTGATAATTGAACTTTGTGAGTGTTAGAATTCCTCAAACTTACGTGGTTATTGAGGGCCACGTGCTGCCTGTTCCGAAGTTAATACACTTCGAGACCCCTCTAGTCCTAGGAACGGACTTTGATTCAAACATTTGGTCCTACTTTAATTGTATCTACTTAGTAAGTTAGCGCAAAATAATCTTGATTTTCACCGATTACGTGTGTTGTAATAACTAAATTTATCTTCATAAAAATCCAGCACCCCAGAGGAATATTAGCAAAAGGATTCAAAAGTAGACCGTGTTGGCACACAACAACGTTCTTCTTGGTCCTTCTATAAAGCTGGGGTTCCACAGGGTTCAGTGCTTGGACCATTACTTTTTTATCTACATAAATGACATATCTAACTCCCTAAAACATTGCAATCATAATTTATTTGCAGACGACATGCAAATATACACCCACACAGACAAATATTCTCTGAATGACGCTGTTGCCAAAATTAACGAGGGTCTTGACTCACTAATGACTTTGACAGTTAAATATGGACTGCAGTTAAATCCTAGAAAGTCACAATTAATCATTATGGGTCACCAGAGACTATTATCTACAATTCACCTGAACACAGTCTCGCATGTGCCACTAAATGGAGTTGAAATCCCTTATAGTGAGACAGTAAAAATTCAAGGAGAATTTATTAACAACAACTTAAATTGGAATACACAAATAAACCATACATGCAAAACAGTCTTCTAAATAACACATTCAGTAAATCGCGTAAGAAATTGTCTGCCATTCGCTCTTAGGAATATGTTAGTAGGAACACTTGTAATTTTCAATTTTTATTATTGTGACACTCTTTTTACAGACTTAAATATTATTTCCACTCAAAGACTTCAACGTATTCATAATTCTTGCGCTCGTTTTATTTGTGGTGTTCGCAAATTTGACCATGTTACATCGTCCCTGGAACAATTATCGTGGCTTTGTCTAAGAGATCGTAGAACTGTCCAGTCCCTATCTCTTCTCTATAAAATCCTTCACATATCATCGTCTAATTATTTATCACGCCGCTACATCAGACTATCCGACACACATAATCTTGACACTCGATCCCATCAGCACATTGTCCTTTATATCCCTCCTCATCACACTGTATATCATTCATTATCTTTTACGGCCTCACTTACCAAAACATGGAATTCCCTTCTGAATTATGTCAGAGACTGTCAAACTATAACATTCTTCAAAAACAAATTAAGGAATTATTTAATAACAACTAACTTATACACCTCACCGATAGTATTATTTTAACAATTAATAAATGTAATTATCTATAAAATAATATTAAGATTGACAAATATTGTCTTTTATTTTGTTTTAAATATTGTGCAAACGTAAAATTAGTTTTCTATATCACATTATTTTTCTTTGTTTTTTATAAACATTAGACAGGGACAATTTAATATGTCTTGCTTGTATACACTTTTTTATTAGTTTTAGTCTTAATTTTAATTAACATTAACTGGTTTCATTATAGATCGTAATATAATAGATATTATCCGTTTGATCAAATTTTTATTTAGTATTTAATATCAGAGTTAATTGTGATTGTTATATTCTGATGTAATATATGTTTGTCCTGGTGAGTGGAAGAGAAGGCAACATGGCCTTAACTCCACCAGGCTAAATAAATCTAATCTAATCTAAATCTAATAATTCCGAGATCCTGACTGCTAATAATTCTTCAACAAGGTTCATGAAATATTGGGTTAACAGATTCCTTAAAATTTCGAACTTAGCAGATGATAGCACGGCACTGCACTGGTAAAAGGAACATCGGTACAATAAGAGCCTTAGCTCAGAGTGAAACACGCAGAATGCGTTTAGTTAACGTGTCGCCTAATGGTTAAAGCGATGGATTTGATTTCGAACACTGATGGTTCAAATCACGGCAGGCCACTTTTTTTATTTCCTTCTTTTTTTTTTCTTTCCCTACGTAGGTACTGTAATATATTGGCATTGAAATTTGTTGAGCATAGGCATGCGCAAAATACCTATTCACATATTGGTTATTACTTTAATATCTGATTAGTTTTTACGTCAGTATTAGTCGCATTTCATGAAAGCATCAATGAACATCTTCACAGTTATGCTGAACTTTCAACACCTTTAAAAATCATATTAAAGCACCGTTGAGGTTATGTAATAAGATATTAAATATAAAATTGGTAGTAATAAAAGATTCCGGGCTATGTGGCCGTAGTCTATAAATGGCGTTTCTTCCAGACGTTTCTCCCTCAACTGCGGAGGGCATCTTCAGTGGCGAGCGCCTCCAGCTGTTGCTTCCCTGTCGTAGACTCGACTGCGAATGAACAGCAGAAAGCTGGACGGTCTTATTTATACTAGTGCTGACGTCACGTGAGTCGCAGCTGTTTGGATCGACGTCATCATACTGGCTTCTGATTGGTTCGGAACTCTCTCCTTGTTATTGGTAGGTTTTAATTGTCTATTGTCTAATGTGTGATACCAGGTTTGGCTATTTTTATTCCTTCATCTTTTCTATTGAAATTGTCCTTGTGTTTATAAATTTCTATGGCCTCTCTGTATAATATTGGGAAATAATATGGTGTTTTAGCTAAAACTTGTGTTTCATCGTAGAGAATCTGATGTCCGTTTTCAGTAATAATGAGTTCTGCTACGGCCGATTTTTCTATTTGTCCTAGTCTGCAATTTCTTCTATGTTCAGTTCAAAGAAGCATAGCCACCCGTTTGACTGAACATAGAAGAAACTGCAGATTAGGACAAATAGAAAAATCGGCCGTAGCAGAACACGTTATTACTGAAAACGGACATCAGATTCTCTACGATGAAACACAAGTTTTAGCTACAACACCATATTATTTCCCAAGATTATAAAGAGAGGCCATAGAAATTTATAAACACAAGGACAATTTCAATAGAAAAGATGAAGGAATAAAAATAGCCAAACCTGATATCACGCATTAGACAATAGACAGTTAAAGCCTACCAATAACAAGGAGAGAGTTCCGAACCAATCAGAAGCCAATATGATGACGTCGATCCAAACAGCTGCGACTCACGTGACGTCAGCACTAGTATAAATAAGAGCGTCCAGCTTTCTGCTGTTCATTCGCAGTCGAGTCTACGACAGGGAAGCAACAGCTGGAAGCGCTCGCCAATGAAGATGCCCTCCGCAGTTGAGGGAGAAACGTCTATAAGAAACGCCAGTTATAGATCACGGCCACATAGCCAGGAATCTTTTATTACCATGATTACCGGCCGTGAAAGCCTGCATTCCACTATAAAATTGGTACCTTGTAGGTCAGTCATCCTCAACTAAATTATTAAACTTCATTAAATATTTCCAATATGGAGGTTTTTCAAAAACAATATTCCATCTTATGCATTTTAACGTGATGTAATCCGCAAGACACCTGGTATCTTGAACGGGGTAGGAGAATCTTTAGTAGCCAATATCGTCTGAGTTGTGAGAATGTATGTGGCCAATTTGAACAATTTCTTCTAATGCGTCTGCAGGTGCTTTATTATTTTCTGGTTTACTCAAATGTATTGTTTTTTTTATTTCCCAATAACATTACGTATGTCATGTGTGCATACACTGTACCTCTTCATGTTTTATTATTGTGATCACTGCACTATTATTATCTAAGAACATAAGTACCGTACAGTAAAATTACACATTTTATTTGCGAAACCTATTTACTCAACAGTATGTGTGTTGTTATTATTACAACCTTTCAAACAATTGTCTGTACAATACGAACATAGAGTTTTGTAAGTCAGGTACTGCGCCGACATTCCAATATCGTATTCTGTAAAATAATGAATAAGGGACATTCCATACGAAATCGGCAAAAAAAATTGTGAAAATTTAACTCACATGTTTAAAAGTTTACAATTTTTTACAGTGAAACTTTTTGATATACTGAATACCTTAACCGAATTCCAAGTCTTCGCTTAGTGTAATTAAAGAGTAATAGCGCTGCCAATTTATCGTATTGTTTTAAATAGACTATTATAAAAACATTTACTACCTCAACTTGAAAAGGTAGTCACATTATAGATGATTTTATGCTCTATCGCTTCACAATTAGTAAGTTAATATGTACGTTTTTTCTGAAGGTCGTAAATGCAAATAATATGCAATTGACCTTTCTCACCAAAAATTTTATAAAATCAAAAAGGGTCACATTATTACCTGAACACCAGTTAATTTTTTTGTAATTAGTATTAAAGTGGAGTTTTGAAAGGAAACTACCAAAAATAATTATTTTCCCTAAAATCTCCTATGTCCGCAATACCTTTCTCGTGAGTGAAGATCGCTCGTTCGTACAAACAACGAAGGAGCTACTTGGTAATAGTCCTTTGCGCACATACTAATATTTTTATTGTTATTATCATCATTACATTATTTGTATTATCATTATTACAATTATTACATTATCATCATCATCGTGGCCTAGTGGTTACTCTGCACGCCTGCGATTTCGAGGTTCGCGGGTTCAAACTCGATAGGAATCAATGGAATTTTAAATTTCTGAATATAGCTTTCTCCAGAAGGAAGGAAATCCGTGAGTCCCGTGTCGTAAATTTATGGTACGTAGGAGAACCTCGCGTTTGAATTAATTTTCTACATAATAAACGGCATTAAATATAACAATCTTTATTGATATCTTTAGTAGGCGGTTAATTGTGTGCTGATTATTTGCTAATGTATAGTTAAATTTAAATTACTTAGCACCTACGAATTCAAGCTGGTAGGCCTATTAATTTTTTTCTAGAGAGTAGTTTTGTAATGTGTTGTAATATTTTGTACTTGTACCCTACACCAATGTCTGATGTTGAATATTGCAAATAATTTTAAGCTGTTGATAATAATTTTGCCCCATAATGGGTTTCCAGATGAAGAAGTGGAGGAAAGATATGACAAGAGAGAAGAGATTTTTGAGAAAGATAAGAAGGGGCATGTGTTATCCTAATGGGTGACTGGAATGCCGTAGTTGGAGAAGGACAGGATGGAAGTACAGTTGGAATATATGGATTAGGAAAAAGGAATGAGAGAGGCGAATCACTGGTGCATTTCTGAAAAAGGAATTCAATGATAATTGGAAAAACAATGTTTCAACAGCATAAAAGAAGATGATACACATGGATAAGCCCTATGGGCAACAAACGATACCAGATCGACTACATATTGATACAGGAAAGATTCCGAAACTGCTTGAGAAATGTGAAGACCCTACCAGGAGCAGATATCAATTCAGACCATGTCCTACTAATCGGTGAAGTAGATATTTGCCTGAAGAAGATAAGAGGAAGACAGGCAACAAAAAAAAATTGATTTGAAGAAACTCAAAGCTGAAGAAGAAAGGAGAAAATTCCAACAAAATTTTCAGGAGAAAGCCTCTACTATGGAAATCTCATATGGCGATACCAAAGAACACTGGAGTCATTTGAAAACCTGTGTACAGGTAGCCACAGAGGAAAGAATAGGATACATAGAGAGCAAGAATATTACGAAACCTTGGGTCACAGAAAAAATGTTAGAGAAGATGGAAGAAAGAAGAAAATGGAAAAATAGCAACACAGAAGAAGACAAAAGAAACTAAACAACGAACTTAGAAGAAAAGCTGACAAGGCAAGGGAAGAATGAATGAAGCAGAAATGTGAAGAACTAAAGAATCTGGAGAGGAAAGGATAATATGATTTAATGTTCCAGGATGTTAAAAGCTTGGACTATGGAAAGAAGAGCAGGAAAACAATGTGGCTGATTGAGGACGAAAATAATGAAGAAATAACAGACAAAGAGGGAATTATGTATACATGGGAAACATATGCAGAAGAGCTATATGAGACAAGAAATCGTTCGGCTAACTTGGATATAGAAAATGAAGAAAGACGTATCAGAAGATGAAAAAGGATTTTCAATTCTGAAGGAAAAACTAGTTGAACTAGCAATTAAAGAAATGGAAAATGGGAAAGCAATAAAGGTAGATGAAATCCCCACTGAATTAGTTAAATGCTTGGGTGAAGGAAAGAAGGAAATTCTGCGTTAATGCAACAAGATATATAAAGAAGGTGAATGGCCCGAAGAATTGACTGAGACGATGTTAATACCAATACCGAAGAAAAACAATGCAAAGAAATGTAAGGAGTTCAGGACTATCAGCTTGATATCACACTATGCAAAGATTCCCCTGCGAATACTGAATCCACGTTTACGTTCTACGATGGAAAGCGAATTGGAATAAGAACAGTTTGGCTTCAGCAAGGGAAAGGGTACAAGAGATGCAATTGGATTGATACGAACAATTGGAGAAAGATATATAGAAAAAGATAAATACGTTTATGCAGTATTTGTTGACCTGGAAAAGGCCTTTGACAGAGTAAATTGGAATAAACTCCTTAAGATCTTGAAGAAAATTGGCGTGAACTGGAAGGAGAGGAGGCTCGTAAGTAGTCTTTATATGAAACAGCGAATAAAAGTGAAGATAGGAGAAGAATTGTCAGATGGAATAGAAATTGGAAGGGGGATAAGGCAAGGGTGTCCTCTATCACCTACTCTTTTCAACATCTACCTGGAAGACCTAATGAAGAACTGTTTCAGTAATACGGGAGGCGTAAACATGTGAGGAAAAAGAATAAAGTGCGTAAGATTTGCTGATGATATGGCTTTGCTAGCAGAAGATGCAATGACATCGAGGAACATGCTGATGGAGCTGAATGATAAATGCGAGGATTATGGGATGAAGATAAAAATAAATAAGACGGAGACCACGATTATAGGAAAGAAACCAAGGAAGATAAGCATGAGGATTAAAGATGAGGCCATTGAGCAAGTGGAGAGCTTCAATATTTGGGTTGTACTGTCAGTAGTAACATGAACTGCGGTCAAGAAGTAAAGCAGAGGATAGCAATGGCAAAAGAAGCTTTCCACAAGATGGGAAGCATTTTCTGCGGACCTTTGACAAAAGACTTAAGGGAGAGGCTAGTGAAGTGCTTCGTGTGGAGTGTGGCATTGTATGGTGAAGAGACTTGGACATTACGACGGAATGAGGAAAAGCGACTGCAAGCTTTTGAGATGTGGATATGGAGAAGAATGGAATGTATGAAATGGACAGACAAAGTAAGAAATAAAAGATGTGCTAGACTGAGTGGGTGAAAGAAGAATAATGCTGGAACTCATAAAGAAGAGGAAAATAAATAGGATTGACCATTGGCTAAGAAGAAACTGCCTGCTGAAGGATGCTCTAGAAGGAATGGTCAACGGAAAGAAAGTTAGAGGCAGGAAAAGGCATCAGATGATAGAGAATATTAAAATAAATGGTTTGTATGCAGATAAAAAAGGAAAGCTGAGTTAGGAAAGAGTGGAGAATGCTGAGTTTGCAGTGAAAGACCTGCTCTTAAGCAGAACACTATGAATGAATGATAATAATTTATAACAATTTTCATGCTTAATATAAAATTATAGAATATCCACCTGAAAGGTCCGTCTCCTCAACTTAATTATCATTTAACTGTAGCGCTTTCGGGACTTGTCCCATCATCGGCAGGATTCAAAACTGGTGTTTCACTGAAGATCTGGTAGAGGGGGTTGCATGTATTGGGTTCGTTTTCGTTTATCAGGCTGTCGTTGTGAGCTGCTTTCATGATTTCCATCTCTTCGAGTACGTTTATCTTCGCTGGATCATTTTCTCTGTGCATTACTGTTAGGGTGTTTTCAATATTTAACATGCGATGTCCTTCATGGATAAGGTGTTTTGCATAGCTTGATTTACCTTCTGCGTGAATGAAGTCTCGAAAATGTTCTTTGAATCTGATGTTAAAACTCCTGTTTGTCCTTCCTATATAAAATTTGTTGCAGTCCTTACATGTCAGTTTATAAACTCCTTTGCTGTTGAAAATGTTATTTTCTTCAATGTTATTGTTTATTATGTTGTTTAATTTGTTATTGGTTCTGTATGCTATTTTTACTTTTTTATCGGCTTTCTTTAGTGCATTGGCTAATTTTGTCGTTTCTTTTCCTGTGTATGTAAGTGTTATCCATGTTTTCTTGTTGTTGTCAGATTCTTTTTCTAGTTTAGTTATGTCGGTTATGTTGTTCTTCCTTTTTTGTTTTTTTACGAGCTTATCTATGAATTCTTCATTATAGCCATTGGTTTTTGCCATATACTTAATGTAGTTGAGTTCTTGGATATAATTGTCTTTGCTTAATGGGAGTTTCAACATTCTACTGACTAAGCTATTAAATGTACTAATTTTCTGTTGAAAAGGGTGTGTAGAATTTTTGTTTATGGCCAGAGCATTGTTTGTGGGTTTCTGGTAGATACCGATTTCTAGTTTATTGTTGTGTAGATTTTTGGTTATAGACAAATCTAAGTAGTTTATGTTGGTGTTAACTTCTATTTCTTCGGTGAAAGTGATTTTTTCATGCATGTTGTTTAAGTCTTGTAGTATTTCTTTTTCTTTTCTGTTTTCATTTTCATATATTACTAGTACATCATCGACATATCGTGTTATTAGTTTTATGTTGAATTTGTGTATTAGTTCCTCAAAATGTTTATTTTCCAGTTCTTGTAGGAAGATTTCTGCTATTATTCCAGATGTAGGACTCCCCATCGGGATCCCGTCTTCTTGAATAAATAGTTCATTGTTAAATTGGAAGTAATTTTGCTTTATTGTTGTTGTTATTAGTTTGTTTAACTGATTGATATAGTTATCTTCAAGTTTACTGTCTGTTAGTTTTTGTTTTATTATGTTTGCTGTTTCGTTTATCGGGATATTAGTGTACAGGTTTTTTATGTCGAATGACGTCATTTTAGTATTCCTATTGATTTCTAAATGCTGTAGTTTGTCTGCTAGTTCAAATGAGTTCTTAATTGTGTAACGATTTTGAAGTTTGACATAATTTTTCATTTTCTGAGCGACTAATTTGGAAATTTTATAGTTAGGAGCATTCATGCTATTAACAACTGGTCTTATGGGAATGTTGTCTTTATGGATTTTTGGAAGGGCTTTCATTACTGGTGGTGAGGGAGTATTATTTACCGATTTGGCGTTTTTGTATTTATTATGTTCATTATTGGTTGTGTTGGTGATTAGAGGGCACGATTTTAGTGCTTCTTTTATTTGTCTGCTATACTTTCCTGTGGGATCTTTTTCAATTTTTTTGAAATTGTTTTCTTTTATAAATTGCTTGGTTTTATTGATGTATTCTTCCTTTTCCATAATAACTATTGTGTTGCCCTTGTCGGCTTTTGCGTGTATTATATTATTGTTCCTAAATTTTCTTTTTATTTTAGAGATGTTCTTGAGAGTTCGTTTATCTTTGATGTTTATTGTTGGTGGAGTTTCTTTTATGACTTTAGCTGCTTCGTATCTAATATGATTTTTGTTATTAATGTTAAGTTTATTAATAACAAAAATCATATTAGATACGAAGCAGCTAAAGTCATAAAAGAAACTCCACCAACAATAAACATCAAAGATAAACAAACTCTCAAGAACATCTCTAAAATAAAAAGAAAATTTAGGAACAATAATATAATACACACAAAAGCATGTATGGTTTATTTGTGTATTCCAATTTAAGTTGTTGTTAATAAATTCTCCTTGAATTTTTACTGTCTCACTATAAGGGATTTCAACTCCATTTAGTGGCACATGCGAGACTGTGTTCAGGTTAATTGTAGATAATAGTCTCTGGTGACCCATAATGATTCATTGTGACTTTCTAGGATTTAACTGCAGTCCATATTTAACTGTCAAAGTCATTAGTGAGTCAAGACCCTCGTTAATTTTGGCAACAGCGTCATTCAGAGAATATTTGTCTGTGTGGGTGTATATTTGCATGTCGTCTGCAAATAAATTATGATTGCAATGTTTTAGGGAGTTAGATATGTCATTTATGTAGATAAAAAAGTAATGGTCCAAGCACTGAACCCTGTGGAACCCCAGCTTTATAGAAGGACCAAGAAGAACGTTGTTGTGTGCCAACACGGTCTACTTTTGAATCCTTTTGCTAATATTCCTCTGGGGTGCTGGATTTTTATGAAGATAAATTTAGTTATTACAACACACGTAATCGGTGAAAATCAAGATTATTTGGCGCTAACTTACTAAGTAGATACAATTAAAGTAGGACCAAATTTTTGAATCAAAGTCCGTTCCTAGGACTAGAGGGGTCTCGAAGTGTATTAACTTCGGAACAGGCAGCACGTGGCCCTCAATAACCACGTAAATTTGAGCAATTCTAACACTCACAAAGTTCAATTATCACCTTCGATGGCGATCAACCAAAAGTAAAGATGGAGATTTCGTCAATAGCCAGTTGTAAGCTGGGGAGATCCACCTCCCACGAATATCTATACAATTACTTAGTAAGTACTACCGTTCATGATGAGAGTTCCTAACGCACACATTGCGAGAGCCTAACACACAATGAGAGAAAGTGTTGTAGTCATCTGCCAGACCTGAGCACAATACGCAGACGTTGGCAACGGTATACAACAAAAATGCTACCAACACAACTCAGAGATACTGTATTCAGGTGCCTACAATCGGACGTCAGGTGAACTACATCATTAGCGTAATAACCGATGGCAAGTGCTGCTATTACTGAAAGAGAGAGCGACTCTTGTCGCAACATACTGCCCCCCGTTGATCTGACCAGATGAAAACTTACACAATTTTACATAAAAAAAACATCACGAAATGAAAATAATTTACAAAAAATAAACCCTCCTGAAAAACAAAACAAAATAAACAAACAAAAATACACAATAAACTCAATAGCAATAATAAAATCAGATGATAATGAAACACGAGGTGAGGGTAGGAGAAGCAAAGATAAGATTATAAATTCAGAAGGAAACCAATTGTTAGCTTTTTGCAATGCATTTGAACTTGAAATTCTGAATGGGAAATATGGGGAAGATAAAAATGGAGAACTGACATTTATTAATAAAAATGGAAGTAGCGTAATCGATTTTTGAATATGCACACAAGGCATGATTCCAGTCCTAAGTAATTTCTGTAGAGTTTCCAGAATCGAATCACACCACTTCCCAAACAAACTTATTTTAAATATGAAAGGTATTACTGACACAGTTAATGATGAGGTGGCAACAATATTGAGGCCAATTACACGTTTCAGATGGATCGAAGACCGGGGAGAATAATTTATCAGGAGTTTGGAAACGCTAATACAGGATCTGCAATTGAATGATGTTATCGGGGTGGAAATTATTAAAACTTTGATTGAATCTTTTCAAAAAGCAGGGGAAAAATTCAAGGTTAAATGCGCAATGAACCAGAAGGACAAAGGGTGGTACAATAATGCATGTAGAAATAAGAAGAAGTTTGTCGAAAGTAGTCTTTTAAAGTTTAGAAAAGAAAGCAAAGATGAAAATAGAAAAAAATTATGCGCAAGAGAGAAAGGAATATAAAGAATTACTGGGAGAAACAAAACTAGCATGGCAAAATAAGAAATGTGAAGAAATGAGAGTCGCGACTGAAAGTGGGAATATTGCCGACATATGGAAAGCGATAAGGGAACTCAAAGTAAAGTCCATAAATCGGACAAGAATAACGCCCAAGGAATGGAAAAGTTACTTTGACAGGGTGCTGGGAAATGAGAGGTTAAGATATAATCAAGAAAATATAGTTAAGATTCCTGACCCAATACATATTCAATTACTGGATCAGGATATTTCGAAAAATGAAGAGGTTTCTTCCATTAAATGTTTAAAGAATGGTAAAGCACCTGGAATTGATGGAATACCAGGGGAATTCTTGAAAAATATATCATCCAATAAATTATTAGACGTTTTGAAAACTGAGTTCAACAAACTTTTTAATGGAGGAGATTTTCCGGAAGCCTGGGCGACAGGTGTCATCCAACCACTATACAAAGGAAAAGGTGGGATACAGATACCAGAAAGTTACAGGGGAATTTGTCTCTTATCAGAGTTCGGAAAAATATATTGTAAAGTACTTTACGAACGCATGAGGCAATGGGCTAAAGAGAACTATAGGCTCTCAAAATATCAGGCAGGTTTTAGAGAAGGGTACTCCACGGTGGACAACGTATTTGTTCTGAGAACATTAATTGATGACAATCTGAAAATGAAGGGGGGTATATTATTTTGTGCATTCACTGATTTTAAGATGGCATTTGATACTGTGGACCGAAGCGCACTTTGGGAAAAATTAAATCGGAAAGGATTGTCTCATAAAATGATACATGCCTTAATGTCAATTTATAAATATGTTAAATTTTGTATAAAAGTAGACCAAGGGCACATTACAGAGAGCAGTGAAGCCAATCGGGGAGTGAGACAAGGTTGCATTTTATCACCAATGCTATTTAATCTATTCGTTGATGATATTGTAGACGTAATGCTAGAAGGAGATATTGAGGCTTCGGAGATAGGAAATGTTAAAATCCCAGTCCTGCTGTATGCAGATGATTTAATTATCTGTTCCAAGACAATCAAGGGATTACAAATAGGTCTTGACCTACTGGAAATATACTGTATGAATTGGGGATTGACTGTAAATGTTAGTAAGGAACAAAAACAATGACCTTTAAAAAGGGGACGGTTTATGGTAGAGCAGAGGAATGGAAATACCAAAGATAACGTCCTTCAAAACGTGAAACATTTTGAAGCTCTTGGTACGATGTTGAAAATGAACGGGAAGGTGGAAAAAACATATTGATATAGCTATACTTAAGGGAGGGCACAACTTCACAGTGTACTCGGTATTATGGGGGAAGTGCCTGATATTCCAGTCAGCACATTAGAGGAAAGGTAGGGAGCGATGGTCCAGGCCAGTAATGCACTATGGTAGTGAAGATTTGGGGCTTCAAGAAGAACGGAAATACTAAATAAGGGATATACGCCATTTTCTAAAATAGATTACCGGAATTAGTAAGGCCGTTTCCAACTGTGGAATTCTATATGAATGGGGGTCATTCAAGGACGATTTATGATAAACTGTAAAATCCGTGATTTACTCAAATACTGGTTGCGAGTTAATCAACGGTGAACAAACCAAGCTTAGAGCAATTTGTTACGACCAAACAAGTAAAAAAAACATAGATGTTTCAACTTTTGGGGCATACGAGGTTAGGAGAGATCTCCAAATGATCGGGATGGGCTGGATATGGGAAAAAGGGACTGAAAATCGCAAGAACGTGTGGACAAAAATAAGGAGGAGGTATTTAGATATAAGCCAACAAGGTACTTTCGCCGAATGTACAGGAAAACGCTCACTGTGTTTACAAAGAGACCTAAAACAGGTCTGGGTAAAAGAATCGTATATACTCAACCTAGGATTTAAAGAGAGATCAGGGCTTGTTTGGTTTAGGCTAGGGGCATGGAAATTTAAAAAAAAAAATAGCGACGATCACGATAATGGAATATGTCCAATGTGCGGGAAATTTGAAGATGAGATACATATATTAGGACAGTTTAATGATTTAGAATATTGGGGACGTCAGTTATTACCGGAAAGATTTCTAAATTCAAATCGGTAATAAAGTCCTACTACTACTACTACATAATAAAGTTACAAATGGCTCTATGTAATGTATCAAGAGTTCAATTTGGAATTGGGCACAACTTGAAAACTGCCCTCTTCATTATTGCGGCATTTGTTTTGACAGAGACCACTCTGCAAATACCATCGGCACCAGGGTGCAATCCAACAATTATACCTGCCTTTCAAACTAAGGGAGGCAAGTTATCTTACATTAGCAGCTCTAAGTCTGCAATCCTAACATTCCAGTTGTTAGGCTTAGTCCAATTTTTTTTCACTTGCAAGGAATGAAAATATTCCTTGGACCACAATGTCCAAAAATCCTCGTACAGACGTTGTACCATGTTCCATTGGGTAGACAAGGAAACGGGTTTGATGGAGAAATTGCTTGGAAAATTGTTCAAACTTCTACCTATAAAAAATGACTGTGTGTAAGATATGATGCATTGTCATGATCATCATTTAATTTATACAAGGGACGCGAATTTAAAATTCCTTCAATTTTTACCAACAGGGTATTCAACTCTTCAAAATTTAGAACTCTACTACCAATGGCTCTTTTCATTATTGTTTGCAGGATTTTATTCCAGCCTCAGAAATGCCATTGAAATGTGGGCTGTGAGGTGGAATAAAATTCCGGGTCAAATTTAGATTAGCAAAATGCTACTTAATCAATCCTTGAGTATCCCTGAGGAATGACACGATTTCATTCTTTGCGCCAATAAAATTAGTGCCATTATCGCTCCATAAAGATGAGGAAGACCACGTCTGGCCACGAACCTATCGAAAGCTGAGAATAAATCAGTGGTACTTAAACTTCTCACTATCTCCAAGTGAATGGCCCGTGTCACAAGACAAACAAATAGAGCGATATAAGCTTTGAACTTAACCTTACTACGGGGATTGTCCCCTTTAATCATGATTGGACCACATTAATCGATCCCAATTTTTACAAACGGAAGTTCAGGCGAACCCTATCTGCAGGTATATGTCGCATTATAGGAGTGTGTGAAGGTGGATTACATCTAAAACACCTGTAACATTTGTGAATGACTCCACGCACAGTCGTTCTACCCCCAGGAATCCAAAATTGATCGTAAGGAAAATAATACGGCTTGAACGCCTGAGTGCAGCAGCTTTTCATGCTCAAGCTTTATGATGAGCTTCGTGACAAAACTTGCTGCAGGTAAAATTATCGGATGTTTCTCATTGAAACTCAAGGAGGAATTTTCCAGTCTTCCTCCAACTCTTAGAAGACCGTTATTATCAATGAATGGTGACAAAGTCTTAATCTTACTAGAGGGTGATACTACGGACTGGGAATTCAAATCTGTGAACTCAGTAGGATATTCTGAGACCTGTACCATGTGAATGATTTTTTTTCACTGGAATTCATTTCTTCCACGGACAGTGGACCAAAATGTCGTTCTCCCTGGGACGAGCGACTGTTCTTAATAAATCTCAACACATAAGCATATATTCTACGCAATTTGACAAACGAAGAATACCTTTCCAGATCATTAATGTCAACCTTGACTATAAACACATTTAATGAAGGCTTAGCTTCTAAGTCAATTTCATCCGGGGTTTCCAACTCCGGAGTTTCAGCATAATCAATTTGGAATAATTTAAAAAAGGGAGGACCAGTCCCCCACATTGATAGGTTGGACAATTGAGAGGGATGACCCCACGATATAACAAGTCAGCAGGATTGCAATGAGTGGAAACGTGTCTCCACCCTTCAATTGCAGTGAGTGACTGGATTTCAGACACTCTGTTGGCAACAAATGTTTTCCACGTTGTGGATAGTTTTTTCAACCAATGCAACACAATCATACTGTCGGTCCAATAATGCAACTTGTATGGAACTGGCAATTTCAAAGAATCGACAACTTTATTCATAAGGGTGGCCAACAACAACGCTGCACAAAATTCCAATCATGCAATGGATTGTTGCTTTAACGGAGCAACTCTTGACTTAGAAGTCAACAAAACAACGGACACCTGATTGTCAATCGAAACAGACCTTACATATACACAGGCACCATATGCCTTTTCTGATGCATCAAAAAAACCATGGAGTTCTACACATTAAGAATTTTGAAATGGCAATACCTTTCGAAGGAACTTAACATTGTTCAATAAATGTAGATCCTGGTATAATTTTGACCAAATTCCAAAAATAGGGGATGATGGATCAATAGTAGCATCCCAATCCAACTTGGATGGCCACAATTGTTGTAGTAATATCTTACATTTATTATTACGCAACCGAGAAGACCTAACGGATCAAATATGGATGCGATAGCGGACAGAATTTCTCTCAGTGGTTTGCTTCAAATTAATTTGAGTATGGAACTCAACGGTGACAGGATGCCAAACAATACCAAGCGTTTTCACATATTCATCTTTAGTGTTGCTGAGAGTAGGCGAACACTCCAGATCTTCATCGGGGATGTCGCTTAAAACCTCAGGAAAGTTGGAGCACCATTTTCTCAAGTGAAAATGAGCACTTTCAAGTATACAGGATACTTGCTGTTAAAGCTTCTCAGCTCCTTCAACAGTCGATTCACCAAACAAACAATCATCAACATAAAAGCAGGATTTTATGATATCTGCAGCCTTGGGATGAGAACGTTCATGTTCCTTAGCTATTTCAATAAGACATCTAGTCGGTAGAAAACTGGCTGAGCTAGTGCCATACGTAACTGTCGTTAGGCGATATTCCTTGATTTCCTCATTAGGAGAATTACGCCACAGTATACGTTGCATATCCTGATCATCAGGATGTATTTTTATACACCTATACATTTTTTCCACATCGGCAGACAAAACAACAAAGAAAGTTCTAAACCTTAGAACTATCGACAATAAATCAGGTTGAACTGATGGACCAACCATCAACATAGAATTCAACGATACACCGTTCGAAGACACACTACTGCCATCAAATACAACTAGCAATTTGGTGGTCGAACTAGACTCCTTGAATACGCAGTGGTGGGGCAGATAATATTTAGTAGAACCAGCAGTTTCTTAATGGATCATTTACATATGACCCATAGATTCATATTCATTCAAGAAATCAACATAATTTTTTCTAAGAATATCGTCCTTAGAAAATCTCCTTTCCATTTGTAACAATCGTTTCAATGCATTGTTACGAGAACTGGAGACCATATCTACATCAGATTTGATAGGTAACCCGACATATCTCTTCCAACAGTATTTACAAAGTGTTCTTCGCATAATCTCTCTTCAGGAGTGAGCACTTGTTGGGACAATTTTTTTAATTGCCAGAATTTTTGAACTTTACTATTCAACAAATGAACTTGAGTAAAGTTAACATGGCGAGGTTTTGTCACAGGTTTCCAGATTGACCTTTCAGGAAATGGACCGGAAAACACATATCCGAACCGTGTATTGATTAAAGTAGGGAAACCATTCCTCATTAATCTTTGAGATGACACCACGTGATGATACACATCAGCTCCTAATAACAGATCTATTGCGGAAGGAGCATTAAACGTAGGGTCACTCAGTTGTAAATTTTCAGGGATGTGCCATTCACCGACAACAATGGGTTGAACTGGCAACTGGTTGTGACTACTGGAACTACAGCACAGCTCACTTTAACAATAAAGTTAGATATGGGAGAGTGCAACTCCAAACTACAAGTGGAATTCACTGGGGAAACAGTAGAATTTCCTATCCCAACTATCGGTAATTTGCGACGATTTGTTTTGAAACTTATCCTTTAGATTAGGTCAGCGGACACAAATGATAGCTGCGATGCACTATCCAACAATGCCTTGGCCATGACAATTCTGCCATTGGCTGCCCTTACCTTGACACAACAGGTACTGAGTAAGACATTAGATCCTAAGCCTGATACTATTTTCAGCGCAGTAGGTGACATTACATTTGAACCTTCCCTATCTCCTTTATTTGCCCTGGCTCCTGGGCACAACAATGAATTATGCATGCCTTGGCAGTTCATGCATGGACGACCCTTACAATCCTTTGAAGATGTGTAATTGCAAAACACATGAAACATAGCTTGTTTTTATACACAAATTTTCTTCTATCATCAACAAGAAGCTTTTTAAACTTAAAACAATTACTTATTACATGATTATTGATCTTACAAAATTCACATGCTAATATGAAATGATTTTACCCTATTCCTTGGTTTCTGGGTGCCCTGAGTTTCACTAGTCCTCCTAGATTCTGATAACTCTAACGTTTGAGCCTTTCTTTCCAGAAATTCAATTAAACATAACAAATTAGGTAATTCACTTGATTTGAATTTGGATTCAAACTCAATACGATGATTGGGTCTTATTTTGCTCAATAGCATTTCAACTAACAACAAGTCTTGGATACTTACTCCGGGTTCCAAGTTTTCAACAGCCCCCAAATCGGCTTTAATTTGAATTATTACATCCCTATAATCGGATGATATACCTGCATCACAATGTTTTAGGCTCAATAAATTCTTAATATGTCGGCCTACAATAAGACGTTTATTTTTGTATCTGCTTTCAATTAGTTGTCATGCAATATTAAAATTCTCATTACAAATGGCCAAATTATCTAACAATCCCTTTAGGTTCTCCTTGTAGAGAGGACAAAAGATAATGAAGCTTCTGTACATTGTCTAACTGATCATTATTAATTACTAGACTGTTAAATGTGTTCCTAAACGATAGAAACTTGGCTACGTCCCCCTCAAATACTGGTAATTCTATTGGCGGTAACTTAACCTTACTATTAGTCGAGCTATTCGAAATATCAGAATTATTATCATGGTCTTTCCTGAACTTAGATTCTTCAAATTTATCTAGCATATCCTGTATTTTTTCCATGATATCAAAATATCGGAACTCAAAATGATTATGTTCTTCAACATGAACATCTAAATCATCGGGGTCTATTTCTAATTCCAAGTATTCCCTTACAGCGTTGAATTTTTCGCAAATATTGGATAACTAATTTTTTCTTTCTATTAATTCATTTTCAGATATTTGAGTGCTATCAAAATAAGTTTCCGGGTTAGTAAGACCTTTTTTTAGGAACCCTCGTTCCTTCACAGCACGTGCTTCCGACACAACAGACATATTTGCGTCCAAATTACAGTACAAAAAACCAAACAAAAATTATTTAGGGGCACGTGGTTATTATACCAAACAATATTTATCATTCAAACAATTAAAATAACACAAATTATTTTTTGTAGTAGTAGTAGGACTTTATTAGACAAAAAGTAAGATATTTACAATATTATTTACAAATATGGGTCGCACGGGCCGTAAGCCGTACGTGCTGTTGACAGTCCGTTACAATAAAGTAATAATTGGTACTAGTGTAAAGAAAAATAAACAAAAACAGCAATAACATTACAATTACATAAAGAAAACACAATAAAAATATACCATTAAATAATAACACAATAGCATTATACACTAAAAACATTAACATTACAATTACATAAAATTACAATTAAGTAATAACACAATAGCAATAACATTACAATTACATAAAGAAAACACAATAATAATATTACAAATAAATAATAACACAATAGCATTATACACTAAAAACATTAACATTACAATTACATAAAGAAAACACAATAATATTACAATTAAGTAATAACACAATAGCATTATACACTAAAAAACATTAACATTACAATTACATAAAGAAAACACATTAATATTACAATTAAATAATAACACAACAGCATTATACACTAATTAATTTATATATAATTGTTAATAATTAATGGTATTGCATTTTGATAACATATACTTATTCATGAATGAGTGTTTTCCTTATTTTTCGCGTTTTGTCCAGAAATTTACCGAGGTTTACCAATTTTCTGGATTTACCAATAACTCGTAGCATGCCAATCTTTCCCGATTTGAATTTAGAAATCTTTCCGGTAATAACTGACGTCTCCAATATTCTGTACCACGTGGCCTATCAAACAAAGAATGCTCGTGTTTTATCAAAATACAAACAAAATATACACAAATGTAATCCTCCAAGTAAAATTAAGTATATTACGAACATATAATAATCCTACCGGGAGTGTTTTTTACAAGGATGGAACAGATACACTTACTTGAGTCAGTATCAGCTTTGTCGTCGCCATCTTGAAGATCACTTATTTCTTGAATCACACGCCAATTTTTAGCACAAAATTCTTGTTTCACAATTCCAAATGGTTTAATTTAGGATGCGGCCCGGAGGACCAAAATGCTGTGTGCCAAGACGGTCTACTTTTGAATCCTTTTCCTAATATTCCTCTGGGGCGCTGGATTTATATAAAGGTAAATTTAGTTATTACAACACATGTAATCGGTGAAAAACAGGTTTATTATGGGCCAACTTACTACGTAGATACAATTAAAGCAGGACCTAATGTTTGGATCAAAGTCCGTTCCTAGGACTAGTGGGGTCTCGAAGTGTATTAACTTCGGAACAGGCTGCACGTGGCCCTCAATAACCACGTAAGTTTTGAGGAATTCCAAAACTCACAAAGTTCAATTATCACCTTCGATGGCGATCAACCAAAAGTAAAGATGGAGAATTCGTCAATAGCCAGTTGTAAGCTGGGGGAGATCCACCTCCCACGAATCTCTATACAATTACTTAGTAAGGACTACCTTCCATGATGAGAGTGCCTAACGCACACTGCGAGAGCCTAACACACAATGAGAGAAAGTGTTGTAGTAATCTGCCCGACCAGAGCACAATACGCAGACGTTGGCAACAGTATACAACAAAAATGCTACCAACACAACTCAGAGTTACTGTATTCAAGGTGCCTACAACCGGACGTCAGGTGAACTACATCATTAGCGTAATAACCGACGGCAGGTGTCTGCTATTACCGACAGAGAGAGCGACTCTTGTCGCAACAAACGTAATGCATGATTTCCTACAACAGATTGCTGGCGCTCATGAAGTTACGAATTGAACCATTGCGTGGCACTATCAGAGAGTAAGAGTTTCTTTAAATTTATGCAACAATAAGTCCACGTATACCGTGTCGAATGCTTTACTAAAGTCCAGTAATATAAGAACGGAAAGTTTTGCATTATCAGCAGCTTCACGTACGTCTTCGCGAATAGTTAGTAGAGCAGTATTTGTAATGTGTCCTTTCCTGAAGCCTGATTGAATTTGATCTAGAAGGTTGTGTTCATTTAGGTAGTCAGTCAGTTGTTATAGACTAATAGTTCCAGAGCTTTTGAAAGGGTAGGTAAAATGCTAATGGGTCGAAAGTCGTTCGGAGTTGAGGGCGTTACTTAATATCTGAAATTATTCTAGTATATTTTTCTTTCCTACTTTGCTCTCCTATTGCTTTATGAGTATTAACTGTCGATTACATTGATTCCCTACAACTAGCACATTTTCCCTTGTTGTCCATAGGTTCCATATTACAAATTACTTATATAATACCCTCTGTAAGCAGTTAAATTTGTGCGGTATAATATTCATTTACACCCTATATTTACAGTTCCACTCTGAAAGTGTTTTTGGATTGAAACTGGACAAAAGTTAACATTTTGGTCCACACGGTCATTGGATACGAAATACTCACTTTTTTAATTCTCCTGGGTATAGGATATAAACTACAACTTCTACATGAACATATTTTTAATCTACCAGGACTCAATTATAAATAATCCTTGGAATGAATTTGAAGTCTTCAAAAATCAGGACCTGGAAGTGCCAGATTCCTCTGACCACATCCTTTCATGCTCTTCGGATATACTAAGGTCGACGTTGGATATTTCATTTCAAATTTTAAAATTATTATGGTAAACATATTTAATCATATCGGTGTCCAATACAAATGACTACAAGCCATAATACCATTGATTTTGTTCTTCGACCACATGGCAGTTTTCCCGCCATTGAGGGCTTCTAAGTTTCTACAGCAGCCATCTTAAATTATACGGCAAGTACAAGTGATTCCTTCGTGTTCCCATCTTACCAATTTATTTACCATTTTTTTTATTGTGGTTAATTTTTTCCTGGTCTATTATTTCTTTTAATTAACACTTACAGAAAAAAAAATTCTAAATTGCTAGGAACCGAATGAAATTTATTTCACTGAAGTAAATTTTGACAATTTAAGAAGACATTACAAAAAATACAAGAAAGCACGGACATGTTTAGAAATAATCTCGGATAACACTATGAGGATATTTAGCAGTTTATTGAAAAAATACAATAACATTAGTTCCAAATTACTTAGAGCTCTTAAAGTAAATGATCTAGATAAAAGGATTAATTAGGTCAGAAAAAATCTAATCGGTAGGGGGGTTTCCATCCCAACTTTAAAATTACCCAACATTACTTTCCCAAAGTTAAATGGTAACGTAGTTCAATGGATCTGCTTCAAGAATCCATTTAAAGTATTTTCCTAAATAATTAGGATCTTACAGGAATACATAAATTGTATTACATAAAGGAATTTTTAGAAGGATAAGTCTAAGATTTACTCGGTTCTCTAACAATTTCTAGTGGTTGTAATTTCCTTCGTCATGGATATGATTATCCAATAGTTTTGCTATCCCACCTTTAGAAAAAATATCGAATCTTCCTCATGTTTAGTCTGGTTGTGACAAAGAATATAGGTAATTAACTAACTAACTCATTGGCACTATCGAACCCGTAGGTTCATGCCGCTCAAACAAAAGCTCTCCATACATCCCTACCCAGAGCTAATGTTTTCCAATAACTTCCTGATAACACTGGTCAACAGTGATTTTGGATACATAAAAGATTTTGGGTGATTCTTATGTATTTTTATCTGATGATTCCAAAATTGAAGTCAGAAATTTTCTATCACCCACCATTTTTTGTAATTTTGAAAATAATTATTTTCCTATTTATTAGCATTTTTGGTATATAAGATGATGATTAGAAGGATTATTTGCATTTATATTTAATTTCATTGTGCCAACAATGGACTTACAATGTTTTGCGGTTGTAGTCTTGAATTCATACCTTACAACAATGACATTCTCCTACAAAACTGTGATTGCATGTTTTAAGTTCGCAGTTGAATAGAAGCTTTCTTAAAAGAAAGAAGCCAATTTTTTGCTCACTTCCGTAGTCAAGTGAATTGTGATAGAAGTGTAATGTAAAGACTAAGTAGTGTATTGTATTGTAGTGTATTGTAAAGAGAAGAGTAAAATTGTATTTGTATAAGAAATATGTCTCGAAAGTGTGTTAACGATAGAAAGAACTTCTGTTTCGTGTGTGGTGAGCTCACTTTCAACGCGCAGAAGCGAAAGTTTATTCCTCTAATAAGAAGAGCCTATCACTGTTATTTTAACAAGAAAATAGACCAGAAGAAGATATGGGTCCCGGAAATCTGTTGTACCAAATGTGTAACACTATTAACTGGCTGGTTGAAAGGATCCCGTCATATGCCTTTCGCAGTCCCAATGATATGACGCGAACCAAAGGATCATTTGACAGACTGCTACTTGAGTTTGACAAATATATCTGGAATAACTTCCAGGTCAAGACACACCGTTAAATATCCAATGTTAGATGCAGCAATTCGACCGGTACTTCATGGACCAGGTTTACCCATACCAATTCCACCAGATCACATAACAATGATTGAAGAACTTTCTGCTGTTCAGGATTTACAGAATGATTCAGATTTTGCGGAAGATGATGATATAAATGAAACTCACTTTCTAACACAGGAGGATTTAAATGATTTGGTTCCGGATCTTGGTTTAAGTAAAAGCAAGGCAGAATTACTTGCTTGAAGATTGAAAGGATGGAAGCTACTGCAGGATGACACCAAAGTAACTTTTTTCCGAAATCGCCAAAAGGAATTTGAGGATTTCTTTTCTAAAGAGAAGGACCTAGTTTTCTGCAATGATGTTGAGAATTGTTCCACTCACTGGGTGTTGAGCATAAATATGAGGATTGGCGTTTATACATAGACTCCTCGAAAACAAGTTTGAAAGGAGTTTTACTACATAATGGAAACATATATCCATCAATTCCTTTAGCCCATACAGTTGGTATTAAGGAAAATTACGAGAATATGTAGCTCTTACTATCTGCTATAAAGTATGACAATTTTTCTTGGCATATATGTGGGGATTTGAAAGTTATAGCCATCTTACTCGGGTTACAGCTTGACTATACTAAATTTTGCTGCTTCTTGTGCAAGTGGAATAGCAGATATAGAATTAATCATTATATTAAAAAGAACTGGCCGAAGAGAGAGTTACTTAGTCCAGGACAAGAAAATGTTCTTCACCAACCACTTGTACGTTCTGAAAAAATCTTATTGCCTCCACTACATATTAAAGTAGGCTTGATTAAAAATTTTGTGAAAGCAATGGATCGTGATGGCAGTGCATTTCTCTTCCTCAAAAATAAATTTCCAAGGATCAGTGAAGCTAAATTGAAAGAAGGGATATTTGTTGGCCCTCAAATAAAGGAACGCAGTTTCAGAACAAGTTAAATATGCAAGAAGCAGCTGCATGGCAATCTTTCGAAAATGTTGTCTCAAATTTTCTGGGGAACTTCAGGTCTGATAACTACAGATAACTTGTCAATGCGATGATTGAGAACTACAAGATAATGGGTTGTAATATGTCTTTGAAAATTCACTTTCTGCACTACCATCTTGATTTCTTCCCTGAAAATCTTGGGGCTGTGAGCGACGAACACGGGGAGCGCTTCCACCAGGACATCGCGGAAATGGAAAGGCTCTATCAAGGTAAATGGTGTCCAAATATGTTAGCAGACTACTGCTGGACACTGAAGAGGGATATTCCTAAAGCGAAGTACAGCCGAAAATCCAATTCACATACATTTTGGATGAGCAAATATACTTTCAGCTAAGATACAATAAATTGTGATGTACACACACGAAAAATGTTTTTCATGTGATTACTCGAAAACCCTGGGTGATGGAAAAGTTCCGTAAAAAGATTTGAAATCAGCACAAAAAAGTAAGTTAGAAGCACACATTGTCTCCCTTGTAACATAAAAAAGTTCAAATTTTGTTGGCGAGTGTAATGTACATCCCTCAAATCGTGCTTAATATTATTCTCCCACCTCATTCATGGTCTACTAAATTTGCGTTTTCCCTCTGGTTTTCCTACAAGAATCTTTCATGCACGTTTTTCATTCCTCATTCGTGCCATATGTCCTGCCCATCGCAGTCTACGAGACCTAACTTTTCTCATTTATCAGGCTTCTTAAAAATACCTTGTATTTCACTGTTATGAAGTCTTCTCCATTCACCTGTCTGTTCATCTCTCTTTGGTCCAAATTTTTCCTAATAACTTTATTCTCAAATACTTGTAATCTCTTTTCCTCCCTTAAAGTAAGAGTCCATGTTTCGCATTCACATAATATAACTGGTAGAATAACAGTTATATATATTTTCATTCAGTTTAACGTTTTTTGAAAGGGATTGAGACGTCTGGAGATCCCTGTAATGCATAATAGCACACATTTCCAGAATTGAGCGTATGTTTAATTTATTTGTGCATCTCATTCCTATTTGTGATTATTGTTCCTAGGTATTTGAATTCAGCCACTTCCTCAAAATTTCCCTCACTTCTGATTAGCTGGCGATTTCCATTATGTAATATATTTATGCGTGTGACCATATATTTTAGGTAATTGGTAAATTAATTTAATTCAAATGTCACAGCTGTAGAAAGTCTTGCAATCTGTAGAAGATGCATTTCCTTGTAACAGTACTAAAATATTATTAGATAGATAAATTAAAAACTTATGTTCGTAAAGATTGGGACACATAAGTTGCGAAAAATGAATAAATTCTTGCCAGTATGAAAAATTAAATTGAGAGTAAAGCCCAAGCCTTAGAAATTCACGATTTCAAAGGAAGCTTATCCAACCCCAAACCTATGTTCAGCAGTAACCAGAAAACTAATAAATCATTCTCAATTTCAGATAGTACTTGTTTGTACTGCAATAAATCAATACCATGATATTCTTCGTGCCTTTAAATTCAAAAACTTGAATCATAAACAAGAAAAGGAACTTCCGACTTTATGATTTTATTGTGTAAAGTCACGTAATACTCGTGTTGATAAAAACTGCAAACAAATATGTCAGAAATATGATGTTTTTCATCATGCCATTTTGCATGTAGATAGAAATCCTGCACCTTGTAATGTAAATAAGAATTTAATTTCATTCAAATCTCGCAATGCTTCAAAATGTCACATTCATTTTACCTATAGCATTAAGTAAGGTTAGGAATGCATCTGGAAATTAATAACTACCAAAGTCAATCTTGATACTTGATCGTATGAATTAGCAGATTAAATTTTGCTATGAATAAATCTACTTTCAAAGCGAAATTGTAGCCAAAATCATGTATTGATGCTCGTTCATGGGATCCAAGAACGTTAGAAATTGCAGATCCATATGTCTTTAAACCTAGTATAAGTGACTAACTATTAGGATCAGCAGTTGCATTTGATACCATTACTTTAGGTACAGAAATATGTGTAAACTTTGAAAATTTGTATATAAAAATATTATTACTATTATTATTATTATTATTATTATCATTATTATTATTAGTATCAATAATAATATTTTATATAAAAATTTTCAATGTATACACATATTTCTGTGCCTAAAGTAATTGTATCCAATGCAACTGCTGATCCAAATAGTAAGTCACTTTCACTAAGTTTGAAGAAATATGGATCTGCAAGTTCTAAAGTTCTTGGAATATTCCATGAGCGAGCATAACAATAAAGCAATAAACAAACAAAATTAAAATTTTATAAAACAACGGCGGCCCCTGTCCTTTTGTATGGGAGCGAATCTTGGATTATCACCACCAAACAAGAAAGTAAAATCCAAGCAGCCGAGATGAAATTTTTAAAAAGAGTAAAAGGATGCACTAGAATGGACCAGATAAGAAATGAGGATATCCGTACAGAACTACGGATCGATTCCATAAAAGAAAATATACTTAACAAATATCAGTGGAAAGAACATGTAGAAAGAATGGAAGAAAGCAGATTATCATAAGTAATGCCACGAGTGATTTCCAACTTATCTAGAGAATTTGGAAATCAAGAGTGGCAATTGTTAAGACTATTGAACGAATAAAATTAAGCTGTTTACTCACAAATCATTATTTAACTATAGTTATTTTAAAATATTTATATATTTAATGTAAACGGCGATGTTTGAAAACAAATGAGAAACTATAGGTACGCTTCATCTCCTTCTTTTGTTTATCACTGCAACCAGATCATACTATTTATTGCCAAAGCAACGCAATATTGTAAGAATGCTCTCTAGTGGAGAAAAAATGAAACACATCGAACTGTATATTAATTCATTTCTAATGTCGTATGATGTAAATATGACAATTATATTTTTCTGGATTGTTACCTGGGAAAAAATACATTTAAGAAAGTGCAAACAGTGGTTTCTTTTTTTGGTGGTATAATCAATTGCTACAAAAATTTTTATATTAACTCCCGCATGCGGCATGTGTTGACATTCATGCACTATATATACAATCTGGTAGCCGTATTTCTCACGGGCTCAGTCACTGCAAAATAATGGTCAGACCTGTTCAAAATATTAAAAAGGAGGAACTTTCTTTAATATGGTAATTAGAACACTGATAAATATTCCGTGAAAAACGACTATGATTGCTTGAAAACAGAAATCATTGAAACGTGATTGGTCATTGACTCCCATTTGGGACATGAGTTAAATAGTCACAAGTAATGCCACGAGTAATTTCCAAATTTATCTAGAGAATTTGGAAATCAAGAGTGGCATTTGGTAGGACAATTTAACGAATAAAATTAAGCTGTTTATTCACAAATCATTATTTAACTATATTTATTTTAAAATATTTATATATTTAATGTAAACGACGATGTTTGAAAACAAATGAGAAACGATTGGTACGCTTCATCTGCTTCTTTTGTTTATCACTGCAACCAGATCATACTATTTATTGCCAAAGCAACGCAATATTGTAAGAATGCTCTCTAGCGGAGAAAAAATGAACACATCAAACTGTACATTACTTCATTTCTGATGTCGTAAGATGTAAATATGACAATTATATTTTTCTGGATTATTATCTGGGAAAAAATACGTTCAAGAAAGTGCAAAGAGTGGTTTCTTTTTATGGTGGTATAATCAATTGCTACAAATGTTTTTATATTTTACTCCTGCAAGCGCTATGTGTTGACATCCATGCACTATATATACAATCAGGTAGCCGTATTTCGTATAGAGTCAGTCACTGCAAAATAATGGTCAGACCTGTTCAGAATATTAAAAAGGAGGAGCTTTCTTTAATATGGTAAATTTAATATTGAAACATATTTGGTAAAACACGACTGTGATCGGTTGTAAAACAGAAATCATTGAAACGTGATTGGTCATTGACTCCCATTTAGGGCATGAGTTAAATAGTCAAATAAAATCGTATATTATTTTCCGAGAGGAAGAATAGATGTCGGACGTCCTCGGAAGAGATGGTCTTAGATCTGTTAGTCAAGAAGGAACAGGCAATTATTGTCTAAACCAAGAAGTGAAGAATAAGAAGTTATTATTTGTATTATTATTATTATTGTTATTATTATTATTATTATTATTATTATTATTATTATTATTATTATTATTATTATGTGCCAATTAAAATATATATCGTGTCCTAACAAATAGGCCTATCGATCTGTATAATATTTATTAGCCTAGTATACGAAATACATTTAAATTACTTTTCTCAGACGGCAACAGTGTTACTGTCAAATACGTTTCTTTCATCGCTAGTTTGAAATTGGTCCTAAAATGCTAATTAATACAATTACGGAAGATATCGAAGGTAGGGATTTGACACTTTCATGAATAAACAACGTCTCATTAATACAAGGATTACTTTGAGGTATGTGTGGCATTAAAAAGCATGTCAATTATACGTAACTACAAACAGAATTACTATTTGAAATGCCGGTATCGACGTTTCGTATATAACATGAAGGTACTGTGAGAGGGCAGCACTGGACTGGCTAGGTTGAGGTACAGCAGCGCCATTATATTATAAATTCTGTGTTCTTGGCACATATACTTGAATCCAAACTGGATTATTATTATTACTTGTGCCTGGAACAATGGCGGCCACAGTTTTTTACAACGGGGTGCAAAATATTTTTAAAAGTACCTAAAAGCTTATGCAATTTAGTACTACTAATAATAGGCCTATTATTGCTGTCGTTTATTATTACTATTGTTACTATCATTATAACTATTGTTGGTACTATTATCATTAATATTATTATTATTATTACTTACTTACTCTTACTTACTCACTGGTACTATCCAACCCGTAGGTTCATGGCCGCACGGACATACGCTCTCCATACATCCCTATCCTGAGCTAATGCTTTCCAAAAATCCCTGTTTAATCTACTTCCCTCAAATCACAGTTCATGTTATTTTCCCACCTCATTCTTGGTCTACCAACTGGGAGTCTTCCCTCTGGCTTTCCTACAAGAAGCTTCCATGCAAGTCTTTCATTCCCATACGTGCAACATGTCCTGCCCATCGCAGTCTACGAGACTTAACTGTTCTTATTATATCTGGCTTCCTATAAAGACCATGTAGTTCATTGTTATGTAGTCTTCTCCATTCACCTGTCTCTTCATCGCTCTTTGGTCCAAAAATGTTCCTAAGTACTTTATTCTCAAATACTTGTAATCTCCTTTCCTCTCTTAAAGTAAGAGTCCATGTTTCGCACCCATATAATAAACTGGTAGAATAATAATAATAATAATAATAATAATAATATGTGGCACGAATGGGAATGAGAGACGTGCATGCAAGCTTCTTGTAGGAAAACCAGAGGGAAAACGCCCAGTTAGTAGACCATGAATGAGGTGGGAGAATAACAATAACTATGATTTGAGGGAAGTAGATTATACAGGGGATGATTGGAAAACATTGGTTCAGAATATGGATGTTCGGAGAGCTTATGTCCGCGCGGCCTGAACCTACGGGTTCAATAGTGCCAGTGAGTTAGTTGTTATTGTTATTATTATTATTATTATTATTATTATTAATATTATTATTAAATACATAGCAATCAGTAGACCGAAGTCTGGCTACTTAGACCTATGGAGCGGGAAATTTGGAAACTCAATCTAAATCTTCGGTCAAAATTATTATCACTAAAATTTTTTTCTTACGACGTTCAGCCAGACAAATTGAACTGGACAAAATAAGAAATGAACTGATTAACCAACATACGAATAAATAAAATTTAAATTTATATCTTGTAAAAATAACCCTCCACGGAGTATTTATCTTGTTGTGGAGTGGCTTGCGTGCTTAAATTATCCCGAGGGCTATGCCGGCGGTAGAATTGCTGCCGGACTGGTCGAAGGTGATAAGCCAGACGAAAAAATTACCTTGGTCTAAAGAGTGACGACCTTTAACCGTAAAAATAAAACCGTTAAGAAATGCAGACATTAGTTCGACTAGGGAAAAACTTTCCGGAGGTCAAATAGTCCCCCATTCGGTTCTCAGAGCGGGGACTACTTCAGAGAACTAATGCCTAAGGCGCAAATACAGGGACATGTTCGTAGGAACATGGAATGTTAGGACTCTATTCAATAGTGGGGCGCTTGAGGTATTAACGTGAGAATTAGATAAATTTGAGAATAAAGTTCTTAGAAAAATTTTTGGACCAAAGAGAGATGAACAGACAGGTGAACGGTGAAGACTACATAAGAGTGAACTACATGTTTTTTATAAGAAGTCAGATATAATAGGAACAGTTATGTCTTGTAGACTGCGATGGGCAGGGCATGTGGCACGAATGGGAATGAGAAACGTATATGGAAGCTTCTTGTAGGAAACCAGAGGGAAAACGCGCAGTTGGTAGGCCAAGAATGAGGTGGGAGAATAACATTAACTATTATTTAAGGGAAGTAGATTATACAGGGAATGATGGAAAACATTAGCTCAGGATACGATAGTGCCAGTGAGTTAGTTAGTTATTTTTTGTAAAAATACAGCAATTGCAATGGTATGGAAATGTTAAACGAATGGGAGATGAAAGGTTATGAAAATGATCTTAAATTCGATTCCAGAGGTTGAGATGTAGAAGTAGACCATAAACGCCAAGCTACAGAACATACAAAAGCAATTAATAAAAATGGATTGCAATAGCGAGACTGGGAGGATAAAGAGATTTAAAGAGAAAGGATAAGTTTGTAGAACATTGGTCACATGAAGATGTGATAATACATTGTATACCTTGTCTCTTTATTATTATTAGGCCTATGAGAAGAACTGAAGTGTAAAATTTAAAGATGCACATTTTACCATAATTGTAGGCCTGTGAATAATTGTAATAACCTCAAATATACATAGATTATATTTTTATTATATACAACTTTCCCCATTAGAGGATTGCCCCAAGGACGAAGTGATATAGACAATTATTTTTCAAAATTGGTAAAATACATTTTGTAAAAACATTAAAACATTTCAAATTGTAAGAAATATATTTTGTAAATACATTAAAAATTTTCAAATTGTAATTGAAGTATACATACTATAAAGTAGACATTTTATACAGATGGTTTCTTGAAATTGAAATTGATCATCTAATGGCAGCGATGGCAATTTTAGAAAGATACACTCTATCCAAATCTAAGAAATTCCAAAATTTATAAAGAAAAGCCTGATGTCCGGTTTTGGCTCTCCCAATATAGAATCTTGCGAACGCCAAACTTGGCAAGATCCCGCGTCATCGACTATTCCTATTGAGGTTTTAAGCAGTTTCCCTCAATCCAAGGGCAAATGCTGGAATATAACCCAAAAACACCCGATTCCGACTTCACCCATCTACCATCTTGTCATATACTCCAAATTTAAATTCAAAATTTAAAGCGGGGCTAATGAATTTTACAAGAACCCGGTGTTCTACCTATAAAGGAGGACCAAAACGGTTCGCTCACCGCCAACACTTACGTGATGCCGCAGAGCTCTCCATCTAGGGCCTATCTATCTATGATGCCTATACATATATTTTATACTCAGATAGACCTACTGATGTTCAATATCCATTTATTCTCTCAATTTTATAGGAAATCCTACTGGATTCTCAGGAGCAAATTAAGTCGCCTTGGTTTCTCAACAAATTTAATATGTGGGTCTAAATCTGTATTTTCGTACATCCAAGTATGTTTTTGTTAAAAAAACAGTATAAGAATTTTCTTTTCATTAAATTTTGGGTAATTAATTATACAAAATAGAGAGCACAGACTGATAAATCCGAAAGCAATAATTTAATTAATTTTTTTTAATTTCACAAGACAGTAAACTCACCTGTATAAAGATCTCGCTCATAACACTCATCTTTACTGAATACAAGCATACATCTACATAAAATGGTCTGCCGAAGTGCTGAATAAATTGAAAATAGGCCACATTAACTCCATGAATCCGCCAAGCGTGAAACCCGAAACACGTAAAGTGCAGTGGGTAGTGTTAGCACACACTCACACACACAGAATGTAAAAAATCAGTTTAGAGAGAGAGGGATGCAAGTGCATCCTCTTGTGTTCTCTTCCGGGTGCCCATGCCCGGATTTATTATAAAATTTTAAAATTTCATACCAGTGGCCGAAGTTACATTGTCTTTTTGTAACCGAATAGGCCTATCAGTGAAAGAGTAGATAGTTCAGAAGTATCACAAAGCATAAACGTGCTGTGCGTCCAAGCGACGAAATGGAGTGACGAGTTGAACTGCAAAGTCTATGACTGCACTGCATTATGTGCAATAGCAGAATCGAAACGAAACATGCAATGCCGTCCTCGCGTTCCATCTCATCGCTTGTACGCTCATGAAACAGCAAAGTTGCTGATATACACATTACCAGTACAAATTATACAAGTTTCTAACCTTTCCAAGTTTCTTTGACTTTAGTTCTGTTTACAATCTTAAGAAGTTTTAATGCCTCTATATGTACAAGATTAAAATTGAACAAGAGACTGGACCTCCTGTTTTAGTGGATTTCGAAGAAATGTATGTATCGTACTCATGAAAATACTTAAAAATACAAATGTTTGTCGATCCTACCTACTGGAAAACGAAAATAACGATAACAAATTATTATATAGCGGCCGTAATTTTTTTCGTAACCAAACTTGGAACATAAAAATTAATAAAGGAGAGAATGATAGAGTTACTTAACAAGAAAAATCGGACCAATCGGAGTGGGACAGACCTAATGCGAAATATAGAAATCGCTCTACATGCCTTAATTTTTATTGATTTCGCAACGAAACTTGGCATAGGCATTGAAGTAAAATGAGAAAGATTTTCATCGAAAATTAACGAAATAGAACATTTATAATAATAATAATAATAATAATAATAATAATAATAATAATAATAATAATAATAATAGCTTTATTTCACCTGGCAGAGTTAAGGCCTTAAGTCCTTGTCTACCACTCAACCAGGTTTAAAAAAATACAAAAGAAAAGTCTTAAATCTAAATTACAATATATATATATATATATATATATATATATATATATATATAAACGATTACAAATTATGAATACAATACAATTAATATTTATAATGTATTTTGATTTACTCTAAATTTAACGAATTAAATATATAATATGTACAAGATATATAAAAAAACGAGAAAAAGATTAATGACATAGTATAAAATTAAATAAATAGAGAACAATTAATTATTAGACAACAGGTAACTGTATAAGCGTGACTTAAAGGTGCCAAGTGTGCGGCAACCCCTGGTATCTTGAGGAAGGAGATTCCAGGAGCGGGCAGAGGCTACTGTGAAGGAAGTAGAATATTAGGAAGTGCTATGAAGAGGAATTGTTAGCAGACTGCTATCTTGTGACCTAGTGTCAATATTGTGGTAGGAGGATAACTTCTCAAATCTGGACGCCAGGTAAGTAGGAATGTAGGAATTCAGAAGCTTGAAAAGTAGTGAAAGAGAGTGCAATTTACGTCTGTCAGTAAGACGGAGCCAAGAGAGGTTATTAAAGTGTTCGGAAATATGGTCATAACGGCGGATATTGAAAATGAATCGAACGCAAGCATTATGAAACGCTGCAGTCTCTGCGACAAGGCATAGTTTAGATCATTATACATAATGTCACAATAATCGAAGTGTGGTAACACAAGATTCTGCACTAGGATTTATAAGTGGAGGTTTGCCTGAAAACCGAAATTTGGTAATCGCTCCGGCTAATATGTGTGTTTTTTCTTAACGGAATTCGTAATTGACATTAGACTAAGAAAAATTTGATCTAGTTTAATTATCGGCGTCAGAAAATTTTGTTTTCTCTAACGAAAGTTGACTTAGCCTATCCTATAGGCCTATGATTTATTTATCATAAGTAATGCCACGAGTGATTTCCAAATTATCGATAAATTCACGACTCACGAAGTGAGGAGTGAATTTATCTAGAGAATTTGGAAATCAAGAGTGGCATTTGTTAGGACTATTGAACGAATAAAATTAAGCTGTTTACACACAAATCATTATTTAAATATAGTTATATTAAAATATTTATATATTTAATGTAAACGGCGATGTTTGGAAACAAATGAGAAGCGATAGGTACGCTTCATCTGCTTCTTTTGTTTATCACTGCAACCAGATCATACTATTTATTGCCAAAGAAACGCAATATTGTAAGAATGCTCTCTAGTGGAGAAAAAATGAAACACATCAAACTGTATATTAATTCATTTCTGATGTCGTATGATGTAAATATGACAATTATATTTTTCTGGATTGTTACCTGGTAAAAAATACATTTAAGAAAGTGCAAACAGTGGTTTCTTTTTTTGGGGGTATAATCAATTGCTACAAATATTTTTATATTAACTCCCGCATGCGGCATGTATTGACATTCATTCACTATATATACAATCTGGTAGCCGTATTTCTCACAGGCTCAGTCACTGCAAAATATTGGTCAGACCTGTTCAGAATATTAAAAAGGAGGAGCCATCTTTAATATGGTAATTATAACACTGATAAATATTTCGTGAAACACGACTCTGATTGGTTGAAAACAGAAATAATTGAATCGTGATTGGCCATTGAGTCCCATTTGGGGCATGAGTTAAATAGTCAAAATAAATATGCCTACATAATCCATAAACATTCAAAACCGGATCATAAAGACCGGTGGCTTATACCATGATTCTAAATTTTGAAAATTGTTATAGCGGCTGTAATTTCTATTCTACGCAACGAAACGTGGATATAAACGATTTAAAGAACATAACAAATATATGTTCTGTAAATCTGTAAAATCAGACTATATCCGAGTTTATGGGGAATTCGCTCAGCGTGAAGTTTTTTATATTTAAATCGAATAGAATGTAAATAAATTAGGGTAAAATAAAAATCACAATTGACATCTGTAGAATTGGGGTTTGTGAAGAAGACAGTTGGTTTATAATATCGATATATATATATATATATCCAGATTCCTCAAACAAGGATAATACATTACAAGAAAAACGAGTACCATTACGTTTGGAAAAGAATTACGTCTGTAAAAAATAGACAGATAATTTAAACAGAATGGCCATCCGAGGTATCCAAAATTAACTATGAAATCTGCATTCCAAACGGTGATGATGAATTGTGTGACGTATTGTGCAACTGTTCCACGTTTATTTTCGATTTTAGTATACCTGTATTTTACAGTCATTTGTTTTGATCGTAATTGAAACTTCCAACTTTACCGATAAATTCGTGTATCAAGTGCTTCGGAAGGTGGTCTCTAAATTGGGAGGATAGTGTGAACTGTGTAAAACTTCGTTAAATAAAAATGCATGTGAGTAATTTTATGTGGGCTGGGTTGGGTAGTTTTGTTGTAGAGTTGTTTGATTGCGTTAATATTCATTAATGCTGGTTAGCAAAACCACGAAACTTGAATTAGCATATCCGTGGCACTGGAACAGCGGCAACTTGCAACAAGACTTCAATACGTAATAATTAGCGTTATGTTTCACTTCCCTCACGACAAATTCCCACGTTATGATCTTTCCTGTTATTCCTCAAAAAGAGCTTATATTTCACTAGGTTTCAACCCTATTATTAAAAGTTAAGATTTGCTTTGTTAATAACAATGGGGACTTTTTTCCACGCAAAAAAATGATTAAGAAAGTAAAGTTACAACCTGGCAGGCGATTTAAGTAATTTTTAATTGTAGGCCTATAGTTCAATTTCGTTCCAAATTATGAACTTGGGCAAGAATACCAGATCAAAATGCAAATAAGTTTGAATATAGAGATGAAAAAATGCAAACAAAGTAGAAACTAATGTAGTAGATGAAATTAAATTGTCAGAATGCGTAGATTGTGACGGCTCCATGGTGCAAGCGGTTAGACGCTCGCCTCTCACCGCTGGGATCTGGAGATTGAATCTTAGTCACTCCATGTGGGTTTCGAGGTGGAAAACACGGAGCTTCGGCAGATTTTTCTCGGGGTTTCTCCCGTTTAGCCATGCAAAAATTCATTCTACCATTTCTCCATACTCATCTCACCAATTTCGTGTTTCATTTTAATTTATCCGCCCCTGTGACGGTGCGTCAGGATTGGTCAACCGGCACTCTTGCCGTTCACAGACCTCTACAAATACAGGGGCTTTATGTCATCTCATCCCTCGACTCGAATCCTGAGTTGGATGCAAGGTGAATATATTTATTTATTTAGAAAACGTAGGTTTTTTATAAAAAGAAGCAAAATAAGAAATGCTTTAACGGGGAAAGTGCTGACATTTTAAAGCAAACGTAGCTAAAATGGATTGGTTATTAGTCATTCAAAATATCTCTGCAGGCGGAAGAATTACGAAGCTCTGCTTGTTGCTACATGTGACGTCATATAAAGGCAGTCTACACTGTCAGCGTCCCACGTCCCATTCCCCTCTGCCCTCATAGATAGCAGTGTCACGTGTTCTATTCCTGCATAAACACGACTGCAGTGCCCTCTGTCAACAATTGCACCTACTCCTTAAACGGGTAATACAAAAAAAAGAGGTGCCAAATGAAATAAATTTAGAGCAATTGTGTAGGCTAATATCTGACGGAAAATACTGTTTTTAAGGGCAAAAAAATAAGGAATATTTGAGAGAGGAGAATTAGAACAATTGAGTAGGCAAACATCTAACTGGTTTTGTAAAGGGTAAAAAAGAGGAAATATTTGAGACAGAAGACTAAAAATCTCGGAATGAACTGTAAAAATTAGGAACACCAGAGAGGAAAGAGTTTCAGGTTAGAACAAATGTAATTAATAACACAAATGGGGATATGTTGCAGATCCCAAGGTATGATGAACTTAATGTTGGAAAAATTACTATAACAAATATTGAATATGATGATTTACAGACAGGGAAAATTATTAGCAAAGAGCCAAGCGTGGTTGAAGTGGCTATAGAAAAATTAAATGTTTATAAAGCATTGTGTTCAGATGGAATTCTAGCAGAGCTTATAATATCAGGGTGAAGAGCAATTGATGGATAATATATATCGGTAGCTTATTAGTATGATTTGGGAATGGAAAGAATGGAAAGATCAATTATCGTGTCAATCGATAAAAATAAGATAAAACTGAATGCAACAATTAAAGTGGCAGCTCATTACTTACAAATTCGTAGAAAATTCTAACAAATATATTAGTATACAAACTCACTCCCTATTAGACGACAAAACAGGTGATCATCAATGTGGATTTAGAAACAATAGGTCTGCAATAGATCACATTATTTATACAAGACAATTTTTAGAAAATAAGTTGGTTATAACGCCACTATACAACAATTATATGTAGACTTAAAAAATACATGTATATACCCCCTATATCGTGCTCAGGGACACGAGTGTTCGTTAGCGGGAGTATCTTAACCAAGCTAATTTAATTACGCTAAGGATATCAACGAGTGACATGTGGTTGGAACGTCGCCTCAATGACACACGGTGTAGGGAATTAATTATTACTTGGATGGAAGAAGGACGGTTAAATTTTCTTATAGAGCATACAGTTCAATTAAGAAAGAGAAATTATATAGTATTCTGCTGGACTTCAGAATTCCTAAAACATTACTTTGACTTATTCAAATGTGTTTAAATGTCAACAAGAGTAAGGTGCGCGTATACAATCTATTTTCCGAGAGTTTTCGAATTCATAAGTGGGTTGAAGTAAAGGGATTTATTATCTTCTCTAATATTCAATATACTGAAGCATACATCAAATCTATAGAGGATAAAGAATGAGTACAACTCAAAGGTAAACAATTAGTAAGCTATTGGCATATGCTGATGATATAGTATTATTAAGCGATATCGATGATATAGGTCTACATTCTGTTGACTAACACTACGAAATTTGGACTGGAAATAAATATATGTAAAATTAAATATATGGTCACACATGAAAGTACATTATACAATGGATACAGACATTTACTGAAAAAGTATGTAAATTTTGATTAAATGTTTGAATTCAAACAATAATTACAAACAGGAATGATATGCAGAAATATATTAATCATAGACTTAATTCTGAAAACACACGCTATTATGCATTATAGGGACTTCAGTCATTCCAACTTCTCTCTTTAAAAAAGGAATAAACTAGAACAAAAAACTGTTATTCTTCAAGTAATATGAATGCGAAATATAGAGAAGAGATATATTACGAGTGTTTCAGAAGTATTTCTTAGGGTTCTTACGGATTGTTTAGACAAAGAAAGACGATCAGACAGGTGAATGGAAAAGACTACACAACAGTGAGCTATATGATCTTTATGGGAAACCAAATACACTAAAAACAGTAAATCTCTTAGATTAAGATGGGCAGGACATATGACACGATTAGAGAATGAAATTCTTTGAAGGTATAGCAGAGGGAAAGCGCCCTGTAGGTAAACCTAGGATGAAGTGAGACGATTGCATTAAAATGAGGGAAGTAAAATAAGATATGCTTGGGATAAATGTAAAATATTAGCTCAGGATGGGGGGTGTGTGGAGATCCTATATCCATGCTGCCATGAAACTACGGATATGAAAGTGCCAATGAGAGTTTGTTATGTTTTAACATTTTATCGTCCAGCATGTGTTTTATTGATGATGTCGTTGCTTCAGATGCACCAGGCAGGGGTTCGATCTACAGTTGGGAGACGTTTCCTCGGTTAAGCTTCCACACATGTAAAATAAACACCAGGGGACTCTGAGGCCCTAAGAGACCGCGAACACCATTTGCGCATCACAATGATCTATATAGTATTCGCCTCTTTTATATGAATATATGAGTGAATGACGTGTCCTGACTGGAGTGTTTACCGATGTTGGCCCTGCCATTGAGCTGATAACTCATGAAGGGAGGCCCTTATAGTCCTTGTGTGGTCAAAATACATTCCTTTGATCCGAGTTTAATATATTCTCACGACCGATCGTGACCCTGTAATAACCGTGTGGCGTGGCCAAAAAATTACTTAAAATGGGAAGGTCAAACAAAGGAAAGGAACAATTAATTTTACTGTGAAATGGGGGATAGGTTGTTAACAGTAGGACAGCTAATCAGTAAGATTTAATTACTGAAAACTTTCTTTGGATTCAGAGAACCCGACTGCGGTATATCGAAAAACAATTTTTAAGCATGATGAATTGAAAGGCTGTACAAAACCTAACAGAAACATTGATATCACAGTGTTCGCTGAATGAAATAATATTTCAGCTAAGAGTTGAGAAACATTTTGGTATTTCTGAACTAATATTATACATTTTATTTGGCACCACTGATAACGCAATGTTCCATTAACGACAAAAATGACATACTATCAATGAAGAATCTTGATATTGCCGAATTGCTTTTATAAATTAGAAGTGGCATCAGTGATATCGTAATGCTCATTAGTCTATTTTTATTACCTACAAATATCCACTATATCAATACAGCAACGTTGACGTAAAAATTGTCAAGATTTATTGAAACTGAAATACGTAATAAATGATTCATGAAAGGGAAATTATAAATTTGGGAAAATGAACAGTTTAAAAAATGGAAATAATAATATTTTTTGAACAAATAAAAGTACCCATGCATATATGGTTGTCATCAAACATCTCAATCATGTGATTGAACGAGGAAACTTTCCACACATTAATCCTCACATAAGTAATGGAAAAGTTGAACTTGAAGCTGTGCGAGTGGCAGTGAAAAGAAAATCAAGACGTTGTTAATCACGAGAGACCTAACAAAGTTACAGTGAAAGCGGTTCAATATCAAGGTGCTGTAAGTTTTAAGTATTCCGACATCAAACTGTTGAGGAAATCAATATATGCTGTCCGAAGGCAATATTTCCCAGCTCTGCTTAAAAAGCACAGAGGAAAGTAGGTGACATTATTATCAGTGAAGTTAACCACATTTTTAATTAAGCTCTGGCCAGTCCTAAACCTTAGAAAATTAGGAACTAAAATGTGGCTATGTGTTATAACATGAGTGTAGAATGCAGGCTTTAATACCATTTTGGAACAAGAATTTAACACACTTTTAAATCAGTCACCACGTATTTATGTTTATTGCCGCAAATATTGCCTTTGAAACCAGCACACCCATACTGAAAATGGACTGCCTTTTTTAAAGTTAAAAGGATTAAGTCTTCTCAGAAGGGTGAGTACCGACTGCCCGTAAAAATGTGTTAAAGATTACCAAAATATGTGTGAAGAGCGCGAACAGCTGTGATTTCAATAAGGCCTACCAACTGCGAGCAAGCTTGAGGAAAGGGTAAATAGGTATAGTTGGGGTGTAGTGTTTATTCGTACAATATAGACTGAGAAAAAGTGTCATAAATGCGATTAAAATATGATATAATAATTAATCAGGCCTGCTGGTGAAAAAAAATCATGTTTCAAGGGTTTCTGCAGATTATAAGGTATATACTTACACAATTTTAAATTATTGAACGGCTGTTATAGATAATTGGTTCAGAATTCCTCTGTCCTCAAGCAGTAGGCGATGCTTTCGCAGAATTTCTAATCAGCATAGGGTACAATTCAATAATCCTAGCCACAAGGTTTGCTGATTATGTAACAATACATATCGTGAAATCAGATTATCTTTCACCCTCCAGAAATTTGGATTTCTGAGGCAAACACTTCTGTCGGAAATACAAATGCAAGTGCGGCATTTCAAAGAACTTTTGGCCTTAATTTCTACAGCTTACATCCTAAAATATCCCTGCCACTTTATTGGCGCTATATTTCAAACATTAACAGGCACATATATTAAAATTATACATAAACAACTGGAAATCTTACGTACGAAGGATGAGCAGAAAAAAAATACCACGTCAGATCTTAAATTACCAGCCACCAGGCAAGAGATTTTTGGGCAGACCCTTCAAACGTTGGATTGAGACCGTAACAGATCACTAGGTCTATCACATGAAAGGAAGAAGAAGAAGAAGAAATATTAAAATTAATTATAGACATGTAACCCTTGTGGCAAGTCAGTCACACAGCCTCCTGTGTAAATCTATAAATAAATCCCTACCGGTAATAATAAGCAGATAAAATTATAATATCATTTAATGAAGCAGTTACTGGACTTAGGTCATATTTATATTCAAATTGATCAGGCAAGCGAGTAGAACCTGATTATGTAGGCGCAAAGGTCATATAAAATGATCCAAAGAAGTCAGCATCAATGTAATTAAATTGCTAGTTATTAAGGAGGGTACTGTCAACTCAGGTAATGTAACCCTTTCTTTTGTTAAGACGGAAGTGGCTGACACATCATAATAACTTACTAATGAACAAAATCCTTTGCTCGACAGATTGAGTAGAAATATCTTCTAAGCCTCCAGTTAACTGATTTATCGTGATAACCATAACTCATTAGCTAAATGTACAAGCGGGGTTTTACCCTGACACAAACAACGCTAGCAAAAAGTGTAGGAATATGGCAATTTTCTAGCGTCTGAAGCCTAGAAAAAAAACCCAAGCCTAAGAAAAAAAACCCAAGCCTAGCTAATGTTTGTGACCCGACTGTACGTGAAGCCAGCACGGGAAAAAAGGTCCAACCTCTGAAGGCGTAAATCGCCAATGATAAATTTGTAACACCCCCGGGATCAAAATAGGAGGGCGCATTAACCAATTATATGTTTCGTTATATGTGCCTAAGAACTGACCTTAGGTCCACTAGATCGAGGTAGTGGGAGTAACTAATTTACCTATAGGCGAGAGAGGCTTCTCCTCGTCACTTCTCGTATAAAATTACATCAAGTCACTTCTCGGGTACGATCAAACAAAGTCACTTATCAAAAACACTTCGTTCTGAAAGTTAAATAAAGTCACTTCATATATATACAATTACTTGCAGTTTATAAAAGATAAGAAAAAACTACTTTTACCAGACATTCTCTACACATTAATTCTGCCCGACGAAGTCCTCGTGGAATCCCTAGATAAGAACCTCAACTCTACCGATTACCAACCTGAGCAACCTAAGTTCTCACACATGGAGAACTCCTTCAGTATTCCTAGTGTCACTAAATCACACCTACACCTCTTCACCTCTTTACACCAACAATAACCCATCTCCTCCCTTCATATGAAAAGCATAGACACTTAATTCAGGAATTAATTTTAAATTCAGAGGTGGAAATATCATACGTCTGAAGTTCCTAAAAAGTGTTTCATATCATTATATTTGCTTATTGGATTTACGCTTCTTTGGGTCTAGCCATAGCCACTATTTCGTTAGTTGTTTCTAGACCAAGCGAATTTAGTTACGTTTATTTTTCTCCAGATGGTCAATATCCTGACCCAATGAGACATCTAGTAGGCAACTAAGGTATTACTGTGATGATGCAAGTGTGCTAATTTTGCTTAGATGTCTCTTCTTTAGGCTTCAGATTCCTTTACAATCCTGAAAATCTATAGACACGGGACCCACGGATTAAAGTCCCTCCCGGAGGAGTTATTCCTTAATTTTTCCGTCAAAAAAATCCATCCACACCGGCGGGATTCGATCCGGCGATATTCGGGACCACAGACAACCATATTATTACAGTAAATATCGTGCAAGGCTACATTATGTTACTTCGATAGAAATAGGCTTTTGTAATTTTATTGCCTTGACAAATATTCAGTATCGGGATATAAGATTTTTATACCATATTTTTATCTCTATATATCACGGCGCACGCAATAGTCTTAAAAAATCTCTATTTTGGCAAATGACAAGGGACTTGCATATTCCTCATGCACAGTTGGTCTGACCCAATATTGACCGCCGCGCACAGTTGGACACTTTTAGACCAAGTAGAAATTAGTCGTTCCGTACATCGACATTCCCCTCCCCCCAAATTACCGTAAACGTGCTTCCCTGTAAAATGTATATTTATACAAACCATAACAGATATTATTATTATTATTATTATTATTATTATTATAAGGCCTATTATTATTATTATTATTATTATATTATTATTATTCTTATATTCTTATTATATGATTTTTGTAACTAGCCAGTCTAATTGCTGCATTTTCGTAATGCTTGTCTTCTTTTCATTTTCAATATCTAGCGTTATGACTTACTTCGATACATTTCAATTATATCTCTTGGTTTCGTCTTAACGACGGAAGTAAATTTCATTCCTTTCACTTGTCTCAAGCTTTCGCAATTTTGAATTCCTAGATACCTGGAGTCAAAATTTCAGCAGTTGCCTTCTCACCACAATTTTTATACCTTCTCACAAAATAACATTCGATAACAATAGTTCTTTGTATTGTATTTTTTTCATATTAGCAAGTGCGTGCAACTGATATTCCCTACCTCAGGTTTTACTGCACTTGACACTAAGTCAATCATCTTCTACTATCTGTGTTGGTATAATTGATTTTGCTTTTTAAAATAGTTAATTGTATTCCATTATATTATTAGTCCTTTATTTAAATGTCCTATTTATGCTTTATATCTTTTGTTCTTTAATTTTAGAATTAAGATACACGTATTTTATATTTTTCTCGTACTGTGCAATGAATTAATTCATTAAAATATTAAACAGATTGATAATAATAATTATCGTAAATGCATCTAACCTTGTTGTGAGTTATACAAGTCATTAAAGCTTTAATTCCGGTAGGTTAAGTAAATATGTTATTATTAATATAATTAATGTTATTTATACTTAATATTTCTCTTGTCTGCGCTGTCTTTTATTCCTAAAATTTGGAGTAAACCAATACATATATTGTATAGTATGCCAGTTAACATTTTATGCATAAGGTGTAATGATTAATTTAATTTAATTATTAGACTTAGCTATGAGGCAGGACCTTAATTCAGTTTGGTTGGGATACGGATGGGGATCCTTTATGCTGATTTATAGACAGTGGTGGACTAGTGGTTATGCTCCTTGCCTCTGGTCCCGAGGGTCGCGGGTTCAAACCCGGCCGTGGTCGATGGATTTTTTAGGACGAAAAATCCAAGGAAAAAGTCCTCCGGGAGGGACTTTAAGCCGTGGGTCCCGAGTCTGAAGATTTTCAGGCTCGTAAAAAATCCTTAAGAATGAATGAAAAGGCCTCTAAGCAAAATTTACCGAATTTCCCTGTCCTAGTACTACCTTGGTTTCCTAGATGTCAGTATTAGGCGGAACGCTGACCACGGACCACTCAAAATGACATCTATACGAAAGCAAGTGTAACTAAATTAGTATGGTTCAAATTCTTCCCTGTAGGGGAAGACAGCCTAAATCTCTGTAAAGGGAAAACATAGGCTTACAATACAATACAATATAACTTATAGGCTCCAGACAGATTCTTTTGGGATTCGGTGTGCAAGGGACAGTTGATTTCTGGTATAACAGTGGACTTACGAGGAGAGCGACACCAGAAAAATAATCTTATTTCCTTACTTACTTACTTACTTACTCACTTGCACTATCAAACCCGTAGGTTCATGGCCGAGCGGACATAAGCTCTTTATACATAGCTATCCTGAACTAATGTTTTCCAATATTTTCCTGCCCTCAAATCATATTTTATATTATTATTCCACCTCATTCTTGGTCTACCAAAAATATTCTTAATAGCGGGGTTAATTTTGTTTAATGTTCACAATATTACAATGTTGCTAGGCGCCCGTCAGGAAAGAGATTTTCGACACTCGGAACTTCATACCTTCTGAATAACGAAATATTAGTTTGTTATATTTTTGTAAACTGTTAGTTTAAGTCCCGGTCGACTAATGTTTTAGCGATTCTGAGTTCCGCGAAGTGCTGCCTCTGCGCTGTATCGCCGAGAGTGTTCGCCGGATGATCTTGCAGAAAAGTATCTGACGTAAAAGTATCTGGCAGAAAGTGTCGCAAAAAAAACATGTGTCACAGACAGTGCGTCGAATTATTAGCAAATGTCCTTAAATAGGATACGTTTCCTCCTTCCAGATAATTCATTCCTCGAGAACGACTACAAAATTGTTCCTTACAATATTCCTGATTAGTTACCTTTGGGGCTGTATCTTCAATGTAATTATTCTCGAGTATTCTTAGATAACACCCCAACAGCGTTTTCAAGTTTATTTCCAATCCTTATCCGGTTTTCCCATGACATTGGCATTGAACCATCAAGATTCTAGGGACTTCCAGCTGTACGCCGCAGGTCTGGTGCACCTGGCATCATCATCATCATCTTCAAGGTATGGGCCTGTTGGCCCGTTCCGCTCCCCGGTGCACTGTATGCTGCAGGTGCAGGTCGTCTTTCCAACGACGTTTTTGTCTTCCTACATTTCTTCGGCCTAGAGGCCTATAATGAAGCAGCTGCTGCACCTGGTACCGTAGTTACTCATCTTAACTTGACGAGGGTTTGGAAAGATATTCTATTTTGGAGATTGAAAGATTTTCTATTATTTCCTACGATTTCAGCATGTCATATCCATGTATCCAGAATTGTTATTCAAGCTTTGTTTCCATGATGGGGTAGTTATTTATGCAAATAGATGTTTGAAAACAATACTTTCTTTCGAGTTTGCTGTCAATCTAGCTTCAGGTTACAAAAAAAGTGTTTCTCACTGATTGATGGCCAGTTTTAATCTTTCGATAATTGGAATAAAATTAATGAGTATAAAGGCGTTTTGATTATGCTATTTGATTCAAATTTTAATAATCTTATCGGATAGCTTGTAAAATTTGTGTTAGTTTGATAGCAATCATGATGTGATTACGACTTGTAGTTCTCGAGCCATCTTTGTTTTAATATATGTAGGTTCTGTATATAGGCCTATATTTAATTTGATATAAATTATTACGGCTGAGGGGTCTAAATCTTGCCTTAGATATAATAATAAATATTGTAACTGCATCTAACCTGTTTGGATGGTAAAGGCGTTAAGGCATTAATTCTACTAGGTTACATGAATATATATTTATCATTATATTTCATTTTATTGCTTACAGAAAGAATTTGGGTGTTTTATTTAACAAAAGGCAGTATCGATATGGAGGTTACGTGCAGAATAAACAAAGGGAAAAATGTGGCAATGTTTGTCTTATAAAAAAATAAAAAAAAAACATACGAAAAAGTATAAAGAAGCATTTATACAGAAGTATAGTGCAAAGTGCTATAGTATATAGAGATGAAGCATGGAATGTAAAACAGAGATTAAGGATGAAACTTCTGGCAGCCGAGATGGATTTTTGAGATGATGTTGTAGAATAACAATATTAGATATTGTACAGTGGCGTGCGGTGGTCTCAGCAATTACCCCAGCTAAATGAAGAAAATTCCTATGTTAGCGGTTCCACCCGAAAGTGTTACCCATGTCTGGCAGATCGAAGACGATAAACCAGACGAAAAAAGTACCATGTTAGAAAGAATGACGACCTTTCACCAAAAAAATACAATCTTCAAAAAACGCGGATATAGGTTCCACTGGGGTAAACTAGTCCCCCCATTCGGTTCTCATGACGAGGGCTACTTCTGAGGAACCAGTGAAGGAGTCATATTTCTAGATATTTACGATTCTTGGACGAATAAAATATTACTCAAATTGTGACATTTCTAATAAAGTTCAATTCTCGTGCATAATAAACAAGACAACAAGGATTTAGACAGATAGCATCCGACGTTAGACTAGCGTCGATCGTTAAACCAATTATGAAAAGTAAAATGTATATGAGAGCCAGTGTTCAAATCCCGCGACACTGTTTTTATTTGTATTTCCGCAAAATTCATCATATAACATTTAATTCCAGTCACGTAATGTATGTCCACTTTACACTATTTTAAGTAATATTCCTGCCTCCGTTAACTCTATACCGTAACACTATTAGGTACAGGTATAAATTTGTGTGTGCAATACCACGTTTCAATAATAATACTATAAAATCATATAATAAAGATAATATAGCTTCTGATATTTTTGTATTTATGTGTTAGATATTAGTGAGGAAAATGTTTCACTCTTCAATTAAAATATTTAGTTTATACAGATCAAGTCTAGCCTAATAATAGTCCATAGATGATGGACAGTATTATTATTATTATTATTATTGTAATTGATATTGTTATTATTGTTGCTATTATTATTATTATTGTTATTATTAAATAGTAATACTTCCAAATAGTTCGTTTTTTCTTTGAGAGTGAATAAACAGAATAAAATAGAAAGCATTGTAATAATTTAGCAAATTGTACTCATCGGGAAACGAACCTATGACCTGTTGCATATGAAATAAAACACAAGGCACAAGAGCTAAGCGTTCGCTTGCCTGCTGTTCATGAAATAATGCTCTTGGAGGAAGGGGATCGTATTGCAGCTCTACTGTGTATTTAGTTTACTCGTGTGAATCGCGCGTTAAAATTTGGAATGTTCGAGATAAAGAGTCCGCAGATAATACAAACATTTAGCATAAATTAATCATAAGTAATGAAATTAATTATGTTAATAATACCATATTTATGTAATCTACCGGGATTATGGCCTTAAAGCCTTGTTTACCAATCACAATGTTATATACATTTACAATAATAATTATTATAAATCTGTTTAATATTTAAATAAATTTAAATGATTACACAGTACGAGAAAAATATTAAATACCTGTTGGATTATTCGAAAATTAAACAACGGAAGAGTTAACGCAGACAATAGGAACATTTAAACTAAAAATAATAATATAACAGAATACAATTAACTGGTTGGGAGAGGAAAATTAATTACACCATGACAAATAGTAGAAAAAATATTGAAGTGCAGTAACCCCTGTGGTGTGGAATATCAGATGCACGCACTTGCCACTGTGCAAAAATGGAACACAAAGTGGTCTTGTGAAGAGATATTGTTATCGATTGTTTTCTTGTGAGTAGGCATACAATTTGTGGTGAGAATTTAACTGCCAAAATTTGGACTCCACGAAACTAGGAGTTAAATATTGTGAAAGTTTAAAACAGGTGAAACAGAATGAAATTTACTTCCGTCGATAAGACGAAGCCAAGAGAGATAAATAAAATGTATCGAAATATGCCATAACAGCTGATACTAAAAATGAAGAGAACACAAGCAACATGTAAATGCAACTATCTTAATGACAAGTTATGATAATCATATAGTAAGAATAAAATAATAATAATAATAATAATAATAAAATATCTATTACGGTTTGCATAAATGTACCACATTTTACGGGAAGCACGTTTAGGGTAATATTGAAGGGGGAAATGCGATTGCGCCCAAGGACATAATTCTAAAAGGTCTAAGAGTACAAATGTGCGCGGTAGTCAGACTATCTGCGCATGATGAATATAACTTTTCTTTCTCATTTTTTTGAGATTTGGGACACTTTACTACTATTGCGTGCGGCGTGATAAGTATGTTATGTTATAAAAATCTCATACCGATACTACACTGCTCAAAACAATTAGAGGAACACTATGAAATATGCAAATATTTTTTCATTGGATAAAGGTACAAACATGAAATTAATAAAAGTACTTTATTTGTGGTTATTTATTTATTTATTTATTGCTCATGTCAGTAAAAACAAATGAATAATGCTGACAATTAACTTTTCAAGTAATTCTGCTATGTAAGCAATTGAATCTTGTGCTTATTTTTCAAAGTTAAACACTCGTTATATAGAGTTAGTATCGTGTATGGCCTCCACGACATTCGATGACAGTTTGGCACCTTCGTGGCATGCTCCCAATAAGATTCTGGATTTCCTCTTGCGGGATATTCTCCCATTCCTCCTTCAGAGCATCTCCAAGTTGCTGCAGAGTTTGTGGAGCTTGATGTCGGTTCCTGACCTTACTGTCTACAAGATCCCACAAGTGTTCAAGCGGGTTGGGGGGGGGGGGGAGGTCTGGACTGACCGCTTGGCCACTCCATTACCTCAATTTCATTCCTCCTCAGGAAATCCCTGGTGACAGCAGCAGAATTGTGCCCGGGCATTCTTCCTGCATAAACAGAAATCAAGGGCCTACTCCTATGGCAGCAGGTACGACATGCTCTTCCAGAACTGTTGCTCGATTATACCGGACAGCATTCAGGTCGCTGGGGGACAAGTACAAGGTCACGTATGATTGTTGTACATAATTACGGGCCACACCATTATGGAACCTATCCCAAATCACTCAATTTACTGTACAGACTCTGCAGAAAATCTTTCTCCTGGCCGTCCCCACACCCTCAATCGACCCTCACAATTGTGTAAGACGATATCTGGATTCGTCCGAGACGAGCAAAAGACTCCCACTGATTCACGTTTCCAAACACATTGTTTTTCAGCATAAGGACGTCTTGCGCCTTATGCCCATTTGTTAAGCGTGGTTTTTTAATGGGCCTTTTGGACGAATATTCTCTTTACTTAATCTGGTCCCCTATGGTTTGGTTTGAAACCCGGATTCTGGAAGCCATATGAAGGTCGTTCTGCAGGTCTTTTGCAGTTTTTGTACGCTGTCGAAGAGCAGAAAGAACAACGTATCTGTTATCCTGAGGGCTTGTTTTAAATTTACGGCCCTGGCCACGTCTTCTACAATACTGACCTGTCTCTCTGTGCCTGTTGCGTAACCTGGACACCACGGAAGGAGAAACCCCAGGCTCTCTAGCCATTTGTCGCAGAGATTGACCGTGTCGTAAAAGATGTAGAGCATGATATACTTCAAACTCATTTAAATGCCTCATTTTGTCAGAGACTTCAATAAACAAGACAATAATCAACATTCGTCAATATAGCAACATCTCAGGAAGCTTACCAATTAGAATTGGCCAGTGCCTTCCAAAATAAAAAAAATCTCTATATTTGTTATTTGAGGTACATTCTCTGTATTTAGACCATGGATCTTTAAAATATGTACCCAATGATAAAATTAATAATTCAATTTACATATTGTCAAACTTTCAGCATCACAGCTTTAAAAAACAATTCCTTATTCAATTTATTACAAGTGTTCCTCTAATTGTTTTGAGCAGTGTATCTAGAGGTTTTAGACTAGAGGTGTTAGGACTATTTAACGAAAAAAAGCTAAGCTGTTTACTCACAAATAATTATTTAAATGTAGTTGTTTAAAATATTTATATATTTAATTTATATTTAATGTATACGGCGATGTATAAGTAATGTGTGGTTATGTTTCATTTGTTTATCAAATGCAAATTGATCATATCATTTATTGTCAAACAGGATAACAATATTGTTAGAATGCAGCCTAGTAGAGAAAAAGTGAATCACGTCAAACTGTATGTTATAACCAAAATGATAGGTTATTAATTAATATTTTTAGGAAAGAACTCAGTAAAATCATTATTTTAAATCACAATTATTGAACACACAATTATCAAAAGGAATCTGTTAATTATTTGCTACATTCAGAGTATTTGCTGGAGAGTCAGTAACTGCAAAATAATGCTCTGACCTGTTCACAGTATTAAAAGGGAGGAGCGTTCTTTATACTGGTAAATATAATTCGATAAACAGGGAGGTGAAACATGACTGTCGTTGGTTGTAAAACAAAATTCATTGAAACGTAATTGCTCATTGACTCCCATTTGGGGCATGTGTTAAATAGTCAAGAAAATAAAATAAAATTTCAAAAGTCGGTATCTACCAAGGTAATAAAATGTAGCCGTTGACGTTATTCATTATAATTTTTGTTTACTGATGATCGCCAGTTCTATTCAAGCCCGGATGGACGATTTTTTAGGATGAAAAATCCAAGAAACAAGTCTTTCGGTAGGGACTTTAAGCCGTGGGTTCATTGACTGGAGGTTGTCAGGCTCATAAGAAAATATTAAGCCTAAAGTAGTGGCACTTAAGCAAAATTTGCCGACCTTTATCATCCTAGAAATACCTTAGTTGCCTACTAGACGTCTCATTGGTTAGAAATCTTGACCACATGCAACTCATGACATCTGGAGGGACATAAGCGTAAATAAATTAGCTTGGCAATAAAACTTCTAACAGAGTAGAGGCTATGGCTAACCCAAAGGACCATAAATCCAATAAGCAAGTGTAATGATATGAAACACTTTCTAGGAATTTCAAGCTATGATATTGCTACGTCTGAATTTTAAAATTAATTCCTGAATGAGATGCCTACGCGTTTCATATGACGGATTACATATCTATCATTTATTTTAATGTATGTGCCTGTCAATGTTTGAAATATAGGGCCAATAAAATGTTAGGAATATTTTGGGATGTTGAATGTTGAAATTAAGGACAAAAGTTCTTAGAAATGCCTTACGAGCATTTGTAGTTCTGTCAGAAGTGTTTGCCTCAAAAGCCCAAATTTATAGAGGAAGAAATATAATCTGAATTTACGAAATTTGTTGTTACATAATCGGAAAAAAAAATTCTGGCTAGATTTGATTTGTTGTATGCTCATTAAAACATCTGGGAAATATCGATTACTGCTTGAGGACAGAGTAGCTCTAAACCAAATTTCCAGAGCAGTCGTTTACCAATTATAGTTGTATATAATTTATAATGTGCAAAAACTTTTAAAGCATGAATTTTTCAGTACCAGGCCTGATTGTTACACTACATTCTTAACCACGCTGATCACAATTTTCTCTATTTATATTATGACAAAATTACACTACACCTCAACTATACCAATTACCCTTTCCTCACGCTTGCTCGCAGTTGTTGGGTCAATATTGATATCACAACTGTTCGCGCTGTCCATATATCTTTTGGTAAATTTGATACCTTTTTGTGGGCAGTCGGTACTCATCCTTTTAAGGAAACTATACATTTTTACTTTAAAAAAGGCAGTCCATTTTCAGTATGGTTGTGCTAGTTCCAAGGGCATATTTGCAGCAGCACTCACAAATACGTAGTGGTTAATACTGCACAAAAATGGTAGCATTGAGCGAGGTTACGACGGTGCAATTTTTTTTAGCAGTCAGCGTTGTTATACTGCACAAAAATGGTGCGTTAAATTCTTGTTGTAACATTTTATTAAAGCCTGCATTTTACAGTCTTGTTATAACACATAGCCACATTTAATTTCCTAATTTTCACAGGTTTTAGGACTGGCCAGGTCTGAATTACAAATATACCTAAACTCCACTGAGAATAATGCCACTTGTTTTCTCTGTGCTTTTAGGCAGAGCTGGGAAATATTTCCATCGGACAGCATATATTGATTTCTTCAATAGTGTGATGTCGTAATATTTAATACTTTCAACACCTTGATCTTGAACCATTTTCACTGCTGCTCGCACAGCTTCAAGTTCAACTTTTCCATTATTTATGTAGGGATTATTGTGTGGAAAGTTTCCTCGTTCGATCACATCATTCAGACGTTCGTTGACAACCACGTACGCATGGAAACTTTTATTTGTTAAAAAAATATATTTTGTAAAATTTTTAAACTGTTCACTTTCCCAAATTTATAATTTTCATTAATTAATCACTTATTATTTTTTCCGTTTCTATAAATATTGTTAATTTTTTCGTCCATGTTGCTGTAAAAGACAGTGAATAGTAAAGAAAATAGACTAATGAGCTCTACGATATCAGTGATGCTACTTTAATTTATAACTTTAGTTCTGAAATATCAAGATTCTTCATTGATAATAAGTCATTTTTCTTGTAAATGGAACATTACTATATCAGTGGTGCCAACAAGAATTTATGAGACTAGTTCAGAAATATCAACTTTTTCTAAACTGTTAGCTGAAATATTTTTATTGTTTAGCGAACACTGTCATATCAAATGTGATGTTACGTTTTAGACATCCTTTCAATTCATCAGGCTTAAAAGTTGTTTTTCCGAAATACCGTTTTCGGATCCTCGAAATCCAACGCAAGTTGGCTGTAATAAAATATTTCTTATTAGCCGCCCTACCATAAATATGTTATACCCATTTAATAGTAAAATAAATATTTTCTTTCCTTTGTTTAACCTTTCCCTAAGTACATTTATATGCCCACAACAGCCGGGCCTTACAGGGTCATGATCGGCCGTGAGAAGATTTTAAACTAGGATCACAGAAATATATTTTGACCACACAAGGGCAGGAAGGGCCTCCCTAGATGCTTGACCAACTCAATGGCAGGTCCACCTCCGATGTATCATAAAACTTCAGGACACCTGGTAGAGTTCGCTTGCAAATTTTTATGCTTAGCCAACATTTGAAACAAACTCTATTTTCTATGGAACTACACTACCTGGGATAATAAAACTTTTACTACGAATTAAAGAAGGTGTTCTGATGGTACTACTGTCATTGATTTTTATCTAGAATTAATTACTTTCATTTAACCAGAGTTTTAAAATCTTATAATAATTTCCAAAAAATATATATATCTCCCCATATGGGTACACTTTTCTCTCACACTAATCATCAGAACTGCACTATTCTTTTTACTGACAATATCTGTGAGTGGCTTGAGATAACCAGTGAACAAATTTATTCACTTGAGAGCCTAACATATTTAATAAAATTTATTTACATTAAGATATTAATTTTTATATATATTTTTTTGCATTATATTTTTGTTTGAGAATAGTATATTTTAACAAAACAATATTTGACCGACTCGATACAGTTAGACACTCTAACGAACCACAAAAAATTCAAGCTTCTATGTTATATAGTTTATGAGAAATGTGTACCTGAAACATTAAAAAGTCAAACTTACCGGAAATTACAAAAAAAAACAAAAAAGTGAGCATTTTGTTACATACCAGTGATCTAAAACATCCCTGGTCCATATTCATCACATTTCTGGGTTTCCTCATCCTCTCTTTTCCTCTTAGCAGATCTCATCTTCACTCTAGCTTCCTTGGACCAGCACTGAACATCTTTTTCTGCCTCAATGACATGTAATTCAACAATGTTCTGCAGTGTTCTTAGACAGTTATTTTGAGGTTCTATTCCCAATTTCTTGAAAACATCACACCTCTCCCTAGTGCCAATATTAAAACAAATAACACCATCCATTACACCAAACTTTAAAGTTTTAATCCCTACAAACACATTTTTTGGGATCCTTTCCCAAATACAGTGATTGAAACTTTTATTCGAGTTCTGCATATAGCCATGCCACTTGGAGAGCAGTTTTGAGTCAGTTAGATCTCTGAAAATTGTTTTATTGCATCCATTATTGCTTAAGGTAGAATATGCTTATAGCTGTATGCCACTCTAGATGCTATAGCTTTATGAAAATTGCACCATGACTCTGAGCCTTTATGACATAAGCCATGCTGTGGATTATCATCGGTTAACAGCTTGTGGAAATAAATTGCCCATATATCCCTCTTCATATCTATGACATCTTTTTCCCCAGCATGTCTTCTAATGCCCAGGCCATAATAATGCTGCAATTAATTAATTTCCCCAACAGTCGACCGTCCATGCACACTCAATGACTTTCAGTCAATCAGTTTCATACCTTTCATGTCCTTTCTTAATTTTCTCAATCTGGTACACATTCGCTTCTGCCCATGCCCACAGCACTCCATCTTGTTCACTTCCACACTTGGCCCATACACATGTGCATCAGAAACTTTAATAAAACCCTTTGAGTCTCCATCGCTTAGATAATTCACATAGCGAACCCCATTGTAAAATGTTTCTGATCTTATATCCTTTACTCACCATCCCCCCACTGTATCCTTCATAGTTCTTTACACAGACATTATCCTTCTTCAATTTACAAATGATGCAAAATTTAGTTAGGCATTCTACATCTATTACCTTGCCATTGTCTAAAGCTGTTCCTGTAACATCACCATTCAGTGAACTATGGCCTCACTTCTGCCATGAAGCATTGAAAACTGCAGTTATATCACATGATTCATTAGTAATTACTGCTTCTATTGCAGCACTTTTCATTGACTTATCAGCTACTTCCTTAAGAGGCTCAAGTAAAGCTTTGTACTCATTTTCAAATTTGGTAGGTGCCAAGGAAGATTTATCATTGCACATAGGGTTTGAACTGCTTTCTCTCCCTTCCCTATGCACCTCACGCCATATGCTAACCATAAATTTACTTTATATTTCTAATTAGCAATTTGTGAGGTCATGCATGAATCAGTAATAGAGCATAATGTGCACATCAAAGCTAATTTTGAAACTAACCCTCTCCTTGTATCAACAATTTCACTCACTTTTATACAGTTCATGTTGTTGCAATATTTACATTTTATAAACCCTTCTACTAGCTTGGATAAAATACCTACACCAACTATAACTAATCCACTTGAATTATTTACACAGTTATCACTAACATTCATTTCTGATTCTACATAAATTAATTTTCCTTCTTGAAGCACTTTCAGAACTTACAAATGTTTTATCATTGATATCGGAACCTTGTGGTGTAACATCGTTAGGTCTACATATTTCAATATTACATTATTTTTATTTGCACTATTTAGCCTATTTATTTTAGGGGATAGTATTTTCCTTTCCCAAACTTCTTTTTCCTCCATATTATTTTTATATGAAAAAAAAAACTATCCTCACACACAAACAACTTTGTTTTCAAAAAGAAAATCTGTCATAAACTAACTGTTTGAAGATGGTTACCTGTATAAGCAGGTATGCCAATTTTTTTAGAGTAATATCACTACAGGCCTCAAGAGGCCCTTCGGGTAGTAGGAGGTTAAGGCTCCCACTTTTTCTGGACAATCGGAACTGATGTCAGCCGGGTTGTCAGCCCTGCGTGACGGCCGCCTTTACCCCAGAACAAGTATCTGGTACTCATTTCCGTTAGAGGCTGAGTCGACCCCAGGGCCATAGTGCCGCCAAAAGGTTTGGGTCAGTTTAAAAATCCTGACCCCACCGGGATTTGAACCCTCGAACTTCTGGCTTGTAGCGCAGTGCCAGGTATGCCAATACTGAAATTAATACACCAGAGTAGAACAAAAATCCCCATGTTGAAAAATAAATTATCTCATATATGAAAATTAATGTTTGTTTGTTTGTTTGTATATTCGTTTGTTTGTTCGTACTTTATGCGCGTTGATCCGATTGTGATGGGGTTTTTTTTAAATGTTCACGAGATTCCCAGGATGAACATAGGCTATCACAGAGTTGTGATACTCAACTCCTACACCCTTAAAAATCGCCCTTTATATTGGAAAACTTGAAAAAAACTAGCTCTTTGGACGCTTAAATTGTTTACGCTGCCTAAACCATAAGAAATACACAAAATTAATGTACACAGAATTGAATATCTCAAAAAGCTTTACAAAAACGTCCGCGACAGCATATGTTTATCTCTTACGGATAACTCACAAAAAACATTTTTTTTCTTTCATTGATACCAATAGTCCCTTATCTTTTACGGATAACTCACAATAACCATTTTTGTCTTTCATTGATACCAAGAGTCTCGCGTCGTAACCGAGTGGTTAAGGTAAGAAGTCTTGGCGCAGAACTACGGGACTTACTCTGGTTCGAGTCTCTACGGGGAATACATTTTTCTCATGGATTGTCGGCCAGTATGGGACCAGTGCACAATGGGTCAGAAATGAAATCTAGCTGGCAAGGAAAAAAAAACTGTTTTGACTCACTCTCATCAATTAATCTTTTTTCACTCTAATATAATTGTTATGTGACGGTTCGTAACTTATATGCAAGGGAGGGTACAATTCTAATGTTCATGACTGTGTGACGTCATCCTTCACACTTCTTGAGCCGCAACAGAAGGCTGTAAGGGGTTACGCTAACTTACTCTTTTACAATAGTTGGTATCCTTTGCAGTCCGAAACATTTTATACTATCACAACAAATCATGTATTACCAATTTAAACATTTACTGCAACACCTCTGATAATGTTGTTGTTTGTTAGTTTGATTCGTATCATCATCGTCACTCCTCCAACATTCGTAATTGGCATACCTACATGGTAAGTACATCATTAGGTATTATTTTTGACAGTAATCCAATATATAAAAAAGAATGTGTGTTTGTTTGTTTGTATTTTATGCGCGATTACACCGTTCGTCCTATTTTGATGGGGCTTTTTGCAAAATGATCAGGAGATATTCGGGATGAACATAGGCTATACGAGATCTGTGATACTCATCTCCTACGCCATTAAATTGCCAATGTATCAGGTAAGGTACATTGATTTCATTTATTTAATTTCGTTTATAAAAAAACAATAGAAAAACAAATTACGCAATAGTACACAACGCTAACTTACTCTTTTACAATAGTTGGTATATTTTGCAGTCCGAAACATTTGATACTATCACGACAAATTAGGTATTACCTATTTGAAGGTTAACTGCGACACATCTGATAACTTTGTTGTTTGTTAGTTTGATTCGTATCTTAAATTAATTTTATTTATTTAATTTCGTTTATAAAAACAATTCATCCATAGTAATTCTGCCCAAAGGCAGGTCCTTCACTGCAATCATAGCATTTTCAAGCTATGCTTGCAGCTTTACTAGGGAATGAATGGTACGTGTGGTAGCTACCCGTTGCTTTCCACACCGGTGAAGGATGACAATAATGATAAGGATGATGGTGATGATGATGATGATGGCCATATGATTTCGGGGGCCGTTTGGGCCTTAAAGCTTTTCCTGGCATTTGTTTTACAGGTGAGGAAAAACCCCGATAAAAACCTCACCCAGAAAAACTCTCCCGACCGGGCATCGAACCCGGGCCCGCTGCGTGACAAGGAAACACGCTGCCTCGCGACTACAGCGGTTGACTATAAAACAATAGAAACACAAATTAAGTAATAATACACAACAATAACTTACAGTCTTACAATGGTTGATTTCCTTTGAGGTCCGAAACATTTAATACTATCGTAAGAAATTATGTATTACCAATTCAAAAATTAACTGCAGCACATCTGATAATGTTATTGTTTTTTAGTTTAGTCTTACCTTCACCTACACTCATCCGTCTTTCGTGATAGGCAAGTACTTTACATGGTAAGTACATTATTAAGTATTATTTTGGCAGTAATATAATATATAATAATTAAAGTTTGTTTAGTAACAATCATCATAAATGCATACATGGTATAAAATTTAATATACTCTTCATATGTAATATTTGCAAAATATTTGTTTGCACGTTTGATCGTACTTTATGCGCTGCCATACCCTTCATCTGACTAAATAAATAAATAATGTTATACTATGTCTATGGGGGGATTACGATCAATGTTTGCGTTGCATTACTCTTAAGTTCGTTCATGTTTATCAAATACACCTTCCACGTATAATATTATGATGAACGTTTACAGGGTACGGCGCCAGATGGCGTTGGCTGTACACTGGCAGGTCAAGCAATGTCATATCGTTCAAATCTATTGATATTGACGAATCCTGCATATAATGTGTTTTGATCTGACGTTGTTGAATTTTTTGAAGTCAATAAATTATAATATTTTGATATTTTAATAATTATATCAACATGAGAAATGATGTGCTTATTGAGTTTGTGCGATTACACGAATTTATATACAACAAAAATCAGGCAATATACAAATAAGAGAAAATGAAAGCTATTAGGAAAGATATAGGAAACATTTCACAATGTAAGTACTACCGTAATATGTCTACATACCATATTTGGCCTTAACATATTTCCCTTTTTTAAATCCATTATATGATAATGCAAATAAATCAGTGTAAGTTCATCTAACAGTTTACTGTGAGCCATTAGAGTTCTCGGTACTGATAACAGAGTGAGCTAGCAGCCATAAACATCAATGAACGTCGATCGTGATACACACACTCGAATTGGACGTTGTACTTGCCCTCTCAATGTAACATAACACAACATCAACAGAAGATAATCATAATCCCGCCATACTCATTTCCATTGTGTCTTACTCGGCCTTTTTTCAGTAAATAATCATCTATGCAACCTGCACAATATTTTGGCTGCGGCAAAGGGCACATATTTTTCGGAGTTTATCTCACACAACCAAATTGCCTGCAAAACGTTCGTCACTTAGTAAATCTACTAGCGCAGCACGTAGAAATAAGCGAATTCGAGCTTCTCAAACAACCGAGGAAAAACAAGCGAACAATGAAGCAGATCGCTTAAGAATTGCACGTTCACATGCATCAGAATCTCAAGATCAACTTACGGCTAGAATCGAAAGAGAACGTTTACGTGCTGCTCAATCACGCGCGACCGAGTCCGGACACCATCATGCAGCGAGATTAGAAATAGAACGTTCACGAGCCTCCCGATCGCGCGCATCGGAATCTCAAGATCAACATGCGACTAGAATAGAAAGAGAACGATTACGTGCTGCTCAATCGCACGCGTCCGAGTCAGGAGACCAACATGCAGCGAGATTAGAAACAGAACGTTCACGATCCATTCGATCGCGCGCATGAGAATCAGAAGACCAACATGCAGCGAGATTAGAAAGAGAACGTTCACGTACTGCTTTATCTCGACAAACAGTACATATTGAATTGAATCTTGCTGCATTTCATTATAATCTTAATCACGATTACAGTTTACATCCCACTGTTAACACTGGAAAAATGGATAAGGTGTGTGGGCATTATGATTCGCTCAAGTCCAACAATGAAACATCAGGAATGTGCTGTGTGAATGGCAAAATTAAATTACAAACATTGCATTCACCACCTGGTCCATTGTTGTCATTGCTTTCGGGCGAATTACCTGATTCTAAACACTTCTTGCAAAATATTCGCAAATATAATTCAGCGTTTCAAATGAAATCATTTGGAGCCGACAAAATTTTCCAAGATCAGTACATGCCTAGTTTTAAAATTCAAGGACAAATATATCACCGTGTTTTTTCTACCAGTTCAGGACACTGAACATAAATATCTCAAATCTACTTTATGGGTGACGATGGTGCACAAGTTGATCAACGTTGTAATGCAATTCCAGGCACCAAACGCCACATTATATGCTATTTGCAAACATTTTTCCACTAACACAATGCATTGATAAGATTATTCAAAACTTCAATTGACAACTTACCAGCGGATCATTATGCAATTCAAATACGAGCCGAAAAAACACCACTCGGACAGCATGCCGGACGCTACAACGCACTTACCATCAATGAAGTTGCGATTGTCATAGTTGGCGAAGAAAGTGATAGGCGTGATATTATTCTTCAGCGACGGAATAATACAATTCAACGTGTCGCTGAAACACATCGATCATACGATGGGCTGCAGTACCCCATAATTTTTTTGGAGAGGCAGGACGGATATCACTTCAATATTATGCAAACTAATCCAAATAGAGGTAACTACATATATCTTTATTTATTTTTTTAATGAAAATATTATTTTGTTTTTAACTTTCAAACATTCGTATATATAATTTATTTGTTTATTTTCTTTCGTTTTAATTATTTTTACTGGTGAATCGCTCACTAAAAAATATCAGCTGTGAATTATTATTCATACCTCATAATGATACCACAGAATGGAACAAATAATATTCTGCAATGCCGTCAACTATTTCATCAATACGTGGTAGACATGTATGCCAAAATTGAATCTGAACGTTTGTTATTCATTCGCTTAAATCAAAAATGTTTGCGTTGAGAAGAATACGTTTACTTACGAGATGCAAATGCAAACGATGGAAATGTTTCCGATATTGGAAAAATGGTAATACTTCCAGCAACGTTCAATGGTAGCCCACGGCATGTGCATGAATATGCACAATATGCCATAACATGTGCGATCATATGGCAGACCCGACTTTTTCATCACATTTACATGCATTCCAGCATGGGACGAGATAAAAAAGCTTCTATTACTCGGTCAGATTCCGACCGATAGACATGATTTGACTGCACGAGTATTCAAGCTAAAACTCATGAAATTGATGGACTTAATTGTGAAAAATTACATTTATGGTGAAACTCGCTCCTGGATGTATTCCATAGTGTGGCAGAAGAGAGGACATCCACATACTCATATTCTGATATGGCTCAAAACGAAAATACACAGTGCTCAAAATAATGATGTAATTTCTGAGGAAATTCCTATTCCTGAGGAAGACCCATTGTTGTTCGATATTGTGACCAAAAACATGGTACATCGACCATGCGGAACTATGAATCCACAATCCCCTTACATGGTAGATAACAAATGCACGAAACAGTATCCCAGACAATTAATTAATGAAATTCGCACTGGTGATGATGAATATCCAAAATACAGACGCCGAAAACCAGAAGATGGAGGTCATACTACAGTAATCAGAACGAGAAATGGTGACGTTGCAATCGACAACAGATGGATTGTGCCATATTCTCCTTTGTTATCGAAAATATTCAAATCTCATATCAACGTCGAATATTGTCATTCCGTCCAATCTATCAAGTATATATGCAAATAGGTTAACAAAGGCAGTGATATGGCAGCAATCAGAATTGTTAAATCTGATGCGCACAGTGATGAAGTGAGTCAATTTCAAACTGGTCGGTATATCAGCAGCAACGAGGCTGTTTGGCGAATTTTGGGTTTCCCAATTCACATTCGCCATCCCACTGTTGTTCATCTCAGTGTTCATCTTGAAAATTGACAAAGAGTCTATTTCACGGCACACACTGCACTAAATGTTGCTGCTGCACCAGCGCAAACAACACTTACAGCATTTTTTCACCTCTGTGAAGATGATGAATTTGCCCAGACATTATTGTACGCAGAAGTTCCGAAGTACTATACATGGAATACTCTACATCTAAAAAGTTCCAACGACGTAAGCAAGGCGTGCGTGTTGAAGGCTATCAGAATCTATATTCGTCTGACACATTGGGCCGTATATACACAGTACATCCAAATAATGCCGAGTGTTATTATTTGAGAATGCTGTTGGTTAATGTCAAGGACCTACTTCATTTACAAATTTGAGAACGGTTGATGGCATAGAATGCCAGATGGAGAGAGTAGCTTTCCAAAAGCTTCATTTGCTCGAAACTGACGAACATTGCGAAACATCACTGACGGACGCATGTGCTAGCTGTCATCCGCGACAAATTCGAACATTATTCGCCATCATTATAACCAAGTGTTCGCCATCCAAACCCAAACATTTGTGGGAAAAATTCAGATAGGATTTGAGCGAAGACATTTTGCACCGCGTTCGTACCATTAACAATAACAATTCCATTGTGCTTTCGGACAATATTTTTAATCAAGCTCTCATTTAAATCGAAGACACATGCTTAACCATCAGCAATAAAGCACTCACTCATCTAGATTGCACCATAACGTTCTGCACTTGACCTTTATAATAGAGATTTATGGAGAGATGAGCAGTACAATGTTCATGATCTGCCTGCATTTATTGATGCAAACAAACAACTTTTGCTTGCGGAACAAAAATTGACCTACGATACAATTACAAATGCCGTGTCAAATGGCGTAGGTGGTCCGTTTTTCCTTGATGTGCCAGGTGGGACTGGAAAAACGTTCCTCATCAATTTGTTATTGGCTCACATTCGATCTCAAAATGGAATTGCTTTGGCTCTTGCTTCTTCAGGTATTGCAGCTACTTTATTAGATGGTGGACGAACTGCTAAATCGGCACTGAAATTGCCTTTGGATATGATTTCTGTGAAGCTCCAACAAGTAACATTTCAAAAGAGTCTGGCATGCCTAAAGTTCTGCGAATTTGCAAGCTCATTGTCTGGGACGAATGCACCATGGCTCATATGAAATCGCTTGAGGCGATTGATCGAACTCTTAAAGATTTACGATCAAATGCACAACCGTTCGGCGGCGCTCTCATTTAATTATCTGGCGACTTTCGACAAATCCTTCCAGTAATACCTAAATCGACACCAGCTGATGAACTCAACGCTTGCCTTAAAGCATCGCATTTTTGGAGACATTTACGAAAATCACATTAACGACCAATATGTACGTACATTTGCAGCGTGATGCGTCAGAAGGCACATTTTCCGAGCATCTATTGAACATTGGTGAAGATAACTACCAGTTCATGCTGCCACAAATTCTATTACGTTTCCTTTAAACTTTTGCATCATTGTCCCATCCATCGAACCACTCATTCACAAAGTTTTTCCGGAAATTGTTACCAATTACAAAAATCATAAATAGCTTTGCGAACGTGCTATTTTGGCAGCGAAAAACACCGACGTTAATGCAATCAACCATAAAATTCAAAAACAAATTACACACGATTCCGTTACCTACAAATCAGTTGTCAGCATCATTAATGCGAACTAAGTTGTAAATTATCCACTAGAGTTTTTAAATTCGTTGGAGCTGCCTTGTGTGCCGCCGCATAAATTATCACTCAAACTCGGAGTGCCAATTATTCTCTTGCGCAACATCAATCCACGCCGACAGTGTAATGGAACAAGACTCGCTGTGAACAAACTGATGCAGAATGTAAAAGAGGCAACTATTCTTAATGAGAAGTCGAAAGGAGAAGATGTGCTCATTTCACTCATTCCAATCATTCCCACAGACGTGCCATTTGATTTCAAACGACTGCATTCCCCACTCGACTTGCATTCTCAATGACCATTAACAAGGCACAAGGTCAGTCACTTGAGGTATGCGGTTTGATTCTAAAAAATCCATGTTTTTCACATGGTCAGCTGTATGTCGCATGCTCACGAGTCGGAAAGGCAACAAATTTACTTGTTTTTGTTAAAGATGGGAAAACTAAAAATATTGTCTACCATAAAGCATTGGAATAGCAAAGTGAACAAAATAAAGTAAATATCATTGCAACTTCTGCATATATTACACTCAAGTTCAATAAATTCATTATCCAGAAGAAAATAAATATAATTATTTTCTCTTCATTATATTGTTATGCGGCAGAAACGCGCCGGGAAAAAAAAACTGTTTTGACTCACTCTCATCATCAATTAATATTTTTTCACTCTAATATAGTTGTTATATGACGGTTCTTAACTTATCTGCAAAGGAGGGTACTATTCTAATGTTCATGACTATGTGACGCCATCATTCACACTTCTTGAGCTGCAACATATGGCTGTAAGAAGTTTTTTTGCGAACTTATTTAATAATATCTAATTATGTCCTAATTGCTGAATTTTGTGGTAAAAAAGTAACATATGTTTATCGTCCGCCCATGACTTAAGAATTGAACGTTCGGGCAGGATAACGTCTGCCGGGTACGCTAGTTAATTTATAGAATGTAGATTAATTAGAAATGATATAAATAGGATTGATAATCTAATTGAGAAGTAGTGAGACCTTAATAGATTATTATACTCAAAACTGAATTGAAATTTTTAATATGCTTATATATAAAACAAATTATTGTATAAGGTGAAAAATATAGTACATAACGTCGCGGGGATAAAATGAATATGGAATTTCCAAGCGCAAATGATGTTAATTTCAAATGGTATATGTTGTGAAGGCTCCATGTCGGTAGCTCACGAGTCCTAAATAATGTTGTTGAATCCCAACGGATTTCATTACAACTTAGTTCCCCGATATATTTAAGATACTTAGCTGAAACAATACAATCGGTTATCAAAGACGATCTATTGCAGATAAACAAAGCTATTAAAGATAAATTAATGGAGCCAATGCGAGCTCAAAGAAAACAATTTGAAAATGAAGTAGAACAATTTCAGAAATATTTAAATAATAACATAAAATGTTCACAATTAGTCGCAAATGAACCTAATAAAAATGCCCATAAAGTAGAATCTGTGACCGAAGTGGAGCAGAATAACAAAGTGTTAAACGAGGATATGAACATTGTCGATAACAATATTACTGATAATGAGATCATAGTAGAAGACAAGTTTCATCTCCCAATCTCACAACGCTGGTGACCGGACACGGGAATATAAACGCCTACTTCCATCGCTTCTAGATAAAGGACAGTGCAATGTGTGCATGCGGTGCTGGTGAGCAGACAGTGGACCATGTCATATATAACTGTGTAGAATTTAAAAACGAAAGACAAACTCTTATAAATGTTGTAAATAGAGGTAGTGAAAGGTGGCCCATAAATAAGAGTAAATTAGCTATTAAGTACACTAAACAATTCACCAAATTCGCAAATAGCATAGACTTAAAAAAGTTACAATAGAACATAACTTGGAGAGTATACTTTAAGGAACTGTAAATCATAAAGTGATAGAACTAGATAATAAGTGTTAGGATAAGAACATTATTTTAAGGAAGTGTAAATATTGATCATGACTTGTTAGGATTAGTCAGTGCTATAAGTGTAAATAGGAACCTAATAGCCTAATTTTTTTAGAACTTGTAAGGACAGTAAAATATTTTTCAATAGTAGATTACTCATAAAATGTTAGAATTAGTCCGTAACTTAAGTGTAAATAGGAGCTATATCTTCTTAGATTAGTAATGGATAGAATATTAACTTAGCGTGTAAATATAGATTATAGCTTGATAGGATTAGTCAATTTAAATGTAAATAGGAACCATATTTTGTTAGGAATAGTAATGAAGAATGCACTAATTTAACCCTTAACTTACAATGTATCTTATAAGAAATATTGATTTAATTTATTTGTTATAGTTTATTAAACAGTAAAAATAAAACAAATTATCATAAATTACCTAAGATTGTGTCAAATTACGTTAAAAATACAGTAATAACTTACTTTTACATGGTTTTATTTTCTTTGCGGTCCGAAAACACTTGAATGACGGGCACTAGAAAGTATTGTTTCGCCAATTTAAGGGTTAAGTAAGTGCTAATAGGAACAATATCAAGCAACTGTAAACATTAATCATAACTTGTTAGTGCCAAGAGGAACCATAACTTGCTTAAGTATAAATAACAGAGACCATTGTTTAAAATGCAAGTAACAACCACAATAGAACAATTTAGCGTCACAATAACTCAAAATTATATTTTAAGGAATCGAAAATAGAAAAATAATTTCACACATTAGAACTAGTAAATAACACTATAAATGCATAATCAGGAACATCAACACACATAAAATGATAGAGATATTTTAATATTGCTAAACCAAAGCATGTAGTACTGCAGAAAACTGTAGTGGAGCATGCTGTCATATGAAGATTCTTAAAAAAAAAAAGTTTCATGTTCTCGAAGAGAAAAATGTTAATTTATTTCAGATGGAAGCGTGGGTACATATCATACAATGCCCCAGACCATGGATATGTCATTGCGCGTGGATCGTGAGAAAAGTGAAATTTATGATCGATAACTGAAAATTAGCCAGGAACTAAGCAATGGTGTATTCAGGGATACGGACGGGTGGAAAGTTCCCTAGTATTTTGTGATTCAGTCCAAAAGGTTACAGAAATAGAACTCTCTCAATCTGATGCTGAAATGATAGAGTTAGTTGAAAATCGAATTCCTGCCTTAAAAGCAAATGTACTAGATACTGTTGCTAGTGTAGAGCACACTGTGCAAGTTCGTGATCCTCCAAAGGCGTTAAAGCTAAGTAAATTGTTTGAAAGTAAGATGGACTGTAGGGTCATACAGAATAGATATACAGAAAGAGGTAGCTATAGGGTAGATAGTCCCCTATTAATAAATTAAAAGTGGACGAGGAGACAGAAGCTTCGTTCGAAAGAAGGACATGAAAGATCAAGAAATCGAGGGTAGAAGGAATAAGTAATAAGAAAGTTCCCAAGAATGATAAATAATGGAATTGTTCAAATAGAAAGTATAAAATAGGATTGCTCGGTAGTGTGTCTAATGATATTTACAAAGTAAAAATATGGATGATAGGGAAGAAGTTAGTGATTGTAGGCGATTCATATGCCCCATTTGATCCAGGAGTTCGGAAAGAAATCAAAGTCAGAACGTAAATGGAAAAGTTCAGATCATGTAGATATGAACACGCTTCCCTCTAAATGTAAAAAAAAGTATGGCATGGTATGATAGTGACAGCAAGACGTATGAGTTATGAAGTATTTAGTGAAACAAAAAATGAATAAGATAAAAAAAGTTTGAAATTAATAAAAATACGTGTGTTCTTTTAAGTGTAAATTTAAATAAATCATAGAGCCTAGTTTCTTCGGAACTGACGCCAAGATAATCTAGCGTCCTCGCAATTTAAGTGCGTTAAAAAAAATGTCAGCATTTAATAAGAACAAAGAGTAAAGTGTAAAATGGAGAAGATGACTACTGTATTATTTTTATAAGTATAAGAGTTTATATTTTGTATTTGTATGTTCAGATTTAGAAAATGATTATAAAAAATATTGTTTAAGTGTATTGAAAGTTGTATGTAGAGGTCGTTTCACTAAGGAAGAAGCATGACCTAGAAAAGTCGCGCAGGTAAACGTAGGGTATTGGAGAAACGATCTCTATCAGCAGGGTTTGTCCGTATCTGCAAAATCATGGTTAATAGTCGTAATGAAAATATTAACCCTGAATAGGACATGATTATGATAACTATGTATCACGTTAAATTCCTTAAGGACACCCGGTACTAATTTCCTTGCAATTTGGTTTAAAAATAGGACATGCAAAAATAGTTATTTTTTCAGCTTATTCAAAAGTTATGTGTATGAAAATTATGTCACTAATTAAACAAATCTTCCTGAACATAATGACACTTTGGTTAACTTTTAGACATATTTCTTTATGAGTAATTTAAAATAAAAAAATCCATTATGTTAAAAGTATTGTCTTGGTACAATTTTTTCACAAACTACTTATGCAATTTAGTATGTTATTGTCCATGGTTCATTTGACAATAATAAGGTTTGCTTGTGTTCAGATATGAATTGTAATTTATTTTTAAAAAATTGAAAGACCATTTTTTGTTAAAAATGTTGCATAATTTCTTTCTTTTAATTCCAACACTATCAATATCACAAAGATAAGCTTAACTTATTATTATAGAGCTCTTTAAACTGCATATCCATGCCAAAAATAATTCTCCTATCTTGCACAGTTTCAGAGAAAAGTGTACCAAAATATTAAAAAAATACAAGTTACGGGAAAATGCAAAAACCAACAAAAAGGTGATCATTAGGAGAACACAGAGACGGTATTTTTAAAAATCAATTTTTATGGGTTTAAATATCCAAAATCGACAAACTAATATTACACATTACTGGATTATTTGAAGCAAAAAAAATAATTAACGCAAATATGTACTGGGAGTCCTTAAAACTGGAAGAAAATGAGAATACAATTATTGCAGACCAACAATTTATCAAATATTATTCATGTTAATATTAATATTATGATTTCTAAATCAAACTCATCACTTACATTAATTATATTGGATACGAGATCTCCATTAGGCCTATAGTTAACTTCCAAACGTAATGTAATAAAAGTAAAAAAACGAAAATAATTTTGAAATAGGTACGACATGTGGCACAAATAGGGAATGACACAGGTGTAGGCTATGGAAGCTTTTCCTAGAAAACCAGAGGGAAAACGGCCAGTTGGTAGATCAAGAATCTTACGAAGTTTTAGAAGTAAGGTGACGAAAACTAATATTTTTTTAGGCTGACAGTACACTATTTTGGAATTGAATGTGTATGCCTGTATGTTAGACTACCCGCAGTCACGGGGGAAAAACTGGTCTTCTGCACATCTGAGGACACGCGTCTTCCTTAGTGAAACGGCCTCTACCATGTTTTTAAAGAATATGCAGAAAGTGGACGTTGAATCAAAAGATAAAATATATTTTCAATTTTCTGTCTTTGGATTCAGGAGGCATTATGAGGCTGGGGTACTTCTTAGAATTAAAATTAATTTGGTTATTATTTGGGGCCATAAAATAAGCTTTTGTTATACAGTGGTTAACGGTAATTAAAGGGTTGGCAGGTACATGTACCTAGGGAAGCGAAACAAATATTTATTATAAAAGTGTAAATTTGATTGACGTGTTGAATATGTTCAACTTTGCAAAACAATAAATTTTGTTAAAAGGAATATTTGAGCCAATTTAAAACTACCTTGGAAAATTAATATAAATGGCCAAGAAAATGTTATTGAAAACAGAGTGTGGCTAGTAGCTCATACGAACAGTGCGTTTCTAGTATCTCATACACACATACACACACACGCAGTGTGGTTAGTAGCTCGTGCACAAGCAATGAGTGTGGATAGTAGCCCATACGAGTACATACAGTGTGGCCAGTATCTTCCTTACGAAAACAAGATGGGCTAGTTTATAATATTACTAGTATTCAGAGGAGCCTGTTGCTCCCATGTTAGTACCTAAAAGTGTGAATAAATCTATCGTACGTGAAATATACTCAATATGCTCAATTAGCCTTCAAGATATTATTAATTTGCTGTGTGTTGTGTTGTTCATAAGAGGTTAACAAAATAAGCCATTTTTAATTAATTACACATCTCATTAGTTGAATGCAGGCTTTCACGGCCGGTAATCATAATGTTGAGTGATTCCGGGTTCTGTGGCCGTGGTCCATAGTTGGTGTTGATACCAGACGTTTCGCCCTCAACTGCGGAGGGCATCTTCAGTGGCGAGTGCTTCTAGGCGTGTTTCCTGGTCGGAAGCTCTACTTAGAGTGAACGCTGCGGGCGTTGTATTGATACTAGTGGTGGGAGCAGGGTGAGCGGGCGTGGCTCTTGCTGATTGGCTAATGGTCGTCTCCTTGTTGTCCCTAGTGTTGATGCATTTATTTTCTAGTGTACGGTACCAGGCCTTAGACAGTTTAATACCTTCCTCTTTTCTGTTAATATTTTCCTTATGCTTGTGTATTTCTATAGCCTCTCGATATATCTAGGGAAATAGTAGGAAGTTGTGGCTAAAACTTGTGTATCATCGAATAGAATCTGGTGTCCATTCATAATGGCATGTTCTGCTACAGCCGATTTATCCATTTCTCCTTGTCTGCAGTTTCTTTTGTGTTCTGATAAACGGGTGGCTATACTTCTTTTCGTGGTCCCTATGTATGGTTTACCACACGAACAAGGAAGTCGATATACGCCGCAAGTGGAGAGAGGTGGCCGAGGATCCTTAGCTGAGCGAAGGCAGTCTTCTATTTTTCTTGTAGGTCTGTAAACTGTTTTTATGTTGTATTTTCGTAGGAGTTTTCCGATACGATCTGTGACTCTTTGTACATATGGTAGGTAGGCTATGCTGGTCGAGGGTGTGTTATCCATTCTGACGTGCTGTCTTCGTGGATGTATGGTTTGTCTTATTTCCTTGGATGTGTAGCCATTTTTCTGGAAACAATTGAACAGATGGTGTTGTTCTTGTTTAAGGTGTTGTGGTTGGCATAACTTAGTCGCTCTGTCGAAGACACTGTTCGACAGAGCGACTAAGTTATGCCAACCACAACACCTTAAACAAGAACAACACCATCTGTTCAATTGTTTCCAGAAAAATGGCTACACATCCAAGGAAATAAGACAAACCATACATCCACGAAGACAGCACGTCAGAATGGATAACACACCCTCGACCAGCATAGCCTACCTACCATATGTACAAAGAGTCACAGATCGTATCGGAAAACTCCTACGAAAATACAACATAAAAACAGTTTACAGACCTACAAGAAAAATAGAAGACTGCCTTCGCTCAGCTAAGGATCCTCGGCCACCTCTCTCCACTTGCGGCGTATATCGACTTCCTTGTTCGTGTGGTAAACCATACATAGGGACCACGAAAAGAAGTATAGCCACCCGTTTATCAGAACACAAAAGAAACTGCAGACAAGGAGAAATGGATAAATCGGCTGTAGCAGAACATGCCATTATGAATGGACACCAGATTCTATTCGATGATACACAAGTTTTAGCCACAACTTCCTACTATTTCCCTAGATTATATCGAGAGGCTATAGAAATACACAAGCATAAGGAAAATATTAACAGAAAAGAGGAAGGTATTAAACTGTCTAAGGCCTGGTACCGTACACTAGAAAATAAATGCATCAACACTAGGGACAACAAGGAGACGACCATTAGCCAATCAGCAAGAGCCACGCCCGCTCACCCTGCTCCCACCACTAGTATCAATACAACGCCCGCAGCGTTCACTCTAAGTAGAGCTTCCGACCAGGAAACACGCCTAGAAGCACTCGCCACTGAAGATGCCCTCCGCAGTTGAGGGCGAAACGTCTGGTATCAACACCAACTATGGACCACGGCCACAGAACCCGGAATCACTCAACATTATACACATCTCATTGTTACTGATTATCGATTTTCTTGTCCTTCACACCAGTAGAACCCAGAAAGAAGCTTAATCTAAAATACGCCCTGAAGAGACCCTCGTGCAATATCCGGCTGCAGTGTCCATAAAACAGTTTAAGAGGGAGAATTAAAAACTAGATTCAACTTTAGTTTAATGAGGGAATCAATTCATATTAATCTCTTAATTAAGATTCGTTCGTTCACTCTACTATTATTCGTTAATTATAGACGTCAACTTTAATATCCGTTCAAGACTACAGTTTTCACAGATGCGGGGACTGAGTTCGTAAATTGGTAACCCTGTTCGTGATGGAGAAAGAAAGAGAAGAATTTCGACACAAAATCGTATATGCAGTCTTGTCATCAAAACTTTTCTCAAGACATTTTAATCTAAAATATTATGTCAAACAGTAATTACTTTCAGTTATACTATATATTATATATATATATATATATATATATATATATATATGAGTTATGTAAAGATGGTGCAAGCACTAGCTGCAAGAGTAGAATGCGCTCTATAAAAACTGACCAACATAGCGGAGGCAGGAGGATATATAAAGTCTTCTTAGACATCCTGAAGGCGGTAAGTATGTTAAAGGAATATATAAAGACAAAGGAAGGAAAGGATATTCTGGAAAATAACGAAGATAACGTAAATCCAAAGACAATGGAAAAGGTTACCAGCCACAGAATGACACGAAGAAAGAGAGGGAAGACAGCCGCGGGGATTGACATGTGGCGCCTTCTGTGGATGCCGCACAAGAACTAGAAGAAGGAGACCGTAACGAGGCGACAAATCCAGGAGGAAAGTGTTACCCGGACATACAAGAATACGTAAAGAATAACTTTAACGAAGATAATGGAAAGAAGGCACATACAAAGAATTATATATAATGGAAGAAAAAATCAAGGATGAGTTCTATGAAGAATTAGAATGCTTATTTGATAGCCTTTCACGATATCATATGAAAATTGTCATAGGAGATTTTAATGCAAAAGTGGGGCGGGAAGATATATTCAAACCAACAATAGGCAAATTCAGTCTTCATGAAGATAGTAACGACAACGGGGTTAGATTAGTCACATTTGCCACATCGAAGAATCTGATTGTTAAGAGCACAACATTTCAGCATAAGGATATTCATAAATACACCTGTACGTCCCCAGATGGAGAAACTCGGAACCAGATAGATCATGTATTAGTGGATAAACGCTGGCACAGTAGCATCATTGATATTAGATCAGTTAGAGGGATAGACTGCAATTCGGATCATCATCTGGTCAGAGTGAAAATCAGACAACGGCTATCGCTTATGAGAGGAACGAATGCTAAAGATGATTCTGTAAAATATGAATTAAAAAACTTGAGAAATGATGAAATGCGGCAAGAATACCAAATCAAAATGCTAATAGAGTTTGAAGTACTGGAATCTTCAGATGACAATGTGGCAAACGAAGAAGAACCTGATATAAATAAAGAATGGGGGGCTATAAGAGATAATATTAAATTGTCAGCATCAGAAAGCATTGGTTGTTAAAAAAGAGGCAAAACAAGAAATGGTTTGATGAGGAATGTGCCAACATTGTAAAGAAAAGAAAACTAGCAAAAATTAAATGGTTACACGAGCCAAATGAGGTAAATTTAGAGCAATTGGGTAGTATTAGACGGGAAACCACTAAGTTACTAAAGAGTAAAAAGAGGGAATATTTGAGAGAGAAGATTAATGATCTTGAAATGAATGCCAAAAATAGGAACATTAGAGAATTATATCAGGGAATTAGTATAGAGAAGAAAGGGTTTCAGGCTAGAACAAACATAATTCGAAATGAAAATGGGGATATGATTGCAGATTCTAGGAGTATATTAAATATATGGAAAAGTTACTTTAATCAGCTATTAAATGTACATACAGAACAGGACATCGATGAGGTTAAGTTACAGACAGCAGAAATGCTAGTCGCAGAGCCAAGTGCATTAGAGGTTGAAATGGCGATTGAAAAATTGAAGATGTATAAAGCATCAGGTTCAGATGAGATCCCAGCAGAACTCATAAAATCAGGAGGAGAAAAATTGATAGACAAAATACGCTGGTTGCTTAGTATGATTTGGGAAAAAGAAGCTCTTCCAGATGCATGGAAGGAATCAATTATCGTACCAATTTATAAGAAAGGAGATAAAACTGATTGCAACAACTACAGGGGCATCTCATTACTTTCAACTTCATACAAAATTCTTACAAATATATTAGTAAGCAGACTTACTCCCTACATTGATGACATTCTAGGAGATCATCAATGTGCATTTAGAAGAAACAGGTCTACAACAGATCAGATTTTTAGTATAAGACAGATTTTAGAAAAGAAATGGGAATATAATGGCGCTGTACATCAACTATATGTAGACTTAAAAAAAGCATATGATTCAATTAAGAGGGAGAAGTTATATAGTATCCTGCTGGAGTTCGGAATTCTTAAAAAGTTAGTTAGACTTATACGAATGTGTCTAAATGGCTCAAATAGTAGGGTGCGTGTAGGCAAACAGTTTTCAGACACTTTTGAAATCCAGAATGGGTTGAAGCAAGGAGATGCACTTTCTCCTCTACTATTTAATTTTGTACTAGAGCATGCCATTAAATCTTTAGAGAATGAGGAAGGCTTACAACTGAATGGTATTAATAAGCTGTTAGTTTATGCTGATGATGTAGTACTATTGGCCGATAGCGAGGAGATACTAAAGGCCAACACGCACACACTATTGAGTAACACTAAGAAATTAGGACTGGAAGTAAATATCAGTAAAACTAAATATATGGTCACAGGTAGAAATTCAGTATATAATGGAAATGGACAGCTAATGACAAATGAGGGAAATTTTGAGGAAGTGGCTGAATTCAAATACCTAGGAACAATAATCACAAATAGGAATGAGACGCACAAAGAAATTAAACATAGGCTCAATTCTGGAAATGCATGCTATTATGCATTGCAGAGACTTTTGATGTCCCAACTCCTTTCAAAAAACGTTAAGCTGAAAATATATAAAACTATTATTCTACCAGTTATATTATATGGGTGCGAAACATGGACTCTTACTTTAAGGGAGGAAAGGAGATTACGAGTATTTGAGAATAAAGTTCTTAGGAAAATTTTTGGACCAAAGAGAGATGAACAGACAGGTGAATGGAGAAGACTACATAACAATAAACTACATGGTCTTTATAGGAAGCCAGATATAATAAGAACAGTTAAGTCTCGTAGACTGCGATGGGCAGGACATGTTGCACGTATGGGGAATGAAAGACGTGCATGGAAGCTTCTTGTAGGAAAGCCAGAGGGAAAACGCCCAGTTGGTAGACCAAGAATGAGGTGGGAGAACAACATTAACTTTGATTTGAGGGAAGTAGATTATACAGGGAATGATTGGAAAGCATTGGCTCAGGATAGGGATGTATGGAGAGCTTATGTCCGCGCGGCCATGAATCTACGGGTTCGATAGTGCCAGTGAGTAAGTAAGGAAGAAAAAATCACTGAAACATAATGCAAAACATAAAGAGTAATGTGGATATCATCATACAAGACTTAAAAAGCATGAAAAATCAGGAATTATAAAATATAAAATGAAAAGAAACAGAAAAGAGACAAAAACACGCTGGAACTGAACAAGGCCCGACAACAGACGACAGAAAGAGAAACAAAATCCAGGTCGGGGGAGCAGAAAAGGATCACAAACCTGAAACTCTCACAGCCAGAACAAAACCCAAAATTAGAGGAGGAAGAATGGACGGTAGTGGGTAAAAGAAAAAGTAAAAGCAGAGTAGTCATAGGAACGAAGGAGGAAAATGGAGAACTACAAGCAGCAGATAGAACAGCATGGCTCTACATAGGAAGACTAATATAATCCACTACTAACGACAAAATAGAAAGATGCCTATCAAGAAACGGTATCGAAGGGCTAATAGAATGCGAAGAACTACAAACTAGAGGCAGGAATAAAGCATTTAAAGTTGGAATACCCCTCGAACAACTAAAGAAAATAGAATCACCTGAATTTTGGCCCAAATGCATAGTGGTCAAGATATTTCGATTTCTAAGACGGCCGCAAGAAACAGCATCACTCGAATGAAGAAAATACATGTACAGCTTACTATTGAACGCCGAAGGAATAAAAAATGAAATGAACATGGCACCAACAGATTTCTTACAAGATTTTCACTTCGTGACCTTAACGGAAACCTATCTGATAGAAGAATGGCATTATCATCACTTCTACAGCAAACATATTTTAGCAAGGAAATGAGAACTAGGAAGGCCATCCGGAGGCATATCTATACTCATGAAAGCGTGTATGACACCAATAATAGCAACAACAAGGATGGAGAATGCACTCGCAGTAGAAACTAAGTACCTCGTCATAATTGCAGCCTACTATCCGCCACATTACAACGCGATGGACATCATAGAAGAACTACACTACCTAATACGGCGAAATAAAAGGGGAAAGCCTATAATGATAGCAGGCTACTTGAGCTGCCGCAAAGATATAGACAATTACAAGACCAGGATAGTCATTGAAAAACTGCAAGAAGAAGGATTCACACTCCTATATGACAGAAAAATTCTCAAGTACATATGCCACAACGGTAAAAGCACCATCGACCTAGCACTGATAAAAGGCCACGCAAAGGGAAAAATAACCCCCCATGGATAAACGCAGTAGCACCCATCCGAAAACACCTACCTATGAAAATTAACATAGCTACACCAAATCTTAAAATCCAACAAGTAATACCACTAAAGATATAAAGAAAGACCGACAACGAGAAAATCAAAGGAAGCCAGAAGGAACTAAAAGAAGCAGAAACAGCTATAGAATAAGGGAATCTAGAGGAAGCTACCGCAATAATAGAACATGGCATCATAGGGGCCACGATGCCAGTAAACTCGAACATGAAGAAATGAAAAGAATGGTATGACAAGGAATGCTACAACAAAAGAAAACAAGTGATAAGTAAGCTACAGCAAATAAAAAACAACCTGGAAGACATTGCACTAAAAGAAGACTACGCAAAGGAAGGACGACAATACAAAAGACTGATAAAAGAAAAGAAGAAAGCTCATATTGAACAAACAATTAAACAGATGGCTGAGGAAGCCTTTAGAGACCCATATAGCGCTCTTCGACCAAGAAAACAACAACAGACACAAGCCATACAAATGAAGGAATATGAACAATATTTCACCAACATATTAAACAAGGAAGGAAGGACACCCCAGCAACAAGAAATCAAGACCAAAACACATGACGCACAGAATGGACTCCTATCAACCCTGCAGAAATTAGAAAAACAATAAACTAAAGCAAGAACAGAAAAGCATCTGGCCCAGATATGATATATATATAATGAACACCTCAAAAACACAATTGACACACTGAGCCCCATATGGACAAAACTATATAACAAATGTATAGAACTGGGAAGAATTCCAGAACAATGGAGAAACTCGACGTTAAAAGTTATATACAAAGGAAAAGGGGATCCAACAGACCCTAACAAATACAGGAACATCGCTCTTGAAAACGTTCCCTTCAATAACCTAACAAAAATTATAGCAAATAGGTAAGGGGAAAAATCGAGGAAAAGCTACCTGATGCGCTATTTGGATTCAGGAAAGAGAGATCAACTCTAACGGCAGTGAAACTCCTCCTTCAAAACATAGACCAAGCACTCGATGGAAAACAGAAGCTGTACACTGTATTCGTAGATTTTACGAAAGCCTTCGATCTAATGGACAGAGGATTAATAATAAACAAATTGATAAGTATCCTAGGAGAGGAGAACGCGTGGACGCAAATCGTTACATCAATAATGAAAGAAAATAGCATAGTTATATCAGATGGTCTCTCAAAATCAAGAACTATACTGCAGACAAATGGGGTACTGCAAGGAGACCCATTGAGTCCACTCCTATTCATAGTGCAGCCGAAGAAATAGTAAGGAAAATAGAAGACCTAGGAGAAGAAATGTTCGTATATGCATACGCAGACGACATCGTAATCGGATCTACGGATATATGTAAACTTCAGAACGAGGTAACAACTATGGAAGAATGGTGTAAAGCCCACAGCTTCTATATAAACAAAGAATAATCAGAAATTATGGTGTTCAGAAACGGAGGAAAGATCCATGCCACAACAGAAAAAAAACTGGACAAAAATAACATCAAAATAGTAAAGGAGTTTAAATATCTAGGCACTACTTTACAACCCAGTGGAAGAAGCTTCACAAAACACTTAGCAAGAAATAATAGCAATAAATGACATACGCAATATACAAGCTCTAAGCCTGGAATCAGCGAAGAAACTATTCAATGCAAAGATCCTCCCAATGATAACTTACGGGATAGAAATCATATGGCCACATCTTACAGAAGCTAGTCTGAACACACTGGAAAAAGTGAAAGCTACTTACATAAAAAGGCAACAGGTGTATCAAGAACGACAAGAAGCCGTCTAGTGTACCTACTGGCAAGGGAGACTTTCCTTATCGAGGTCTTGAAAACAGCATACCTACTACCAACCACAGAACCCTTATGAACATGCGCTACAAAGTCTATGCAGGAAAAGAGAGGAAGTATGGCCGGAATTTTTCAGCAATGGAGCGATGATAGACAGGAACTGGACAGAAGCAAATTTCCAGATACGACACGTCAGCACAAGACGAAGCGTACATGGATTCCACGACCTAATGTGTAAAGATAAAACATTCCATGACCCGAAGATGTCATGCATATGCGAAGTATGTGAACAGAAATGCGAAAGATATCACATCGAAAAATGTACACAGAGAACAAAAAAAATATATGTGATTACGCAAGACAAAGTTAAAGTGTTAGTGATTGTTGTGTTATCATCTTTGCACATTTGTGCGCAATCCATCCAATTATATATATATATATATATATATATATATATATATATATACATATTGTTGTACAACCAGGCCTCTTACTTTATGAAAGGAGAAAACAATTCCGAGAATTTGAGAGTAAAGTTTTTAGGTATTTTACCAAAAAAAGATGAACACAGTAGTGAATGGAGAAAACTTTATAATATTGAGCTACATCATGTTTATGGGAAACCAGTTGAAATAAGAATAATTAAGTCTCATGAACTCAGACAGTAAAGAGTGGCTTGGAAACTTTTTGTAGCAGAACCAGGGACAATGCGCCCTATTATTGCGCTAAGTATGAGGTTGAAGATTAATGTTAACCGTGATTTGAGCGAGGTTAATTATGCAGGGAATTATTGAAAAATATTAACTCAGGATAGGGATGTATTGAGAGGTTATGCCCGCGCGGCTACCAACTTGCGTGTTTATTAGAAACATTGAGTTCATATTTCCATTCAGAAGTCTAGGATGAACATGTTTAAGATGTTTTATAGTGTACGTAATGTATTGTATAGAGGACGACGATGAAGAAATGGGAGAAAGTGAAACCTGGTGTCGAGACATGGGGCCGGTTGTACGATCTTCAGGTTATATCCCCAGGCAGTCATCTGAAGCTTAAGGCTACCAGGAGTACAGAGCCAATATGCATTTTACCAGCTGCTTTTAACAGCCAGTTGCTTATACCGATTTTAACTCAACTTTTCATTTATGTTGGTAATAAATTCCAATTTCCCTCCGTATTATGTTGGCTGAATTGTGTATCCGCGCATGATTTTTCTTGTTTTCTTATTTCCCATAGCAAAAATTCGACTGCTTTTATTATTTATCCATACTGCATCAATGTTTTCAATTCTAATGTGATTAATTTTAAAGTATATTTTAGTTTATTTTCCGATCCGATTGAGGGTCTTTCCACTTTTCAGCGGTTGCCCTTTTACCAGCCGGCTGCTGGCCCTTCACATCCACATGTGTCAATCACAGAGGTAGATGATCAACAGCCAGTGTAGGGGTGACATGTGGTTAGCATGTCGAGTCCCCCAGCCGTTATAGCTGGTTCCTCAACCTGGAGCCGCTACTTATTGTAGCTACCCAATTGCCTCACGATGCTGGGTGGGCACCGGTCCCATACTGGCCGAAATACCATGAGAAAATTTCTTCCCCCATGGAGACTCGAACCAGCGCAAGTCCCGTAGCTCTGCGCCAAGGCTTCCTACCTTAACCGCTCGGCTACGGCGCGGGACAGTTTATTTTCAATATTATAAATTAGTGTAGATAAATAAATTGGGTTAGTTTCCATTTTCGTATTATTCATTTTAATATTATTTCTATATTCTTTTAAGTTTGTTTACTGTTATAACAATTCAATGTAATTAGGCCTACACGTAGTAATAGTTTTGTGAAATATATGTACGGTATAATACACGCACACACCAAAATTTAAAAAGTAATGCGATGTTTAATTATATGAATTTCAAACTTTCTCATATTTGTTATAAATAGGTACAGAACGCCCCCTATTATAAGTACCAAGATTTGCTTTTTGATTAACTGAATTTTTAATTTAAGATAGTCATCAGATGACTGAAGGCAAGTAAATTGTCTTATGTTATATGTAAACCTATTTGCTTATTTTGATATTTTTCTATGTAATCTTTCCTGTTTTGTTGGAAACTGACCAATTATAAGAATCTCAATTGTTTTACTTGTAGTTACACTAGAAATAAACTCCATAAAAATACCCCAGTGTGATTTTCTATTACTCTTAACTTAGTAATGATTTTTTTTGTATTATTGCTTTTTTTTCCAAAATGAAGTCGCTTTATTAAATATTTGTCCATTTTGTGTTGAAATCCGATGCTTTTGATAAGTTTATGAATGTCTTACTGCCTGTACTTGCTCATATTATGTAATAAACCTAATGAAGGCTATATTCTTGTCACTGTGTGCCAGAGGGATAGAATAGTAGTTATTTTAATCCTGTATCCCATTGAAATCTAATAATACAACAATCGCGAATAAAATTATTTACATGTTTTCCTCTTTAGGCCTAACTATGTAAGACATTTGTTTTCTAAATGCAGAATCTTTCTGTGATAGCCACTGATATATGAGTTTAGTCTTCCATTTTTACATATTTAAAGGATAGTTAAATTAGTAACAGCAACCTCAGCTCAAATAAATTATCTTACCTGAACTCAGTAGTATTAATGTGCTTGCAATAAATTATATTTAGGTGTTGATATATTCTTCACATCAATTGTTTTAGCATAGTTAATTTTTTTCCATAAAATGGGGAGATGGGCCATTGTTATAACCCCGAACCTGAAGGACCAGATGATTTTTGTTCAAAGTTTTTTCTTCCTTTAGACTTTGACAAACCAATATCTCCCTAGAAGGCAGCAGTTGCTGTATCCTGGCAAGGAGCCCTCACAAGGTACTATCATCCGGGCCAGAATGAACCCTGGTTTTTCAAAGAGGTGTTATTCCTCCATCACTCCCCATTTCTTCTGGCTTGTCACAGGCAGAGTCTAGTTCTCAAAAATTAGTTTAGGTTGGCTGGAAATTCCTATAATATTGTATGGTGTGGAAACATGGACATTAAGCAGAGAGCAAGCACATAAACTATAAGTGACAATTGCAATTTTGGAGGAGGATTTCTAGAAATTCAAAAAGGACAAAATTAGAAATGCTAAAATCACAGAAGTAATGGATGTTCAAAAATATGTTATACAAGTTATTGAAGAAGATTGAAATGGTTTGGTCACATAAAGTGAATGTCAGATGACAGGATACCTAAGATAATATTAAATCTTGAAGTGGAGAGGAACAGAAGAAAAGGGAGAACAAAAGAAAGTGAATTGAAAGAGTACATAGGAGTATAGTGTCGAGAGGATAACAGAGTTTAATGCATAGAATAGGGATTTATGGAAGAGTACAATTTACAATGGGTTATAGGAAAATACTGTATTATAGAGAAATTCCTAGTAAAGAAGAAGAAAGTTAACATTGTCCAATTATGGTGTAAAGGTCCGGATTGTATTCAGGATGAGGAGATATCCCCTATTAGAAGACTGCTTTTAAAGTAAATTTTTGATGGTCGAATTAAAGAACATCACTGTACGTTTTCTCATTTGTATTTCATGATTGATTTCCTTCACAATTTGAACTAACAGAATGCAGATAAAACAAATTTGAACTTTTATATGTTTTTAACTTAATTATACCATCTCAAATTTTCTATCTTGTTTTTGACAAATTTGTTATTGAAGCAAACTGTAGTCCTTTGTGAAACAACCAATCATAAGACAGTAGATTTCAGAATTTCCTTATGAACAACTTTCTGAGGAGTAATTTATTGGTACTAGTTATGTACATTTAATAAAAAATATTACTCATACATTACTTTATTTAAAAAAATATACAATGGATATTCAACGTGCTTATATTATACACAATAAAAGTAAACATCACCTACATAAAATAAAAATGGACCACATTAATGCTAGTTTTCTACATAATATGATGAAACCCAAACCTTGAAAAGTACATCAGGTGGCTTTGGAACACACACATACATAATACAGATCTTCTCTTCTCTATTGTAATTTAACCTCATATCTTATAGGTTGGGAGTGGGAAACATTGGATCACACAAGGTTACTGAGGACCTCCAATCCAGAGCCTCCCCCAAGACAACACAAATATTTAAGACAGGATGCACAATTCACGCACATTCATACTAAACCTAGCGAATATGATGACCATAGATTGTTTTGGCCTTAAAGTTTCCTAACATTTGTCGTACAGATCATCTTACGAATGGCAGTCATCGGGTACAATCACGGCATCCCGGATACTCTGCAAGCGTAGGTAATTGTGATGACGGCGACGTCAACGGTTTCCTATTGGTCGATAGGTCAAGCGACGAGCCAACGCGAAAGGGAATATATCCTGTGGTTTTCCTGTGGCGTTTTGAACGCCTCTGCTCGGACTTTTGCCTCCCTCAAGCGCCAATTAGCAGTGTGGAAATTATTTCTTCTTATAGTGCTGCTAGTAATAGTGGTTTAGTGATAAGTATTGTGCAGCGTGCCGCTTTTTCCGGGTGGGGCCTGGCGGCCACACCCACTGAAGATTTTCATTCATTTCTAGTGAAGTGTTCAGTGATATATGTGTTCTAAAGTTAGTGTTTAGTTTCTGCAAAGCAACTCTTATAACTGTGAGTGCTTTGTTACGCCTGTGTCTACAGGTTTTCAGTATTCAGTGTTTAGTGTCTCGTGTTTAGACAGTCTTGCTTTATAGTAAGCACTATGGTTGCAGCAATTAAAAACGTGAGTACCGAGCAGGCTATGGACCTCGAATATGAGGAACCTTCGGCGTACGAACTTTGGGACAGTGCCTTAAGGCGTTTTGAAAAATATGTTACGGAACAGAAATATTCACCTGATTCCAAATACCTAGCAGTTGCTAGTCAAGTGCGAGGATCTTTCGTAATAATAATAAACTTTATTGGCACTTTCCCAAAGTTCGGTGACTCTGAACTGGCTCGTGATGTGACTCATCACTGCCTTAAGCGCTTACATGAATACAAAGTTAATATGATCTCAAATCAAGAGTATTTTGACAATATGTTATATGAACTTAGAACAGTAATTAGGGAAATACCAGCGTCCTGCTTTTTCGCAGACCCTGATAAACTTCCAACTCAAAATGTACAAGACAAATATAAGCCAGAACCCAAAAAGAGAAAACCTAATACAGAAAAAGAGAAACCTTCCTCAAATAAATTACAAGCAAATACAAATAATGGAAAAGATAAACCTTCTTCAAATAAAGCAGCTGCAGTCACATCACGACCAGATGAGGAGTCGCAGTGCCAGTAAAAAACAAATTCTCAATTCTGTCTGATTTACCTGACGCAATGGACACTGTCGAACCTCAGGCTCCTCAACCTGGACCATCACGGGGACACAGGCAACAGCAGGTAGTAAGCATGGTAGCCAACCGTCTCGCGAACCACGAGTACTACCTCAACCAAAAAAGAAACCACACCCATCACCCATCACGGTGATTGGGCATGGTGACTTGTTCAAAATGAGGTAAATTTCAAAACGAAGTCAAAGTAGTTAAAACTCAAGACGGTTTGCGCTACTATGCTACCTCGGTGGCAGATTTTCAACTCTTGAAAGAATATTTTAAGAATACAGGGAAGGAATTTTACACCTTCCAGCTCAAAAAGGACTTGCCACTGAGGGCTGTGCTGAAGAGGCTCCCCTCCAGCATCACAGCTGAAGAAGTAAAAGAGGAACTGAGAGAATTGGAATTTCCAATCCTGTTAGTTAAACAAATACCCAAAAAAGAAGGAGACATACAGACTCCACTTCCACTCTATATTCCGGATTTAGAGAACAACGATGCTGGAAGGGAAATTTATAATCTTAAACGCCTCTGTCTCATAGTAGTAGCTGTTAAGCCTTACAGGCCTAGAGCTGGCATGAAGCAGTGCTTCAGATGCCAGAAATTTAACCATACCTGCATGGGACGTTCTTTAGCTCCGTGTTGCGTCATTTGCGCAGGCACACATTGTCATCGAGAATGTCCAGTGAGAGCCGCGGCTCTCACTGACAAAAGCCTGCTGAAATGCGCAAACTGCGGGGAAGAGGGACATCCCGCTTCCTATAGAGGCTGCACTGCTTACCAAAAAGCAAAAGAGCAATATGAGGAAAGAAAACCCAATCCAAGTCCACAACCTACAATATCTCAACCACGCATGTTCTCAACCAAACCCACAAATCCATCAATATCCTACAGTTCTATTGTCAATTCTGGCATCTCTGCAAAACAAACTGCAAGCACTGCCTCATGTCAGCCTAGGCCTACGCCGACGCTACCTATGTCAGGTCAAGGACAACAACTCTTCCATGACATCCCGCCCTTGCGGAATGGGCTGTCGTCTCCCATGGAAATATTAGTTTTCTTGACAAATCTGGTAAATTCATGTTTCGGAGATGGCTAGGAAACCTTCACAAAGCTATCTTCATGTCATAGCATTCGATGCCAATGGTGTAACTAAACAGATTCAGGTGTTAATTACATTTATACAAACAAGAGACATTGACATTCTTCTATTGAACGAAACTCATCTAAAGCCAAAAATGAAATTCCGGATTACTACACGTTTGGGAATGACCGTCTTGATGGTCCCCTTGGAGGCACTGCCATTTATATCAGAAAGTCCATTGGCCATAGGGTGGCCCCAATCCCGGGAGTTCAATTTATTGAAGCCACGGGCATCTTCCTACCGAACTCAGACCGCGAAACATTATTCATTGCAGCTATCTATAAAGCTCCTCGAAGACGTCTGACAAGGCACGACTTAGACATCCTTGCAACTATCTCCCCAAGTTATTAACTTGCGGGAGATTTTAACTCCAAACATCTTTACTGGAATTGTCGTGTCCAGAATGTCTCTGGTACTATTCTCCAAAACTACTGTCAACTTCATAACATTGAAATCTCTGCTCCGAGGGAACACACACTCTTCATCCACACAGCTTACGGTATATCGTCCGATATTTTGGACATAGCTTTATCGAAGAATGTCCTTATCTCGCCACACATCACTACTGTTACAGACGCACTTGACTCTGATCACACTCAAATACTTTTTAAAATTTCTCCTACATTTTTATTGTCCTCCCCACTTAATTTACAACACCATTGCACAAACTGGCAGAGTTACACTAACATGCTTAACCAATGGGTTAAGCCAACACTCTCTGTCGAGTCTACGGAACAAATAGAACACGCTGTCCTTAATTTCCAGGCCACTATTAAAACGGCCATTACACTTGCTACAACGCGAACAAATCGAACTACTACGCGAACAAAATATAACGATCCCACACTTCAAAATTATATAAATCTTAAAAGGCAGTACCTAAAATGGTACCGCCATATCGGAGCTCGCTATCACAAACAGGAATACACTCAATATGCTCATTTGGTCAAAAGCCGATTAACAGAGCTGAGAATTGCTGATTGGGATTATTCCCTTCGGCAATTTTCAGACAATAAAACTCCGCCTTGGGAGATCATAAAATGAATAAAAAGGATTCGAGCCCCGCCTCCTCCTTCAGCCATACAGTCAGCTGGAACTTGGGCGTAGGGAGAAGGCTCGGGTCCTAGCTAACAATCTCGCGGACCGGTTTAGACCTCATGAGCTCACAACACCGACTCATGAAGCTGAGGTACACCATACAGTCAGTACTTTTCTGGAGACACATATTCCTATGCCCCATCCTGATGTACAGCTTTGTGAACTCAAGGCCATTGTACAACACCTCCCGTCCCACCAAGCCCCTGGTCATGACCAGATTTCTAATCAGGCAATCAAAAGTCTTCCACCCAAAATCTTACTCCTATTCCTACAAATAGTGAATATTTGCTTTCAGTTTCACTACTTCCCGGAAGTGTGGAAGAAAGCAGAGGTTATCACTATTCCCAAAACCGGCAAAAACCCATCCATACCGGACAACTTGCGTCCAATCAGTCTGCTACCAGTGCTGAGCAAAATTAAGGTGAAATTTATTTTGGCTCGATTAAAAATTGAAATTTCAGAGAGAAATCTTGTTCCTACTCGCCAGTTTGGATTTAGAAAAGCACATAGCACTCTGCTGCAGCTTGCACGACAGCTTGATCATGTTGTTAAGGGCTTCAACTCTAGAAAAGTACTGTGGCAGTATTCCTTGACATTGAGAAAGTTTTGATACGATTTGGATAAATGGACTTATTTACAAACTTATCAAATTCAACATTTCGGCTAGTTTGATTAAATTAATTGCTAAATACCTAACTAACCGACAATTTATGTGTCGGTTAGTGGGTATAAATCTGACTGCAAGTCCCTCTTGGCGGGAGTTCCACAGGGTGCAGTACTCTCACTTATCCTATACAGCCTTTATGTATCCGACTTCCCGACCTGTCCTGTTCTATCAGACACGTTTTCGTGCTGTACCGTTCCACATTCGTGTGGTCCAATCCGACCTTAACACTGTCCAATCCAACTTGCGTCAGTGAAATATTAAGCTAAACGCAAACAAAACAAAATTTGTAGTGTTTGCTAAAACCCACAGGCGCACTCCTGCCCGACTCACCTTGGGAACTCTTAGACTCCGTCCGGAGACTTCAGTCAAGTATCTTGGAATCTATTGGATTCCAAGCTTACGTTCAAAATTCACATTGGGCATCTAAAACATAAAGCTAACGCTGCTATTGCACTTGTTTATCCATTTTTCAAGTCGCCTACGCAATCTACAAGGATCAAGCTAACGCCATATCAAGCTGCGATCCGCAGCATGTTGCTGTATGGATGTATAGCCTGGAGTATCCTCGCTGTTGACCATAGGAAAAAAGTACAAATTGTACAAAATAAATGTTAAAAAATATATTTTCGGCACCTTTACGCACGAGGATCACAGTGCTTCACAATCTGGCACAGATGCCCTATATTGCTGACACAATTGAACTTAGAGTCACAGATATGCTTCGCCATATTGAAAATCATGACAATCCAATTGTTCGCAATATAGGGCGTATGCTACAGCGACGTGCTGTACACTGAAACATATTTACCAAAGACCCCGATGATGGTGCACTACCATGATATGTGTGCTGGATTCCATCTAGATTAGTGTGGCTCACTCCACGCCGCCGGGTTTCGGACACTCTGCTTTGTCCGGCGACGTGGGGTCATCAAAAACCCTGCTCTAGTGAGGAACCATCCTCATATCATCCATACCTACTACGGTATTTCCGGCTGAACACCTAAGCCGCGAGACACGCAAGGGCTAAGAAACTAAACCCTTACTAAAGAACACAAAGGTATTTGGCCGCCAAGGTACCTCAACTGGTTCCCAAGAAGCGGCACACTGGACAATGCTGGTCATTGCCACAAAGCAGCAGCAGCAGTCGTACAGGTTCAAAGAAACCATCAATAATACTATCACCCAGGAAATCTATCATGACTGGGGATCAAACTCAGGCCCTCTGCAAATAAAGCAGCGATGCACTAGCCTGAGACCATAGTCGTGGTCTATATTACAATAAAACTTGAAATAAATGCTTTCTTTGCAGATGTATAAATACATTTCAGATAATTTATATTCATTATAAGTGAATGAATTAATCTTTGGATTTCTGACTACAACAAATAAGTCATGGCATAATAGTGGCTAAAAGGGGATGGTGCAGCACAGGCATGTGAGAATTTATAATGCATTTACAATATTTCTGTCTGTACAGTAACAGTACGCATAATTTGATCACTATTACGAGACAAACATTTGATAAGTAGAATTACAACCTGCATATTAGGATTGCATTTGTGAATATTATTAATGGCAATTACCTGGAACATATTTAATTATTTTCTCACAAGGAACTTTAATTTGCAGTCATTTTTTTCGCAGAAAGCAAAAAAAAAAAACCTGAAGAGAAAAACATAAACTACTGAATTCTATTTACATGATCCTAACAAAATGATTATAAAATAGTATAAACATCAATATCCGGCTTGTGATTTGGGGATGATGTTCTTCATCCCAAGAGTCAAGGGTTAAAATCTGGCTGGGGTAGATATATTATTAGGATGAATGAATCCTAGAAAATAAAAAGTTCTCTGGGAGGAACTGAAAGCCATGGGTTCCGAGTCTGAAGATGTTCAGGCTCGTAATATATTATCAGCTTAAATTGGAGCACAATTTAATGGGCTTTTCCCTAATGGGCCTTTCCCATCCAAGTAAAGGCTTTGTTAAGACTTAATGAAAATTAGCAGCAGAAAACATATTACAGTAATTATGACTTTTGTTTGTACATACTTACCTCTTAGGGTCTTTTTGTCGAACATATGTTTCAAGACATCTGATTACAGTGTGTAATTGCTGACGATGGGGCTCAGAAGCCTTGAAACATATATTTGACAAAACAACCATAAGAGGTAAGTATGTAAGGACAAAATGTCTTAATTATTAAGCAAACATCTTAATGATACTTCCTACTGCATTTTAAAATACTATTAGAGCTTCAAAAAATTGGTGAAAACTTAATTTGCAGATATATTAAGACAATGTATTAAATCAGTGGTTATGTACAGTTTATAAAATAATAATAGAAACCTTTACGGGGGTTGGGGAATCAAAATTGGACTATGTCAGGGGATCCTGGCTCTTGTGGACCATAGCACTGGTAATAATGATGATTATGATTGACTCTCTACTCCATTTATACTTAAGAACATTTACACCTTTTCAAACTGAGTCTTCAATGCACAATTGTTAAATATTGTCTAGTCATGTGTTAGATCTTTGCCATATTCCAAATATATCTAAAATTAATTTACGTAGGTTGGAAATAACACTATGAGATTTATTTTAATATTGTTTAGTTGTTTCTCCACTCACCTCACACTTCTTAACTCCCAAGCAGACTCGAGTTTCTTCACTTCATTTGTGACATTCTCAATGCAGTAATACGTTCACAACTGATGTCCAAAGACCTCCTATCCTGCAGACCTCCCCGCCATCTGATGGCTGACCGACGAACTACCAAATAAAACCCCTCTCCGTATCACCGGGTATTTCAAAATTCATTGTTGTGTTTTTATTCTTGCATATGTAAATTGTATCCCAAATTGTGAGTTCCTTCGGTTTTTCCAACTGTTTAAGTAATTTTGTTTTTGTTTCTATTCTATGTTTTTCTGACCAGGCATGTACAGCTATTGCAGATTTTTCTGTTCCTCCTTTTTTAACAGTTCTGAGGCGTTCCTTTAATCTTGTATTTAGATTCCTTTTTGTTGTTCCTATGTATATATTTTCACAATCTTTACAATTAATTTGATAAATTCCCAATTTTTTGCTATCTTCAATATTTTTATTTAAGTTGGTTTTTAGAAAAGGGGATTTGGAAGTTCGTCGGTAAGCAAACAGATGGCGCGGAGGTCAGTTTGCAGGATAGGAGGCCGTTGGACATCAGTTGTGAACGTAATACAGCATTGAGAATGTCACAAAAGAAGTGAAGAAACTCGAGTCTGCTTGGGAGTTAAGTATGAGGTGAGTGAAGAAACAACTAAACAATAATATCTAAAATGTTTAACTGCACATCACACGCTTTTATTCCTTGTATGTTCCTCAGCATTGGACTAACCTGGAGAACTGGTCTTTACGTGCGTGCAGTCTAAGTCTTTGGTGACATTCGGGAATGAAACGATGTAATATCCCAGCAAGCGTTCTAGAAAAAAGGAATGTTTATGATTTTATCAGATAATCAAAACAGACTAATATTTATTCACCACCAAATATGGACTCTAGAACAAATGCATTATACACTGCTCAACACAGTTAGAGGAACACTTGTAATAAATTGAATAAGTAATTGTTTTTTAAAGCTGTGATGCTGAAAGTTGGACAATATGTAAATTGAATTATTAATTTTATCATTGGATACAAATTTTAAAGATCCATGGCCTAAATACAGAGAAATTACCTCAAATAACAAATATAGAGAATTTTTTTTATTTTGGAAGGCACTGGCCACTTCTAATTGGTAAGCTTCCTGATGTTGCTATAGTGATGAATGTTGATTATTGCCTTGTTTATACAAGTCTCTGACAAAATGAGGCATTTAAATGAGTTTGAAGTGTATCATGCTCTACAACTTTTACGACAAGGTCATTCTCTGCGACAAGTGGCTAGAGAGCTTGGGGTTTCTCCTTTCGTGGTGTCCAGGTTACGCAACAGGCACAGAAAGACAGGTCAGTATTGTAGAAGACGTGGCCAGGGCCGTAAATTTAAAACAAGCCCCCAGGATGACAGATACGTTGTTCTTTCTGCTCTTCGACAGCGTACAAAAACTGCAAAAGACCTGCAGAATGACCTTCATATGGTTTCCGGAACCCGAGTTTCAGACCAAACCATAGGGAACAGATTAAGGAAAGAGAATATTCGTCCAGAAAGGCCCGTTAAAAAACCACGCTTAACAAATGGGCATAAGGCAGCAAGACGTACGTATGCTGAAAACCATGGTGATTGGAACCTGAACCAGTGGGAGTCTGTGCTCTTCTCCGACGAATCCAGGTATCGTCTTACACGTTGTGATGGTCGATTGAGGGTGTGGGGACGGCCAGGAGAAATATTTTCTGCAGAAGATGTACAGGAAATTGATAGATTCGGAGGAGGTTCCATAATGGTGTGGGCCGGAGTTATGTACAACAATCGTACTGACCTTGTACTTGTTCCCCAGCGACTGAATGTGTCCGGTATATCGAGCACGTTCTGGAAGAGTATGTAGTACCTGCTGCCATTGGAGTAGGTCCTGGATTTATGTTTATGCAGGATAATGCCAGGACACATTCTCCGGCTGTCACCAGGGATTACCTGAGGAGGAACGAAATTGAGGTAATGGAGTGGCCAGCGGTCAGCCCAGACCTCAACCCTATTGAACACTTGTGGGATCATCTAGACAGGAAGGTCAGGAACCGACATCAAGCTCCACAAACTCTACAGCAACTTGGAGATGCTCTGGAGGAGGAATGGGAGAATATCCCGCAAGAGGTAATCCAGAATCTTATTGGGAGCATGCCACGAAGGTGCCAAAGTGTCATCGAATGTCGTGGAGGCCATGCACGATACTAACTCTATATAACTCTATATAACTTTGTAAAATAAGCACAAAGATTCAATTGCTTACATAGCGGAATTATTTGAAAAGTTAATTGGTCAAGCGAATTTCATTGGTTTTTACTGACATTGCAGAAATTAATAAAAAATGTTAACACCGTATATACTGTAATTTATTAGTTTCATGTTTGTACCTTTTATCCGATGAAAAAAATATTTCCAGATTTCATAATGTTCTTCTAATTGTTTTGAGCAGTTTATTTTTAGTGGATTCTACTACTTTAATTACATTGTAATTACTCAGACGTCATAAGCTAAGGGGCTAAATTTTTATTTTCTATTAAAAAAGAATGATCCAAAAAAACACAATATGTAGCAACAATTGATATGTTACATATACTTTATGAATTACAATGCCTATATGACTCCCTTTGCAGTTACTGGTTACACATTATTTGTTTGACGATAAATGCCATTAAAAAGTTTTCATTATTTCTCAGTATGGATTTATTGGATTATGAACTCACCTCTAATTCTCATATAATGTTTTCACAGTTCATACCAGAACACGAGTTATACATAATACAAAATTTTGGGCAATTGCATACAGACGTTCAGTTGCTACATTTATGGTATTTCTTGTTAACTCGCTTTTAATTAAATTAGAGGTTTCTTTATGGTAAGCCATATTATCTAATAAACTAATTGATGTTTTATTACACAAAGTCGGCTATTCTGTTTGAACAGTGACTAATGCAGGGTGGGACTAGAGAGGCATAGAATCTTCCATAAACTATAACTTATGCCTGCTAATGAAGGTCACAGTTACAACATAAATGAAATGAAAGTTGCTTAAAACTCTGCTGATAGCAGTTATGACCCACTATTGCTATTACCCTACAACTCGTATATGACACTTGTTGCACTATTTCTTTTTTCCAGTTCTACCTAACACTTGCCTAGTTATTAATATTTTGTAACGATTCTTAAAACAGTTTTTTACATTTCTTATATATTTTATCGATTCTATACAACATTTTCTTCAATCACTTCTTCTAAGTTCGTACAGTAGCTGTAGTGCATAGGTGTATTGACAAAGGTTTTGTCACATCTATGGCAGCACTAAACGGTGCTCATTGTATGCAAATCTGTAACACGATATAACTACTATTTTATTTTGTTTGGTTAAGAATGAATAGTTATTGTACACCAAATTAGATTATCGAATAATAAATTATTTACTTCATTAGAATATGAAATTACAATTCCACCCATTCTTTAAAAGCATGTTTGTGAACTTATTGTGACGATTGATTATTCCAATAGAACAGATATACTTGTCATCTATCGAGTAAGTTCATAAACTTTGCGCATCCACACAACTGTTATGTAGGAAAAACGGAAAAACTGCACTTAAACTAGCGTGGAATATTTTGAAAGCCCTAGAGAACAACAGTGCGCATGCGCCAGCGTTTATAGAGCCTGCGACAACCCACAATCGGATTACATATCGATTATCATCTCCGGTTACTACCCGTCGCAATGAAATTTAAATGACCAATATTTGCAATAAATCCCCAAATCTATGATTAAAAAACATATTAATAATATCAAAATTACCACACTAATGCTGATCCAACTAGCGATAACCCAATACAGCGATAGAAAAATCATAGACTAAGTAATATACTCTGTGGAGAAAATAGCAGTTAGCATCATAATATTGTGTAACAGTATCATAATATTGTGATTTGTATATTTAAATAAATACTTCAAAATTGTCTAATAATGTTATAAAAATTGTTTGAAAAAGTTTAAAATATTAAATAATGTTAGTAAATGTAGAAGTAGAGCTATAGTTTACAACAATATACTCATAACTGAAAAATCAAGCGCTAGTAGAAGTGCAGTTGAGCCGGAAAAACTTTAGTTTACCTTCCCTTAATTTTTGTGTCCTACAGAGAAACATGTGCATGAGCATAATTTTATAGAGTTGTCACTAGATGTAATCACATAGAAGTTTTACAGAAAATTTAAAGAGTTGACACTAGCTGCGACCAAACTTCAGAATACATTCCCAAAAATTTGTTAGAAATGGATATACACCAACTTTCTCCTTCCTAACTTATAATATAACATAAATTATTTGCATATTATTTAATGAAACATACACTAATCTGATATACACTAACCTGTCCCAGCAGAACCTACAAAATGAAGTGAGTGAACATCTATTTCTAAAAATATACTTTTGAATGTTGGTCATTCCAATTTTCACAGATATCTACACCTTCTAGTATAAGTTTTTTAGCGTTCACACATGTGCACAATGATTCTGCATACTTTAAAGAAATAATTGTGTATGGAGATAAATATCTAATAATTGTAAAAAAAGTTATAAGTATCGTTTCAAAATGTTAGATAGATGGAAAGCTCTGTGCCCATAACTTAAGTGTAGGCGGTGAGCGATCCATTTTGATCCTCCTTAATAGGCAGAACCCCGGGTTCCTGTAAAATACACTAGCCCCGGTTTAAATTTTGAATTCAAATTTGAAGTTATTTAGCAGAGTGAAGTCAGAAGCGAAAATGTTAAAAAAAGTACAAACGTTAGTAAAGACAGAAGAAGTACGTAGAGCATCAGTATTACAAGATCATAGATGGAAAATCAAGAGGAAGATAATCTAAAGTAGAGCCAGAAAAATTCTAGGTGAGTTACAAACTGGGGTTTCTCCAAAGCGTTGTGTACTACGTGTCAGCTTTTAATAATGTCATAACTTCACAGTGATGTTTTGGGTATTCTATGCCAGGATTCCATCTACATTAGTTACTGTTCAAACTTATCCTTATGGTGCACTAGATTATCCAATAAACTATAAACTAATCTGTTGTACACTTACCTGCCCATTTTCTCAGCTAATGAAATAAAATAAGGGATAATCTTTCCATTAAGCGCAGTGAGAATTTTTTCTAAGTCCCAGGCAGACACCAAGCGCACGCGCCAACAAACGCAAAGAAGTTTACTCTATGGAATATCGCGATGCAGCCAACATTATACATGCTGTTTAACAAACCTAAAAGCTAACCTAACGCAATGTAAGCACTCTAACCTGTGAAAGAATGCAACGCCCAATAATAAATAGTAAGTTCTCAAATTCTGAAATACATAACCTATGTTGGCTGCACTGTTGTTGTATAGAATATTCTTTAAAATCAATATGGCTGCCATGTCTTCATGTTACGTATATAGTTAAATATCATAGAAAAATGTGTTCAAGTAATCATTAGAAAAAATGTAAAATTTGTTGCAAATGGTGGGAAATAATTTGAAAATAAAACCTTGTTGGCGCATGCGCGTGGTGTCTGCCTCGGGCTTAGAAAATATTCTCACTGCGCTTAATGGAATCATGAGCCAAAATAAGTATATGTGGTCTCTTGGTATAGAATAGCCAATGCATTTTAATAATAATGTGTCAATGTAATAACAGCTTGAAAAATTGGAAATGAAGTATAAGTTTTTGAGGTTCATGGTAGTACAACATAATTGACCTTGCATATTGAACATTCATACCATAATCACTACTGTAACTTAAGTTTTTAGGTTAATCTCAAAATGTACACTTCAATGTTCTTTTGTTATATTTTTGTGGGTATGTAACATATAGCCTAAGATATTACACTTGGATAGAAGACCATTTTTTTATTAATTTTTTTCCTAAATATAAAATATGTTACCTAACTATGCTACCAATAATTTAGGCCTACTAATCTCAATGTGAGCTCATACATGTTTAAATAAGAATGATGATACACTACCTACAAATTTTGTATATTGTGGCTGTAACAAAACAAGAATGAAAAGTATTAAAATTTTACCTTTCTGTTGTAATCGATGTATGATCAGATCCACATTGAACGTAATTGCTTCGTTTCAAAATCGAAACCAGACGAAAAAATCTTCCATACGTTCTTCAAGATGAACTGGCCTCCTTGAGATTTTTCTGCAGAATGTTGAAAAATTATGGTTATGTTACAGAATATCCAGATCAAAAATAATAGTAATAATTTATCAATTTTATGATAGTTTAGAAAAAAGGTTATGGCACACGATATAATGCACATTTTTTATTTAAAGTCGGTGACAAAACTAACGTTGTAATTAAGATTTTAATTTAATGGCATTATAATATAACCTCAAAATTTACAATTCAATGTTCTTTTGTTAAATTATAATGTGTAAAAGATAAGCAATTATACTTTGAATAACACTTTTTCATAGAAGACTATTTTTTAAACTTGTATCCCTATTATAAAATACATTGTATTATACAGTATTATCTAATGAAGCTACCGGTTCAAGTACGAGTACAAATGCTAATTCATGCTCTTTAATTAAAATGTTTAAATAATCACCTAGAAATATTAAACAATGATTCTGGAAATAATAAAATTGAAACCAAAAATCTTAAAATCATACCTTTTCGTTTTATGTTCTAATCGATGCCTGATGTGATCAAGGCGAAAGAGGACGAAAAATTCTTCATCATTGTAATTTTCAATATAATCCGGCCTTCCCCTGATTTTTCTGAGTTTCCGAGAGTTGAGTAACATATTATAAAACACTTCGTCATTACAATCGGTATCGATAAAATAGATTTCCATCGGCCATCTTTAACACAAGTATTTCTCAAAATCAGGCTTTGAATACCGTACAAAGTCTACCGAGTTTATGCTCCTGGTAAGATGATATACTGTCGTGGTACAACGCAACGTAGGCTGAATACTTGAGGTAGCATGTTTTCCGAACTTATGCCGAGTTGGTACAACCGGCCCTTAGGGTACTCGGGACGAAAAGCATCATGAAGGTTAACGTCCTCTTGCGACTGACACATCGGTATCAATATTATTATATATCAATATTATATATTTACTGCAGTGGGATTTGGCCATAGACTAGTATAGAATAGAAGATCTCACTATTTTAGTACGTAGAAGCTTATACTATATCCAATACTAGAGTCTGGTAACCCCTACCTCAGACGATTTAGGCCCGGATAGACATTTTCATATTTTGAAACACAATTAAATATATAGTAAATAAATCCTTGTCTTAGCAGATTATATGATGGTCACTATTTTTTCTACTATTAATTAAATTAAATTTAATATCTGTTTAATTTTATTCATTAAATTATTGTTACGTTGTTACGTATTTTTCTGAATTTAATAACTTCTCACTGGTTGAATGGAAAAAGAGGCATTATTACCAAATTAAATACATTCATTATATATTAATTGTACATGCAGAACAGGATACTGAATATCATGATTTACATACGCAGAACCAAGTTCATTTAAAGATCAATTGGCAATATAAGAATTGAAGATATATAAAGTATTTGGTTGAGATGGAACCCAGCAAAACTGATCAAATCTGGGAGAGATAATTTTATGGACAATATACATAGGTTGCTCATTATAATTTGGGAAAAACAGGCTCTTTCGGATGAATGGAAATAACAGATTATCGTACAAATCTCTAAAAAATAGAAAAATCGGATTGCAACAATTGCCGGGATATCACATTACATTCAAATTCGTACAACTATATTAATACCAGACTTACTCCCTATAATGATGATGTTAATAAGTGATCATCAATGTGGATTTTAAATTTTAAACAAGTCTACAATATATATGATTTTTTAGTAATGGAGAGATTTTAGAAAATAAATGGGAACATAATGGCACTGTGCACCAACTATATGTAGACTTCACAAACACATACAATTCAATTAAGAGAGGGAAATTATATAGTATCCTGTAGGAGTTCGGAACTCTTAAGAAGTTAGTTAGACTTATTCGAATGTCTCTAAACGGCACAAAGAGTAGGGTGCGTGTAGGCAAACAGTTTTCGGTTATATTTAAAATTCACAATGGGTTAGGGACCATCTCCTCTACTAATCAATTTTGTACTAGAGCATGGTATCCAATCTTTAGAGGATGAAGAAAGCCTACAACTCAATTCTATTAATAAGCTGTTAGTTTATACTGATGATGTAGTATTATTACACGATTGCAAGAAGACATGCACAATTTACAGAGTAACACTAAACAATTGTGGGACTGGAAGTAAACATCAATTAAACTAAATATTTGGTCACACAAAGAACTACATTATATAATGGGAATGGAAAGGTAATGAAAGAAGAGAGTAATTTTGAAGAAATCTGGCCATCTTAAATGCTGTATCATATTCGCCTTGTTCAGCATGAAAGAATGAGCGTCTTGTTTTAAATGTTGTTGTAGTCTTGGAGAAGGCCCTGGCGATGGTCTGATCACTTAACCAGAGAGGCCCCCCATATCGTTGTTTGGTAAAAGATGGGTGTGTGTGTGATCCAAAGTTACACTTTCTTTCCCAACAAGACGTGTCCCTGTAAGGCCCGGTTGGCGAGGGGATATAAAAATGCATATAAAGGGAGAGATAAATTAAAGAGAGAGAGAATTTTAACATGTGAACTTACTTACATTTTTAATATACTGTAATGAATCTAATTTACTGTGATGTTAAATACTTTGGCTTTCAGAAAGAGTAAGCTTACATCTTACCGATGGCCACATTTTCGCACGACAATGAAATAAAGCAACACATTTCACATAACATTTTTCCTACTAGCAGTAAATTAATTCTGTTATGAATAATGAAAAATGTATGATTTATGGCTTGAGTTGGAAAACATTTCCCAGCTAGAACAGGAGAACGTGCATTACTTTCAAGGCGAACTCTGGCATCGGGGAAAAGACTGATCAAAGTAACCTTTTCTCCCAAACTCCTTCCACCATGTTGGTCGGATCTTACTAAAATTTTTACTGTTTCATTCCCGTCATAAATCTCGTTTAAGTTCAATTCTTTTACCTTTGTGTCAAAGTCGTATATCTTTTTATTTGATTTTGGATCTTGCATTACTAATATTTTTACTACCTGTATTACATTTTACAATTTATATCTAGCTCCCTGTGATTCTCGAACAGTCAATTATGGCGTCTGCGAATGATAGTTATCATTATTAATTGTAATTATTACATTGGGAAAGAGTTTAATATTGTAGAAAATTAATAAATACAAATGTCTGACCGGACAAATCGGAATTTTTGCAAAAGGAAGAAGACAAGAAGACAAACCTACGAGGAAAAATGAGTTTTGTGAGAAACGAAAATGGGGAATAAGAAAAAATATTTTTGGAATAAGGAGATTAAGAATGGTGTCGATGATAAAAAAGTAAATATCTTAAATGGTTACGTACAAAAAATTGACAAACAAAATGGAGTATAAAAAAGCACAAGCAAATGTATGAAAGAAGCTGACAGAAACATAGAATAAATATAGGGAAAGAAGGTGTCCAAGAATTCAGAGTTATATTGGAGGAAAAGGATGTTCAGAGGCGAGGAGGACTTCGAAACATTTAAGGAAGCCAGGGTACAATAAAATCGATATTCAAGGAACTTCTTTAAATTAATGGAAATTATACTTTAGCAAGCTATTGAATAAAGATCGTTCGGAATTTTAGAGAAATTGTAGAGAAAACTGATAGTCAAAACAGAAGGAGTATACATTTAGATATTGAGATAGTAGAGATAGCAATTGGCAGATTAAAAAATAGAACGGATTGTGGGGAAGAAGGAGTAGGGCCACAATTAATTAAATATGGTACACGAAATTATTTGAATTGTTAAGGTAAAACAATTGATTGAAAGAAACTAATAATAAAAACCAACAACTTCCTTTCACATATTTTGTGGATTTAGAAAGAGCAAATGACAACATATCTTTATTATCGCCTCACTACGATTGTTGTCCGTTTATATAAAAGCTGGTGCTGCGCGACAATGCTAGATAATGATTAACATGCGAAATTATTATAGTGACGCAGTCGGCATCTTTGTATTTAATTATGTATAACAGCTGCGGGGAAACAAAGCGAGCCGCTGGACTACCATCATAATGAGGCGATAATACAAAAGTTGTGGGATGCATTAGAAGATATGGCCATAAACGATAGAATTATTAATGCAATATAAAATTTGTATAAAAATGCAGTATCTAAAAATGCAGAACAGAAGATGTGTATCAGAAGAAATTAAAGTAATAAAAGGCCACCCACATTATTTAAAATATTCATACATAAAGCACTGTCACACTGGAACAAAAACTGTTCAGGAATGGGAGTACAAATTGGGGATGCATCAACATATACAATGTATACACTGTTATTTGCTTATGAACAGATAATAGCAGCTAAAGAATAAGAAGACATGGAGTTTTTGTTCAGAAATTATTGGACGAATACGATAACTGTGGTTTAAAAATAAATTTAGAAAAAACATTTTATATGAGACGTGGAGCCGAAACCGAAGATTTAATATAAGAAGATCGAAAGTGTTATATTAGAGGATGTGAAGAATTTGAGTTTCTGGGAGCAAAAGTAGATAAAGAGGATAAACGAGAAAATGATATTAAGAACAGAACAAATAAAGGTAGAGCAATAACAGCAATGATGAATGGAGTCTTATGGAATAGATATACAACCAGAAAAAATTAGTTACAGATATACAATTCAATAGTGAGAAGTGCTCTCTCATATGGAGCTGAAGTTTGGAATTTAAAAAAAAATAGAACACAAACTTATGTCGATGAAATGGATTTTTTCATGAGAGCAGCAAGATGTTCGAAATTAGAAAAAAAAAAGAAATATTGTCATACGAGAAAAAATGATTATTATATATTCAATAGTAGATTATGTAAGATGTAAGCAATTGAAGAGGTGAATGGAGAAGACTACATATCAGTGAGCTACATGGTCTTTATAGGAAGCCAGATATAATAAGAACAGTTAAGTCTCGTAGACTGCGGTGGGCAGGACATGTGGCACGTATGGGGAATGAAAGACTTGCATGGAGGCTTCTTTTAGGAAAGCCGGAGGGAAAACGCCCGGTTGGTAGATCAAGAATGAGGTGGGAGGATAACATTAACTATGATTTGAGGGAAGTAGATTATACAGGTAATGATTGGAAAGCATTGGCTCGGGATAGGGATGTATGGAGATCTTATGTCCGTGCGGCCATGGAAATACGGGTTCGATAGTGAAAGTGAGTAAGTAAGTAAGTAAGCAATTGAATTGGTATGGGCACGTACGACGAATGCAAGAAGAAAGGTTACCCAGAAAAAAATTGGAATGGTGTCCAACCGGAAGAAGAAGGAATAGAAGACCTCTAAACTCGTGGATGCAATAAATAAGAACTGGAATGAGGAGAAAAGGACTGAATGGCATGGAGTGGATGGAAAGAGACGAGTGGAGGAGCGAAATAAAACTTTAGCACAGAAAGATGTGTAAACATTAAAACATATGTATATAAATTAATACATTCTTGTTATTATATTTAGAACACAATCTTATATACACAGAATGTGAGGGACACGCCACACCGTAGCTTAGTTGTTTTAAGCTACACCCTACGATCCAGAAGATCGCAGAATCGATTTCCGATGAAGTCAAGATTTTAATAAATCCTTAAACATTCTGGTGGCATGGTGGTCCTGTGGTCGTATCGGGCTTGAATGTAATCTAATAGCAGGCATATATTCTGTGGTACCCAGTACATAAAAAATTACCCGAGATAAGAAAAGTCATTTATTATTTCACATGATTAAATTTATACCCCCCTCCATGGTATCTTTACCTTGTCGTGGTGGAGTGGCTTGCGTGCTTAAATAATCCTGAGAGCTATGCCGGCGGTAGCATTGCTGCCGATAGGGTTACCCATGCCGGACTGGTCGAAGGTGATAAGCCAGACGAAAAAAGTACCTTGGGCGAAAGAGTAAAAATACAACCGTCAAGAAATGCGGACATGGGTTCAACTGGGCTAAAATTTTCCGGAGGTCAAATAGTCCCCCATTCGGTTCTCCGGGCGGGGACTACTTCAGGGAACCCATGCCAAAGGCTCAAACACAGGGACATGTTCCTAGGAACATGGAATGTTAGGACTTTATACAATAGCAGGGCACTAGAGATATTAACGCGGGAATTTGGTAAATCGCCCTTGGATATAATCGCTTTACAGGAAGTTGGATGACCAGGAGAAGGTAGTCAGGAATCAGGAAGTTTTGCATTATACTACGGGGGTGCAGAAAGACCTGCATTTGGAACGGGCTTTTTAGTCAGAAGGAGGATCCTATCCGCTATCCGAGATATTAAGTTTGTTAGTGATAGGATATCATAAATAATTCTAAAGGGTAAACGATATGATTTTGTAATTGTAAATGTACATGCCCCCACAGAAGATAAAGACGACAAGATCAAGGATGAATTCTATGAAGAATTAGATTGCTTATTTGATAGCCTTTCACAATATCACATGAAAATTATCTTAGGAGATTTTAATGCAAAAGTGGGGCGGGAAGATATATTCAAACCAACAATAGGCAAATTCAGTCTTCATGAAGATAGTAACGACAACGGGGTTACATTAGTCACATTTGCCACATCAAAGAATCTCATTGTTAAGAGCACAACATTTCAGCATAAGTATATTCATAAATACACCTGGACGTCTCCAGATGGAGAAACTCGGAACCAGATAGACCATTTATTAGTGGATAAACGCTGGCGCAGTAACATCATTGATGTTAGATCAGTTAGAGGGACAGACTGCAATTCGGATCATCATCTGGTCAGAGTGAAAATCAGACAACGGCTATCGATTATGAGAGGAACAAACGTTAAAGATGATTCTGTAAAATATGAATTAAAAAACGTGAAAATGATGAAATGCGACAAGAATACCAAATCAAAATTGCTAATAGATTTGAAGTACTAGAATCTTCAGATGACAAAGTGGCAAACAAAGAAGAAACTGATATAAATAAAGAATGGGAGGCTATAAGAGATACTATTAAATTGTCAGCATCAGAAAGCATTGGTTGTTTAAAAAATAGGCAAAACAAGAAATGGTTTGTTGAGGAATGTGCCGACATTGTAAAGAAAAGAAAGGTAGCAAAAATGAAATGGTTACACGAGCCAAATGAGGTAAATTTAGAACAATTGGGTAGTGTTAGACGGGAAACCACCAAGTTACTAAAGAGTAAAAAGAGGGAATATTTGAGAGAGAAGATTAATGATCTTGAAATGAATGCAAAAAATAGGAACATTAGAGAATTATATCAGGGAATTAGTATAAAGAAAAAGGGTTTCAGGCTAGAACAAACATAATTCGGAATGAAAATGGGGATATGATTGCAGATTCCAGGAGTATATTAAACAGATGGAAAAGTTACTTTAATCAGCTATTAAATGTACATACAGAACAGGACATTGAGGAGGATAATTTACAAACAGCAGAAATGCTAGTCGCAGACCCAAGTGCATTAGAGGTTGAAATGGCGATTGAAAAATTGAAGATGTATAAAGCATCAGGTTCAGATGAGATCCCAGCAGAACTGATAAAATCAGGGGGAGAAAAATTGATGGACAAGATACGCTGATTGCTTAGTATGATTTGGGAAAAAGAAGCTCTTCCAGATGAATGGAAAGAATCAATCATCGTACCAATTTATAAGAAAGGAGATAAAACTGATTGCAACAACATTCTAGGAGATCATCAATGTGCATTTAGAAGAAACAGGTCTACAACAGATCAGAGTTTTAGTATAAGACAGATTTTAGAAAATAAATGGGAATATAGTGGTACTGTACATCAACTATATGTAGACTTCAAAAAAGCATATGATTCAATTAAGAGGGAGAAGTTATATAGTATCCTGCTGGAGTTCGGAATTCCTAAAAAGTTAGTTAGACTTATACAAATGTGTCTAAATTGCACAAAGAGTAGGGTGCATGTGGGCAAAGAGTTTTCGGACACTTTTGAAATCCAGAATGGGTTGAAGCAAGGAGATGAACTATCTCCTCTACTATTTAATTTTGTACTAGAGCATGCCATTAAATCTTTAGAGAATGAGGAAAGCTTACAACTGAATGGTATTAATAAACTGTTAGTTTATGCAGATGATGTAGTATTGTTGGCCGACAGTGTGGAGATACTAAAGGACAATACGCACACACTATTGAGTAACACTAAGAACTTAGGACTGGAAGTAAATATCAATAAAACTAAATATATGGTAATATGTAGAAATACATTATATAATGGAAATTGACAGCTAATGACAAATGAGGGAAATTTTGAGGAAGTGGCTGAATTCAAATACCTAGGAACAATGATCACAAATAGGAATGAGATGCACAAAGAAATTAAACATAGGCTCAATTCTGGAAATGCGTGTTATTATGCAATGCAGAGACTCTTGATGTCCCAACTCCTTTCAAAAGACGTTGCACTGAAAATATGTAAAATTATTATTCTACCAGTTATATTATATGGATCCGAAACATGGACTCTTACTTTAAGGGAGGAAAGGAGATTACAAGTATTTGAGAATAAAATACTTTGGAAAATTTTTGGACCAAAGAGAGATGAACAGACAGGTGAATGGAGAAGACTACATAACAATGAACTACATGGTCTTTATAGGAAGCCAGATATAATAAGAACAGTTAAGTCTCGTAGACTGCGTTGGGCAGGACATGTTGCACGTATGGGGAATGAAAGACGTGCATGCAAGCTTCTTGTAGGAAAGCCAGAGGGAAAACGCCCAGTTGGTAGACAAAGAATGAGGTGGGAGAATAACATTAACTATGATTTGAGGGAAGTAGATTATACAGGGAATGATTGGAAAACATTAGCTCAGGATAGGGATGTATGGAGAGCTTATGTCCGCGCGGCCATGAACCTACGGGTTCGATAGTGCCAGTGAGTAAGTAAGTAACTTTATACCCAAATTTTATTTTAGGCAGGGTATTTCCCACGAACGTTCATGAATTTTTTTCTACTATTAATCTCCACATGGAATTTTTATGCCACAATTAAAATATTCTGTGATAATTATTTCATTTCTTCTCACTATAATTGTGTTAATTAGTCTTATACCTTCATGCTATTGCACAGAAAGCGAGCCCAAATATGAACTATAATAGAATTAGTAACGTTTATTTCGGATGTGAAAAAACTAAAGTTATCTTGAGTTAACACGCTTTCGCCGCCATTTCCCACGACAATTTCTAAAGCCAAGTATATTTTAAAGTGTTTATAAACAGGCACGGGCTAAACAAGCAGCAGTTTGCTAATTTAGATTTACGCACCACATTAAAGAACTCGTGTTGCGCAGACAACGTGTGACCTTGCAGCCCATGAGCGTGTGTAATTCTCCTGTCGCTATAAACAGTGATTGCTGATAGCAGTAGTGCAATGTCCGTGAAATAAGGCAGTTCTTTAAGCTTGCTAATACCTAACATTGGACAATAGTAATTTGCGGTGCTCTATTACGGAATTCTAAAAATCTAGAAGCGAAATATACGAAGTTCTCCTGAAAAATCAGGTGAAAATCGGAACAATTAATTCAAACATTTGTTTCAATTTGTGTTAAATTCTATAAACATTGGCAGTATCTCTGAAGATTATGTGAAGAACATTCGTATAGTTGTGTCGCGGTTCTGCACTAAAAAAATAACAAATGTGGACAGGATGAAGTGTTTTTAGTGCCGAGTTCATCTACCTCTGCGCGTTCTGAAAAGCAAAGAGGATGCCCCAGTGTCAGTTTTGAAGTTAACACCGGTAGCGATAAAAGTAAGAAGCGAAAGACTGAAGAACTTTGACGTGAAAACATGTCCAAAGAACTCGCGTTTTCAACTAAAGTACAGATCATTTAAAGGAGAATGGAGATGAAAAGGCATAGGGACTAGTAAATGAAGCTGTCTTAATAATTCCAACAAGAACAGAAAAAAGTCCTTCGTGTTTAAAATTATCAGAATCACAACTCCAAGTAAAACCTTACAATGAATATGAAGTCATTTTGTTAATTATTATTGAAGCTAATTTAAACTAAAGAAAATATAAGCTCATAAGAGCACAGGCAAAAGAAACACAAGGTAATATCTATTCTCATATGATCGTATCCTTAAAAGTAAAGAAGTTTGTGCTAATATTTTGCAGATATGCAGTTACATAATTTGGTGGATCATACAACGTGGCGTATAGTGCAATTATAAAATTCAGTTCTTATATTATTATTATTATTATTATTATTATTATTATTATTATTATTATTATTATTATTATCATTAATTTTATTATTATAATTATTATTATCATCATAACCATCATCATTTTCTAAATGCATAGGACTGTGATGATAGATTAAACTATTTTCAGGTATCTCGCAAATAAGTTGTGTTTGTTAACATCAGCTATTAACTAATAGGCCTATTTTGGGTATAACAATCAATTAGAGACCCTGGTATCAATTATGCAGAGATATATATTTTTATACTCTTAAAAATTTTAATCGTACACATGTGGATGGCTTAGGGGCCAAAATAGTGAATTCAAGATTATTGTCGGTTATTTCGTGTTCTGGAGCACTGTGCTGTGTGATTCTTTATTATTACTTCTGTCTGCAATTGAAGTTATTTTTATATATTGAAGAATTGAAGAAGATTTGAGTAAGATATTGTACAACTTGATCATGTGCTAAAATATGCATTATGTTTTTACGATTTTCTCTGCCAAAAGCACTTCTAAAATCAATAAAGGCAATATCAGTCTTCAAGTTTAATTTATCTGTTTTATTCAATCAATATATTCAGGAAGATAGTTGCCATCACAATTCGTCAGAATCAGTCATCAGTTTTATAATCAGTTGCTAGTATATAAAGTTCATATACAACTCATGTCCATGGACAGGATCCACAAAGCCATGCTCCACGACGGTCAACATGGAAAGAGTTCATTGGGCCGTCCGAAGAATAGATTGGAACAAAAATCGAGTCTTGTGATCGTAACAGACCATTAGGCATTAAACGTGTTTATATATTACGAATCAGTCATCAGTTTTATAATCAGTTGCTAGTATATAAAGTTCATATACAACTCATGTCCATGGACAGGATCCACAAAGCCATGCTCCACGACGGTCAACATGGAAAGAGTTCATTGGGCCGTCCGAAGAATAGATTGGATAGAAGTATAAAACTACTAATTTTAAATTTATATGTATTTAGAAATTATTTCTTAAGAAATCAAGTATATAATTTGTATTTTTATGGGTCGCTGACAGACGCCCCATAAAAATAAGAAAATAGTTATTAATTTATATGTATTATGAAATTATTCATTAAGAAATCAAGTATACAACTAGTGTTTTAAAGGGGGCGTCTGGCAGACGCCCCCTTTCAAGGAGTATATATTTATCAAATTTATTATACATTATGAAATTATTTATAAAGAAATCAAGTATACAACTATTGATTTTATAAGTTAATAATTGAATTTTTATAATAAGATTATACAAAACTTACAAAAAATAATAATGAATAATATAATTGATATAAAAAATAATAAATTACATTTTAATAATAAAGAAGTTTATATCATACTTGATGAAGATAACAATCCTTGGTTTAAAGGAAATAATATTGGAATATGAAAGACCCAGAGATGCGAAAAAACGATATGTGGATGTGGAAGATATTTTAAGATTTTCATCATTTTCAAGTAGCGTCAAAACGACGCTACTTGAAAGTCAACCAAAAACTGTATTTATTAATGAATTATAAATATGGAAGGTTCACCCGAATGGTTATTATTCTTTGTTATATTCGAAGATCGATTTTGTTCTTTCACGGCACTAGGTGATATGATATTGGTTGCATCTCTGTCCGCACAATTCACATACACATTGGTCATTCGGGGTGTGGAATGTCTTGTTCTTGCATAATTTGTGGTGGAAGCCGTGAATGGCTAGTCCTGTAATGGTGTGTCTCTGCTCCTGATTCTCTTTGGTCCAGTTGCGATCGATCATTGCAGTCGTCCCATTGAAGTCGATATCTATCTCCGCTCTTTTCATTCTTCTCAGTTCTAGTAGCTTGTTGCTGGCTCCGGTAGATGGTAAAAAGTTTCCTTGTCCATCTCTTATGCCAGTCTTGATGGAGCATATTTTCCCACTCTGAGGGCACATTTTAGGAACCGTGCCTTGACTTTCTCAATGCGTTCTAAGTCACTTATTGTTAATTTTCCCCATATTAATTCGAGCCCATACGTGATTATTGGGGACATTGTCGTGTTGAAAAGTGTAGTGGCTGACGTTAGTGATAAGGATGCAATGTTCTTTATTCTATACATCGCTTTCGTGGCTTCTGCTGTCCTTTCTTGTATGTGGTATCTGAACGAGTTCCATGTTGTTTGTAGGGTTACGCCTAGATATCTGAATTTGTTGACTGTTGTTATAGGTTCATTGTATAGCGTCATTATGTATTTTTTTGATGTCCGCCCTCTTTTTCTGAATGTCATCAGACAGGTCTTTTGCATATTGATGCTCAGTTGGTTTTTCATTACCCAGCTTTCTAATTCTAAAAGTGTTTCTTGTAGTTCTTCTCGGTTTGGCGATCCTAAGGCCATATCGTCTGCATACATTATTAATGTGGTAGCAGTCTTTCCTTCGAGTATCTCCACTATGTCTGCTGTCGCTATGTTAAACAGTAGGGGTCGCCCTGGAGGACCCCATTGGTCTGCTGATGATCTTTGATCTGGTGACACCGTCTTCTATTTCGATGTAGTTGTATTGGAGAGCGTCTTCTATTATGTGGACTAGTGGATGTTCAATGCCGATCATGATTTTATTTTTTGGATCACATGCCAGCCTTGATGGAGCATATTTTCCCACTCTGAGTTTAGTATGTGTTGTTTACTACAAAGGAGATATTAATCACACACCATTTACAATACGTACCTTTATACCTGAAAATCATATGAAAATAAAATTAAAAAAATAAGACAATTTAAATATAAAAAAATAAAAAATAAAAGAAGATTCAAAAATAAAGAAGATGTAGAAATAAAAAAAACAAGATTTAGAAAAATAAAAATTATTCAAGATAAAAATCGAATTCATGTAAAGCTTTTTCAATTTTTTTAATAGCTATTCTTTTTATTTTATTATTTGTTTCTTCTCTGTTTATAATTTTTTTGAACGTTGTAAATATATATTAATTACATGCTCAATTTCTGGAAAATTTTCTTCATACGTGTCCAATAAGTCTATAAGTTCATCACTTATTTTTAGCAAAGTATAAACTTAATCTTTTTGTTCCACTAATATTCTAGCATCAACTAAGGATTTATCATCTAAGGATTCCATTTATTAATAAACACTCTAATTTAATATCATAGTAAGGATTCTTCTCTTCAAAGAATCCATTATATACTGATACGTATTCACTTCTATTGATTTTTTATATCTTTATCTGATAATTTTTCATATATTTTAGGAAGTTAGAATTCTCTTTCTTCATCTTCGATTTCTAAAGTTCCTATAATTGTAGCTCCATATTTTGTTTCAACTTTTATTCAACGATATCAGTTCATATTTTCAAGGTTCTATATCACTAAATTTATATATATTTGAGAACGATCCGATTCTGTTGAATGCTTCCATTTATTAGAAAACATTTTTTATAAACATTTTTAATTTCATAAATTTATACACCATTATTAATAGTTTCTATATTATTGTAAAATTCAGTCTATAGATTAAAACCGTAAGCTCTAGTATTTATTCCATCGTCTAAAATATACCTTTTATCATCATATGGACTTAGAGTTATTTTATTTCCTTCAATAGTTCAAATGTCATGCTTATTTGATCTACTGAGATTATTAACTCTATATTGTTTTTCTCCATTAAACAAACAATTGTAATAATCTTCAAATTTAATGACTTTGTCAACAAAACATTTTTTTGTACCTTTTGATTTTTCAATTTCCTTTTCTTCAAGTTTTATAGTATACATTTTTCCTCTTAATCCTACAAATTCTTTCATTATTTTACCACAGTTTTCATCTTTCATTTTCCCTAAAACTTTCATTTTTTTTGACATCCAATGATCTTTAGGAAAATCACTTGTATCAACATTTTTAATCATAGCTTCCATATCTCTATAAAAGTAATTTGTTTTTATGTTGTAAATAAACGAGTCGGTATCAGTATAACAATCTTCTATTTTATCTCCATATTTTTTTCATTACATTATAATGGAAATCATACATAACATATTTGCTTAAATCTAGAATGCACATTCCAACATATATAGGTTTATTAAATTTTAACTTGTCTTTACCCATATGCAATGCTACAATTTTCTCTGTAAATATTGTTCTATCCATGAAAGTAGGCATTGCAATTTCTTTTTCAATTTTAGTATAATCATTCAATAACTTTATATTACATCTTTTACGAATCGATTCAATTGTCTTACCAAATACACTATTATTCATCAATTTGAAAAAAATCCTTTTCAAAATCATTTGTAGACTTGGTTCGCATTTCAGTATTTAAATCAATGTAAGACTTTAACCAATAAGATTGTTTAAATTCTAAGATTGTATATATTTTTTAATTTTAATTCCCAAGCTAACATATACTTGTAAATTTTTATAATGTAATACATAATTCTTTTTTTCTTTTAAAGTTAATAATAATTTTTCACTCTTTGTTTCTTTAAATTGTTTTTGATAAGGAATTAACTATTCCGAATTGACTTTTAATTGTTCTGGTGCTAATGGATAATCATTATGTTGTTTATGAAATTCACGAGGATATTCTAAATCTACTTCCAAAATTTATCCAGTTTTTGAATATTTTGAAATTTCACATACATTGAAATAATTTGTATCTTAACCCATTTAAAATCATGTGTTGGTATTCTTCTGCCATAGCTCTTCCATATAAATTATTCATATCTAAATATGCTAAGTAATTACTTTCCTTATCTTTATTATATTTTCCATATATTTATTATTTGCTTTTACATATATCTTTGAAACTTGATTAATTCCACTCCTTATTCCTTTTTCTATCATTAATATCATATTATAATCTTTTATTATTTCCAAATTTACTTCAGTATGTTTTAACATAGCATCCCAAGATAATCCAGGAGCTGTATAATAATAACACGGATCCAATTTATAAATTTTCATACAAATTTTCAAATATATCAGAAAGTAAAAGTGTACCAATTTTAACATATAAGGGCCGGTTTCACCAACTTGGGTGAAATTTAACCTTCACGACGAGTTACATAACCGGGTGAAAAATAACTAAGCGTGTTTGCGTTTCACCACGCCATATCACACCGACGTAAACAAACTGGCGGTTTACCGTTAAAATTATTTTGAATCGTATATTTCTCATAATTCAAGCGGAACAAATTTGAAGGAGGGGAAAGAAATGCTATTGGTTGTTACTTATCACGTTACCATAGAGACCAAAATAAACACATTGAACCAACACAAACACGTTCCACAGATCACGTCGTATATAGTGCACGTGTTACAATTGCCAGAAATAAAGAACATACCCAACGAAAAATTTTCAAAACTATAATAGAATTAATATGGAAACGTTGAAACTATAGGAAATAAGAAACTATCCGTAAAACATGCGTAACGGCGAAAAATATTTTTTCTTGATTAGGCCTGTTTTTAAATTAACCTAATGATTGATTTAAAAACACTTTTACATTAATATAATATGGTAGTGTATTATTATCATCATCATCATCATTGGAATGCTTTAGTATATTTGGGTTATGTAAAAGTTTTCATGGAACAAGCCATTTTAATGGTAAAAAAGAGTAATTATTTTGGTTGGGACCATGTATTACAGTGTTTATAACGTATCTAATCCATCTCCTGACAATGTTGCTGCTGTCAACTCTCATTCTTGGAAGAATTATTTAATAACATGCAAAATGATAATGATAATGCAAGTCATGTTATATATATATATATATATATATATAAGGTAATTTGGAGCCATCAAGCAACAAATCTGATGAGAGGTCCTTCAAAAAAATTCCAACATTTCTCCCTCTCAATACATAGAATTGCTAGATTACAAACCCTTGTGCTTCGTGGCTATTCAGGTGTAATCATAATGTAGGAAAGTCCTGTCAGCGGATGAACTTCTGATGGAACAGATTAGTTCAATTTGTAAAACTTGGAGTAGATTTTGGGAAGCTCAATTTTTTGGTTGTTCCTGGACCAATTATAAGAACAGTGAGAGTTTTCTTTTTGTCTTACATATATTCATTATTTCCATTGTTGCACTTTGGAATACTCCAACCCAGTCTTAAGGAATTTCACTAAAAATGTTTGACTTTATCAGACCCATATCCTTGTCACATTCTAGGTATGTAGGTCCACTTATTGGGAATGTGACAAGAACTGACTGCAAATGTGTCTTCTCATGAACAATGTAGTGTAAATATCTAAAGAGCATGTAATTTTTATTTGCCCTCCTGCAGATTCACAGAATATATTTAACTACTGGATTTTTGGGTTAAGGATGTTTGTAATATACTGATTAATAAGAAATGAAGTTACTTTATTGGCTCCTTTCCTACCATCAGTTTCAGAATAAATATAGAAAATGGTCTTGTTATCAAACAACTTTTGAATGTTGAAAGAAAAGTAGCTAAATTTTTGCTTGTAATATACAATGTTTGGACAGGGGAGATTTTTCTGAAAATCCATGGAAATAAATTTAGAACTTCTCTTCCATGCTTCTCTCTGGCCATTATAAATAATCTCAGTTCTTGCTATGTGAACCTTGTTTTCAGTTTCAAGATACATTACCTTCTTCTCTATCTCCAGCCTCATCTCTTCATTGAAGTGTTACTTAACTGAACAGGAGCGACTTCTTATTAGCAGTAAATTCATCACAGATACTATATGAATCGTTTCTGGGGTATCCAAATTGAATGTTGAACTGTGTTATGAAAATGGTTTAATACATTTAAGAAGATATAAAGTTTTCAGAATAATTGTCTTTATACATGTTATACGTTGTTTAAAATACACAGTTCCCCAGGTAAATAGAACTTCTGTTTTTTTTATACTATAATCACTTTCAGGACCCTTAAATGATGTGTGTTCCATAACCAGTTTTGCACAATTTGGTCTGCCTGTTGGGTGTTTGCCTCTCATATCCTTGTCTATCTCTGCATTAGTATTTATAGATTTTCGGATATTTTCAATTCTCTACTTTGAAATGGCATTTATAAACCTGAAAACTTTTTTACATGTATCTTTATTTCATTTGCCACCATTTTCATCTGAAATCTCTAACCTTGTATCTGAAACTTTACTATGAAGGAGAGCATCATCTTCAGTGTATTAGGCCCTCCTCTGTTTAACTATTGTGGGACCAACATATAGATAAGTTAATAGTAGGTGGAGAAAATAGTTTTAATCCTCTCGCTGATACAATTTCAAATTTATTTGATTTAAACCCATTGGTTTACGAATGAAATTTTTTCATTCATCCCTTCAGTTTATTTTCCATGACTCCAACTGTTGAAATTCTATGTTGTTTGATTTCCCCATGGTTACCCTCTATGCTTTCTGCCATCCCTGTGGTTGGCTTTATCATTTTTTTTCTATCAGGAATATCAAAATTCATTGATCGGTTATTTATTATTGAAATGAATATCTTTCTCCCAACTGTGTAATTCTAAGGGTATCTCCAACTGTATCAACTTGTTGAAATTGAACAATTCAAGCAATTGCTGAACATAGTTGATTAGAATATAAACTTATAGATGTGCAAAACTTTGAAACCATTAGACTAAACTATTAGATTTACCGTTTGGGAGAAGATATTCATTCAAAGAATAATATTGGATCATGATTTTGATATTCCTATAGAAAAAAAATTTTATTTCAAAATTTATAGCCCACCAACGATGGCAGCATTAGAGTAACCAGAGATGAAATAACAACATAGAATTTCAACAGTTTTTGGGAGTCATGAAAATAAACTTACGATTAATGATTATTTCATTCGAACCACTGGACTTAAATCAATAATGTGAAATTGTATGACGTGAGTAATTAAAAATATTTCCCTCACTATTAATAATAACCCATAATGTTTCTGTTCCCACATTAATTGTAATATATTATAACGATTGTGCCTCTCAGTGTACGTTTTGAATTTTTGATTCAATTTATTTTTTGCTGATTTTAACATCAATATGTTTTCATATTTTACCCTAAGATTACAGGAGTCCTCCAGTTTCATGAATCCTGAGCTCTCAATTTTTTTGTTAGTAACCTGAACGTCCTGCCAAAAACTCTTCTCTCTTCTTACGCTATCATAATACACGTTTTTGCGCATACTCCATTCACTTTTGATGTATGTGATGTCAGTTTTCACTACTTTTCTCGCACAATATTACCTAGTTAAAAAAACATATGAAGCAATACAATGAAAAAAATAGTGTACATGTAATTCTGCCTCCCAAATAAGACCAATATGAATAAATCCCGTTCTATTACTTACACCTGCATTGCAACGGTAGATTAAATGACTTGCCTTCCTTTTCCCCTTTTCACTGTAGACTTACCTTTTTTTTCACCTCAAATGGGCCTTGGGTTTGATCCCGGTCGGACGTTGTTTTCTCTTGGGTTTTGTCCTCCCTGTGAGACAAATGTCATGGAAACTTAATGCCAATGGTCCCCCGAAATCTTTTGGACAATCGCAATCATCGTATTCATATTCTCTTAGATTAAGCTTTGTAATTAGGGACTCTCCTGGGCACCACTATCATCAATCCCTCATATCATACGGGGCCCCTACCCTGCCTCCAGCGCCCCAACCTCAGAGAGTGGGTTGCAAGTCCGCCCTGTCCGGAGAGAACACCAGGAATGGTCGAAGGGCAACCTGGGGACATTTGCAAAAAAATCTAAAGTGACTAGCCCCCTTCTTTTGCTCCGCTAATTTAGCAATATAAATTCACTGCTCAAGAGAATGAACTGTGACCTTAACTGATTTTTTATCAACTTACTGACTTACCTCTCTTTTTCCCCTCTATTCTTCAATTGCCATCACTGCATTTCCTCAAGAATGATAGTCTCCAACTTACATACAGGCGTATTATTTAAATTATTGAGTCTGTTCATCTATACTCAATATAATGTTGATTGATCTTGACATGTTTTGCTTCTTCAATAATCATTGATATGCTTTAATCGAAACATGTTTCAAGAACAAATCGAACATTAAACTATTAAGTTTAAGATAACAGACTCAACTAATTTATAAAAGAGCCTCACAATATTACTTCCTAAAATAAACTTAAATACAGAATATTGTGGAAAATGCTTGAGCCTAGTGGGTAAACTAGAAGAATTATTTTGAAATTCATATTTTATTTAATTTTTTTCAAAATTATACAATAAATTCATGTAATACACCTAATTATTTTATCAGCTTCAAATATCTTCTTGTTCATCACGATACAACAAACGGCAAACATAGACTGAGGAACATTTATATAATTACCTTATTTTATAAGTTCATACTGCGTCACATTCTACATCCGCATCTCTCCAAATTTCACAGCAATCATTCTGTAATATTTAAAATTGTACTGCACATTTTGAATTACTGACCATTTACTTGATAGTTTATAATTAGTTCATGATATGAACACCAAGCCATGAAAAATATATAATCAATT
>JASPKZ010008817.1:0-91588 GCA_030220185.1 Diploptera punctata | reverse complement strand
TGTCTTAATATTAACTATCAATAACTGGTTGTATTATAGATCATAATATAATAGATATTATGTCCACTGCTGTGGTCTCGAGGTAGCGTGCTGCCTTATTATGCAGTGGGCCCAGGTTCGATCCCCGGTTGAGATAGCTTTTCTGGGTGAGGTTTTTATCGGGGTTTTTCCTCACCTGTAAGACAAATGTCAGGAAACTTTAAGGCCCAAATGGTCCCTGAAATCATCTGGCCTTTGCAATCATCATCATTCATATTCATCTTGGATTAAGCTTAGGATTAGGGACTCTCCTGGTTCATCATTAATCATCGTTATCACCCATCATATCATTGGGGCAACATAACCCCGCCTTCCAGGTGCCCCAACCTCAGAAGTGGGTTACAAGTATGTCAGGAGACAACACCAGGAATATTGAAAGACAACCTGCGTACCATCTTATTGATAAAATCTTCATTTAGTATTAATATTAGAGTAAATTATTATTGTTATGTTCTTATGTAATATGTTTGTCCTGCTGAGTGGAAGAGAAGCCCACATGGCCTTAACTCCACCAGGCTAAATAAATAAATAAATAGATCACCAGATCACCCATGCAATTTTTTTCCTTTGGGGTTTTGTGATGGACAGTCTACTTGCTAACCTGCCTGAGTTGAGAGACGGGTGTTGCTGCCATCGATCCAGACATAGTTATTAATGTATGGGAAGAATTAGCCTACAGGTTGTTGGATGTGTGTTGTGTTACAAACGGGGCTCACATTGAACACCTATGAACTTATAATGTAAACTGGAGATGTGACTCTTTCATTTAACATGAGTTTTGTTTTTGTCATAGTTAAAGTACAATTTCACACCTTTAAATCGCTATATTATTTTATGTACACCCTGTATTATGCTCATTCGTATATTTGAATATTTTGGAATCATGTCATCATTCCATACGAGCCAGTTAGGGGTGCATCACTTGTTGAATACAGTACATGTTAATGTTTATTTACATAATGGTTAAGGCACTACGTCCCACGCCGTAGCCGAGCGGTTAAGGTAGAAAGCCTTGGCGCAGAGCTACGGAACTTGCACTGGTTCGAGTCTCCATGGGGGAAGAAATTTTCTCATGGTATTTCGGCCAGTATGGGACCAGTGCCCACCCAGCATTGTGAGGCAATTGGGTAGCTACAATAAGTAGCAGCTCCAGGTTGAGGAACCAGCTATAACGGCTGGGGGACTCGACATGCTAACCACATGTCACCCCTACAGTGGCTATTGATCATCTACCTTTGTGATTGACACATGTGGATGTGAAGGGCCAGCAGCCGGCTGGTAAAAGGACAACCGCTGAAAAGTGGAAAGACCCTCAATCGGAATCGGTTAAGGCACTACACTACAAGTCAGAAGGTCATGGGTTTGAGCCACGGTGGGGTCAGGATTTTAAAACTGACCGATACCTTCTGGTGCCACTATGGCCCTGGGGTCGATCACCCTCTAATGGAAATGTGTACCAGATGTTTGTTCTGGGGGTAAAGGCGACTGTAAAGCAGGGTTAATAATCTGGTTGGCATAAAATACCAATTGTCTACAAAAAGTGGGTGCCTTAACCTCCTACTACTCAAAGGCCCTTCTAAGGCCTGTAGTGGGATCACTTATCTTTGAAATGTGAAATGAAATTAAGTTCATTTGGCAAAAAAAAAATGAGCGGACTCTTGATCTCGAACATTCCAAGTTTTAACACATGATTCACAAGAGTAAACTAATTGCACAGTACGTCCACTTCCTCCAATGAAAGCTTTCTTCTTTGCACAGCAAGCCAGCGAATGCTTCGCTCACTGCCTTATGACTTGTTTTGTATGCAAGATGAGGTTACATTTTTTAATTGTTAAATGCTTTCTATTTTATTCCGTCTGTCCACTCTTAAAGAAAAAATGAACTATCTATTTGGAAGTATTACTATTTTGGTATTATTATTATTATTACTATTTTTATTATTATTATTATTATCATTATTATAAATTTTTTTAATGAATTTTGAAAAAAAAAACTGAAAATAATTTATAGTTAAAGACATCTGAGAAGTTGGCAAAGTCCTTGTATTTTTTCTGAAGAGAGCAAGAAATGAAACGTGCAAAAATTGTTTACGAAATGGCATTGCTTGTGTTGAGCTTTCAATTTTAATTTTAAATGGATATGGATAGGCTACTTTTCATGCGACAGAGTCAGCATGACCATTAAATTTACGCATCAGTCAAATTTAGATGGCAGTGTGGCCATTGTAAAAATTTCTGTGTATGTTGGCTGCATCCTGTGATTTCATACTGTAATCGCCAGTGCATGAATGCGGTATATGGTAAAATTTTTTGTATTATGTGTTCAATCCCAGATGAATCTTTACTTTTCGCATACTTTTTTATTATTTACATGGCCATGTATTTAAAACAATTGTCTGAACAATTTATGCCTGAACTTTGGCAATAAAAAAGCTATGGTACTTTACTTCTTTAAACATCAAAATAAAAAAAAGTGATTCTACAATAAATAAATAATAGAAAATTAAAATAGCTCAGTTCCTAAATTAATCAAATATAAGTCTAATTACGTAATATAAACATGTCAGGAAAACTTACCATATGACTATAAATACAGAATTTTAGGACCAGTAGTGTGTTGCGATGGCTCTGAGCCAAAGTTTCTGACCACGAAACCTGTCACTAAGGATTCAAACCCTAGATGTTTTTCAGATAAGTATTTTAACACGATTACTTACTTACTTACTCACTGGTACTATCGAACCCGTAGGTTCATGGCCACACAGACATAAGCTCTCCATACATCCCTATCCTGAGCTAATGCTTTCCAATCATTCGTTAAAATTGTAAAATATTTGGGGACATATTATTTAATAAACAAAATATCTAAATATATATCATACATATTACTTCAAGTTTTTCATGTTACAAAGGTAATTGTAGATGACAAGTAGAATTTAATGATATAATCTGTTGAACCTTCGTTTGCAGAGGTTGGGCATGTGAGGTTCGGAATCTCAGTTCTTGGGTACATTTGTGACTAATTCTCTCTCTCCCTTTTTTTTAAAAGTGTACATGTAAATAAAATATAAAAAGTAATTTGAACATGCAGTACACTCCAAATGGTAAAAGAAGATTGTGACAGGCATTGATGTGACTGACAAATTCTGAGGGCACAACAGGCAAATGATAGCCTAAATCTTTGAATGCTCAATGATGATATATGTAAACACACACACACACACACACATGTGTGTGTATTTTCTCCCCTCTCCTTCCTTTAAATCCAATGCAATGCTCGTTTGTATAAAATCAATTTTTTCGAGCTTTGGTCTCGGTTCTTGTTAAAGTTGGCCTAATTGAAAAAAACAGCACACCATCTCTGTGTGTTAATTCTTCATAATTACTGAAATACCTTTATTAGTGAACTATCTGTTAGCTATGTATATATGTCTATAATAAATAAATATTAAATTATATCTCTCCTTGTTTTTATTTGGACCTTTCCTTGACAATCTGTTATCATGTTTTTGTTTATTCTAAGAAAATGTTATTTCTAAAAAAAATGTTGAAGAATTAATTGGTATGAATATTTTAAATACAAGGATTGAAAATATTCTTCCAGTTTCCTAAGATTTTATTTCAAGAGAAAAATGTACACCTGAATTTGTTTGGAATACATTCAGAATTGCATTGGCTAAATACAAAATAGTCTTGGAAATTGAGAAGAATTTTACAAATTAATATATTTAGGAAGTAACACAGATTTAACAAAAAAAATTATATTAATCAGATTTTACACCTCACCTCATATTTTTGTAAAAGTCTGGACCGGTTTGGAAGGTGAGATTGCTTTGATATCGGTCCTGAGTTTTACAAAAATATAAGGTGAGGTGTAAAATCTGATTGATTATTATTTTAGGAATTATTTGAGGTGGTATTGTTAACACCTTAAATGACGACTGAGCCACCGGAATCAACACTAACTAATTACACTTATGTCGATAGATGGCGCAAATTAAACAATATAATCGACAGTAAGCTGTAATCGATTAAAATATATATGTAGTCAATATGCCCATTTCACCAATTAATGTTTTAAAATGGTCAACAAGTTTCTACAGCGAAGCTGTCATTGAGTCAAGACCAGATATTGACAGTCAATATCTGGTCTTGAGAATGACAGCTTGGCTGTAGAAACTTGTTGGACCATTTTAAAATATTAATTGGTGAAATGGGCATATTGACTACATATATATTTTAATATTATATCACCAAGAAGATCACTTGTGTATTAAATGTAATCGATTAGTTTTTTCTGCCAACGACTGAATAACATTGCCGCTGGTCATCTCTATAGTGGGTTATCTCTGGTGGTAGGTCTTCATATTACATACTTTGTGGTGATATTCATGCATTGCTAGGGAAACAGCAGGACTAATCCCTGGGGAAACAGTATTTTAAAAACATTTTATAAACATGCACTTTATGTGCACTTTCTTTTATATTATAAAAACATTGATGCCAACAGCATATCTGTGGTACAACCCCAACCCTTTTTATGTCTTGAAGTTAGAACACGCCCAGTTTTTTTTTAAGCGCTCTTCTTTATGAGCATAGAGAAGTGTTTTAGTTAAGTGGCGTCATTTTCCTTTTTTTGTTTGTTTGTGACATGGTTATATCTTATTAACAACACTTCGCGTCGCAAGAAAAATAGAATCGCAGTGCGCATGCGCTAGTGCTCCAATTATCCCAGGTAGATAAATGCAACCTCCAGCAGTTGGCGGTATATGTATGTGACATCAGTATGACCAACATAGACACAAAACTTGTCTAAAAAATGTATAATTAACATGAAATGAACTAGTGGAAATATGATTTAACGTGGTAACCGTCCGATATTTTGAATTTTTCATAGAATAACAGATATGAAGAGGTAATTTATTTTACGTATCAAATCACATTTAAAAAGCAAGGAACCTAAAAGCTAACCAACCTAAATCAATTTCAGTAACACAAATCAATTACTCTAACGTAGGTGAAATCCAGGGAACGTGGAAATGGTTGGCAACATCTGGAGTATTTTGGGTTGTTGATATTTCTACACCACAACTGCCATGCTGGACGACAGATGGACCAGAGAGTGCAACCCCCAGAGACACGTCACAACACGACTCGCAGTACACGGATTTCACAACAAGATATGTACAAACAAGAAATTCCACGAGCCGACCGAAGAATGCAAGTGTGTGTTGTGTGGACAGAGATGCGGCAAATACCACATCATAACATGTGCGAAAAGGACAAAACCCATTACAGACTACAGCAAAGACTAAACCACCACTAATGCTCAACCTGAGTGCACATTTATTATTATTATTATTATATTATTATTATTATTATTATTTGGGTTGTTGATGGTGGCAACGCTGGAACAACATAGAGAGGAGGGAAAATAGCAGGGAGTAGCAAGTAAACAATGTAGCACGACCATGTTTTACGTAAATATATAAATATAAAAAAAAGATCGTTGCAACATTGGAAGATGTTTAAAATGTGTTTAAAAGTGTTGCAAAATGTTTTAAACGTGTTTAAAAGTGTTTAGTGCATCAGTGGAATAAGATGTTAAATTGAAATTTTTTTGCGACCTGAACCCTACAACAGCCCAAGGATCATTAATTTGGGAAAGCCGTTAATCTGTTAGAGGTGAGTTTGGCTTATATTAGTTCTTAGAAATATATTACTGGCGATACCATAACCTATCCGTTTAACCAATAGGCCGATATATATACAATATTTTCGCCTCAAGTTCAGAATATCTTTACGTGGTTTTCCATACTATGTTCTTGTAATACTGTTTCGCAACGATACTTATAACTAGGGCGAGGAATTTTATGAAATTTCATGTTTTAAACTATTAGTCAGAGAGCACTTTACATTTCTTGATATGTAGAATCAAATAGACCTTACTTACTTACCCACTGGCACTATCGAACCCGTAGGTTCATGGCCGCGCGGACATAAGCTCTCCATATATCCCTATCCTGAGCTTATGCTTTCCAATCATTCCCTGTATAATCTACTTCCCTCAAATCATAGTTAATGTTATTCTCCCACCTCATTCTTGGTCTACTAACTGGACGTTTTCCTCAGGCTTTCCTACAAGAAGCTTCCATGCAAGTCTTTCATTCCCCATACGTGCAACATGTCCTGCCCATCGCACTCTATGAGACTTAATTGTTCTTATTATATCTGGCTTCCTATAAAGACCATGTAGTTCATTGTTATGCAGTCTTCTCCATTCACCTGTCTGTTCATCTCTCTTTGGTCCAAAAATTTTCCTAAGTACTTTATTCTCAAATACTTGCAATCTCCTTTCCTCCCTTAAAGAAAGAATCCATGTTTCGCACCCATATAATATAACTGGTAGAATAATAGTTTTATATATTTGCAGTTTAACGTTTTTTGAAAGGAGTTGGGACATCAAAAGTCTCTGCAATGCATAATAGCACACATTTCCAGAATTGAGCCTATGTTTAAATTCTTTGTGCATCTCATTCCTATTTGTGATTATTGTACCTAGGTATTTGAATTCAGCCACTTCCTCAAAATTTCCCTCATTTGTCATTAGCTGTCCATTTCCATTATATAATGTATTTTTATGTGTGACCATATATTTAGTTTTATTGATGTTTACTTCCTGTCCCAATTTCTTAGTGTTACTCAATAGTGTGTGCATGTTGTCCTTTAGTATCTCCTCGCTATTGGCCAACAATACTACATCATCAGCATAAACTAACAGCAAAACTTTTTGTGGCTGTGCTTTCCTTCAGGTCCGAAAAATTTTTCAATTTTATATCTTATTCCACTGATGCACTAAACACTCTTAAACACTTTCAAAACATTTTGCAACACTTTTTAACACATTTTAAACATCTTCCAATGTTGCAACGAGTTTTTTTTCATATTTATATATTTGCGTAAAACACGGTCGTGCTACATTGCTTACTTCCTACTCTTTGTTATTTTCCCTCCACTTCCTATGTTGTTCCAGCGTTGCCACCATCAACAACCCGAACTTGCGTTTTAAATGTGATTCCACGTTCCCTGGATTTCACCTACGTTAGAGTAATTGATTTGTGTTACAGTAATTGATTTAGGTTTGGTTGGCTTTTAGGTTCCTTGCTTTTTAAAAGTGATTTGATACGTAAAATAAATTATACATTTTTAGACAAGTTCTGGGAATTTTGTGTCTGTTGGTCATACTGATTTCTCATACAGATACCGCCAACTGCTGGAGGTTGCATTTATCTACCTGGGATAATTGGAGCACTAGCGCATGCGCACTGCGATTCTATAGAACTTAGAAAAATTTTCTACCGACCTAAAGGAAAGCATATCCGCTATTTGTTTTTTTTTTTTTTTTTCATATTTCATGATATTTTAACAAAATGTTCATACTTTAGTGAAAATGTAATATTCCTTCATATTTTTCAACTTTCAAAATCTGGTATTTTTTTTTCAATAAAAGTTCTAGGAATTCATTAAAATACTTTTGAAATTAATGTATTTATGTAATTTTTGACAGTGTAATTTGGTAGACAAGTGAAAATTCTTCAGTATCCCTTCTGAACAAGATAAATAGATTTTATAAAGCAAATAATTGGTTGAGTCACCACAGAATGACCAAGTTAGATGGATATATTTGTCTGGGACTCGATCCCCGGAAGAATAATATGAGTCTAGATGAATAAGTAGAACAATGTTGGGAAAAACTGCACGTAAACTAGCGTGAAATATTTTCAAAGTCCTATAGAAGAACAATGCGCATGTGCCAGAGTTTATAGAGCCAGCGATAACCCACAATCGAACCACATATCGATTATCATCCTCGATTATTATCCGTTGCTATGAAATTTAAATGACCAATATTTGCAATAAATCCCCAAATCTATGTTAAAAAAGTACATTAATATTAAAATTACCAATGTTTATTAAAAATGTGTGTACACTTACGTATCACTCCCTAACGCTGATCCAACCAGCGATAACCCAAAACAGCGATAGAAAAAATCATGGACTAAGTAATATACTCTGTGGAGAAAATAGCAGTTAGCATCACAATATTGTCTAACAGTGTCATATATTGTGATTTGCATATTTAAATAAATACTTCAAAATTGGGAAAAAGTCGGTTATATGTCTCATACGAATTCTTCTAAGTTCCACAGAATCGCAGCACGCATGCGCTAGCGATTGTCGTCACCTCGGAAAGGTAAATCTAACATCCAGCAGTTGGCAGTCTATGTAAGTGAAACCAGTATGACCAACATTGACAGAAAATTCCCAGAACATGTTTTCAAAAATTGAATAAAGAATCCACAAGTGTTCACGACATGTTTTATTGCTGTATTGTTCGTATGAATTTTAAACCTGAAAATTATTTTTTCTTCCCTGCCCATTCCAGTGTGTGAACAAAATTTCTAGTGTAAAGTGCATTCTTTTGTGTTGCTGGTTTTGAAACGAAAGTAATTTCGTAATGCCTACATTCATCAGCCTGATTCATTTAGACCTATTCCTAGATCTAGTAGATCGTAGAGAATGTATTCAATTTCTGTTCGATGAAGGGCTTTTAAGAACAATAATGCAGTGCCCTCGATGCAATGTTCTTCTCGCTCCGTGAACGAGGCGGAATAGGCTATACCCAATATTCATTTGTAGGAGAGGGCACCCGGAATTCTCCCAGTCGGTCACGAAAGGAACTTGGTTCGAAAATTGCAAATTAACATCCTTTCCAAGTTATTTGCTTAGTTCATTCATTTGCACATACATTAACGTATAATCAGATAATTGTGCATTGTACTATCGGGAACAGAAAGCCAACTCGAGGTACAGTAGCTGATTGGTTCAGTTACTGTCGAGAAGTGTGTATATTATCTATGGAGGATAAATACGCAAATCGTGGAAAAATTGGAGGTCCAGGGCATATTGTCGAAATTGACGAATGCAAAATTGGTAGGAGGAAATATCATCGAGGGCGTGTAGTTGAAGGAAACTGGATTTTGGGGATGATTGATGTCCGAATGAAACAGGTGCGGATGGAAATTTGTCCCAACAATAATAAGGATGCTGTTACCCTTTTTAATTTGATAGCAAAGCATGTTCATTTTGGGAGATTGCTGGAGGGGTTATAATGGGTTACTGGGTGATGGTTTCACCGCCCACTTAACAGTGAACTATTCGCAAAATTTTGTGCATCCCGATACAAATGCTCACACGAACAACATAGAGTCCTTTTGGCGGAGTCTACGACGCGGGCTAACTAGGGGGGGATCAAAAGCGATGATATGGACATACATATTGCGGAATATTTTATGGCACTTTGATTGTAAAAATCGAAATGCGGATCCTTTCCAAGAACTCATTAAAGATAACAGAGCCGTCTACCCTGTAGCATAGTTTAATTTTATATATTTTTGGCAACAAAGAGTTAAGATAACTTTGAAAAATTATCTACTAAAATATTTTTATTATTATTATGAAAATGTTATTTGGCAATAACTAACAATGAAATATTTAGATTTTTATTTCAAGTTATATTTATTTAAAAAAAGGATATTGACTAACAAACTAACTCACTGGCACTATCAACCCCGTAGGTTAAATGACCACGTGGACATAAGCTCTTCATACATCCTTATCCAGAGTTAATGTTTTCCAATCATTCCCTGTATAATCTACTTCCTTCAAATCATAGTTGAGTGCCTCATTGCAAAAGGTGCCTAACCCAAAGTTTAAAGAATGATGCTTTTCCCAGTAATTGCACTAGAAATAATCATTGCACATCTGCCTATAACATTTTTGTGTTAATTTTAACTCATCCATAATGTTATAGACAGATATGACTCTGACATAGTTTATTATTTCTAATGCAATTACAGGGAAAAACATTTTTTTAATCGTGAGTTAGGCACCTATGGTATTGAGGCACTCAGTTAATGTTATTCTCCCACCTCATTCTTGGTCTACGAACTGGGTGTTTTCCCTCGGGTTTTCCTATAAGAAGCTTAAAAAAACAAAATTATTTATTAACCTTATATTATTTAGACAATATAAAATCCTGCTTTAGGATTCTATTTCATTAATATTTTGTAACGCTCTTCATGTGTTTTTCACAATTTATTTTCTTCTTGTCGCATGATATATGTGTTAGTCACTGAATGTCTTCAATTATCTACTGAAATGGGTCTGATGATCGCATTTTAGATGCTTAGTGCCATGGAAAGTCAAATTTAAACGTCCGTGTAACGGCGACTTTTCCTGCCCCTGGATATCAGATGCCTCGAGACTCAATGCAACAATTTACACAGGATTCACGAAGTTTATGAAATAGTTTACAGATTAGCCATAGCAGACCTTCAGCGATCAGTGTTAAACGTACTGATGCTCCAAAATTAAATTAAATAGCGTGCACCGTCCATGTTGTTAGAACAAATCGTGAATATGCAGCACATCTACAACCTCTTAATTATTTTGTAATTCCTACAATTGTAAACCCACTGATAGTAATTAGGCTACAAGGTGTTTATCATAATTTTAAAAGTCGTATAATTTTGATTTTGTAAGTTCTTTTTAAATATGATTTACAAACCCGTATACAGTTTCGTCTTTTCTAATCTTTTAATTTTTTATTATTATGTCTTTATATAGATTACATTTTTTAAATTTTTTAAATATTTTTGAACATATAATTTGATAACCTATAACAGTTTTGTATGTTCATTTTTTAAAAATCTAATTTGTATGTGTGTATATAGTTCCATACTATCTAAATTTTAAAAAATATAATTTGAAGTCTACATATATATGGTTTTAAGGTTTTCAATTATGTACACATTACTTCCATAAGATTATATTAGAAATTTTTGCATTAAAAAACAAGTTTTTGAATTCTCTTCAACCAAGTTCCGAACTTCCAATCCTAGTAAAGTGTTTTTTCGGTGTTGATGTTGGCAACTTATGGAGTTTTTTGGGTGGTTGATGGTGGCAACTTTGGAACAACATGGGAAAGTAGGAAGTCAGTAATTTATCCACGATCATGTTTTACGTAAATATATAAATATAAAAAGTTGTAAAGAAAGCTTGAAGATCATTGGAAAATGTTTAAAACAGTACAAAACATGTTTACAAGTGTTTAGTGCATCAGTGGCATAAGAATGCAAGTGTAGAATTGTGAGAGGCATAAAACCGACCACATCCAAAAATTGTAAGAAATGTTTATAAGATGTTTAAAATAGTACGAAACGTTATCCTAAACGGTTGAAAAGTTTTTAGTGCACCAGTGGCATAAGAATAATAGATGGAAAATTGTGTAGGTCTTAAAGCCAATCTCAGCCCCAACCATGGAGGTTTTTAATTTCAACTGGAGTAAGTGATCAACAGATAGTGGACTTAATCCAATGTAGACGAGTTAATTAATAAATGTAACATAACTATTTTACTGCATGCCGAATCATTAGCGAGGTCATGGCCTCCATTGACGCCACAGTATTCTGTTTTAATCCGTGTTCATTTATTGGAATATCGGTGTCATTCTTTGTTTTTCATCGACAAGGTATTGTATCAAATCGGTTCCTATCTTCCAGTTTCATTAATCTGTGGAATTAAATTATATGTACATATGCCACGTCCTTTAATATGCATTTATATTTTATAATTTCTTTTACGTGCTTGTCGTATTTTTTTTAAGAGCATGTATAAACAATTCGAGAAAAAAGATAATGATTAACTGGTTGGTTAATCCCAAATTGGAACACCCACGGTTAAAGGTGATTTCAGCTTATGTTTGTTCTATGAAATTCAGTTATGTAATTATTTTAAACTTGACTCTCAATTCCATAACCTATCAACATAGGCCTACCAGTAGACATGTGCTTCCATATATTTTATAATGGCATTTTGTCTATTTTAATGATTTCTCATACACTGAATTTTTTTGTATAGAATTGATTTTTCATCATCTATTTATTTATTTATCTAATAACATACAACATTGACAAAATGTCATTTGTTCATCTGATTCATCATAATGATTCTTTCTTCCAAATATTATCCGGTCTCAGATATACTGCGAAGAGTCGGGCAGCACATTAGGTATTCTATATCTTAATCCAGGTTTCAGAGCTTGCAGGTGGTTCCAAAGCGAGACAGTTTTTGGGAAGAATGTTGTGTCCAGCTTCTTGTCTTGTCCAGTCAGGTCTGTTATGTATGGAGGTCTTGCAGGTTATTGTTGTGTTTATTTCTAAGCTCATGAGATATTGTTCCTTCATCTGCTTCTTTATACAGGGTGAGCCAGAAGTATTGGCGATTCTTAACAAAAATCTTGTAATATACATGTGGTCTTTTCTTAACCATTTCAGGGAAATTTAATGAAAACAACCAGGAACCAGAAAAGTGCATGTGACAGTAAATCAAGATACTGTTATCATAAGTTTTGTTTAATTTTGTACGTTTCCTCACAAAAGATGTTCAAACACTCCACCACCAACTTCAATGCATTTTGATGCTCTTGTAGACAGCTGTTGTGTCACTGATCTGAGCTCATTCCTTTACTTGAGCACAAGCATGTAAAATACAAGTGAGAAGTTCCATTCTATGCTTGTAGACCACTCTTAAGCCAACACCACAAACAGTAAATAATGGGGTAAGATCAGGTGATCTCGGTGGACAAGCAATGATTCCATTGTATCTCAGCTATCTACAAGAGCAGCAAAATGCATTCAAGTTGGCGATGGAGTATTTGAACATCTTTTGTGAGGAAACGTACACAATTAAACAAAACTTAAGATAACAGTATCTTGATTTACTGTCACCTGCACTTTCTGTTTCCTCGTTGTTTTCATTAAATTACTCTGAAACGGTTAAGAAAACACCATATGTATGTTAGAAATTTTTTGTTCAGAATCACCAGTACTATCACTCCTCAAAGCATGTACATTTCCTCCCGACTCACTCTGTATAGAGTTTAGAGGAATGGTATGATGTATCTGGTTTGAAGCAGTTAGGGAGCACGGCAGCTTTCTTTGCTAACCTGTTCATTGCCAAAAATCTGTCAATGCTGAGGGATCCACGCAATACAACTTTCTTTTGTGCATTTGGAACTTTTCTCATCATGTTACAGTGTGTGTGTAGCCTGAAGTTTCTATTAGGTCACTGAATTTTTAAAATACTGGTAATAACTTTTATTGGGTTGAGGTTCTTTTTACTATCATTTCCTGGGAAAAAGCCCACTTTAACTTACCTGATATTATTTTCAAAGTCCTATAGAACAACAGTGCGCATGCGCCAGAGATAATAGAGCCAGTAAACCATCAAACCACATATAAATTATTATCGTTGTTTTGATTATTATCGTTTTTCTTTTGTTTTATGTATTTAGACACATTTAAAATGTGATGAACCTAAAAGCTAACTCATACTTAACCTAATTCAATTACTCTAACCTCGGGTGGATCCCATGAAATGCTCTTTTTTTCACTCCTTAATAATCACAACCATCGATAACCCACTGGTTCCAACTATGTAATATACTCTCTAGAAAAAAATAGCAAGTCACCATCACAATATGTGTATTTGAATAAATACTTAGAAATTCTAAAATAAAGTTATAAAAATTGTTTAAAATGTTACTAAATACAGAAGAAGAGTTATAATTCACAACAATAAACAGAAAAATCAAGGGTAAGTGTTTCTAGACTTGAGCCCATTTCCTGTTATCCTAAAGGTTTTGTAAAATATGCTTCATAGAACATTGTTTACAGTTCTTGAATAAGAGAAAATTGGGGATTCTAGCCCACCATGCCACCACCATAAGTTTAAATTAAGAAACCGAAAAACACACTTTTTATTGCTGCATATTTGAATAATTATCTGACATATACATATATATGTTGATTTTTTCCCCAAAAGAATCATAGAAATGCCTTGAAATGAGGTAAGAAATTGAGCTCAGGAAAACAGCAGTTTACCTTTCCCAATAAATTTTCTGTCCTACAGAATAACTGTGGATATGTGCATGAGCTTATAGAGTTGTCGTGAGGTGGAACCACATATCTTTCAAGTCCTACAGAAAGTTCATGTATCTGTTGCTAGATGGCAGCACATGACTGTGAAATCAGTATGACCAACTTTCGAAATAAATTTGCAAACATTCATTATAAATGGTTGTACTCTAACTTCTCCACCAGCATACTGCTGGTCTCACATCCACATGTTTCATTCACATATATGGACAATGATCCAGCCAATATACGGGTGACACGTCAGATTGTTGTATCCCCTCCTGTTATGAACCCGGAGCTGCTATTTATTGTAGTTACCCAAGTTCCTCACAATTCTGGGTGGGCAGCAGTTCCATACTGACTGTAATTCCATGAGGAAATATCTTCTGCATGGAGACTCATAGCAGCACGAGTCCCATATCGCTACACCAAGGCATCATACCTTAAACATCATGGGCTTCTCATAACCTTGCCTTGAGAAAAATTGATTGTATTTTAATGATGTAATTGACATTTTCAGATAAACTGATTACACTGAATTACCAGTTAGCTGTTGAGCACCAAGATCTGTGAAACATGGATCCAGGACTGCAAGTAAGTTACTTTGTAATATTATTCTTAAATATTTCTTAATACACAGACCAGCTCTCCATAACCAATGTTAATACAACTAAAGAGAAAACTGTTTGTCTGTGCTGAGATCTGAATTCATGACATTTACTTTTGCGATTAAACAAAGATAAGTTTGTGTTTACCCTGCAAGTTACCTGAAGAGTGCCACCATGTAAAGTTGCAGGTTATAGATTGAAATCCTAGTTGATGCAGAAATTTGTCTCTGTAGGTGTGTTTTATTTAATGAAGGTGTCTCATAACACAGGCCTTATAATTTAATTTTTTTTTTTGCCGCACAAGGTTTATCAAGTCTCTAAACATAATATTGGTGAACTAAATTCAAGTACGTTAACAGCTTTTTTTGTATCACATAAGGTTTTTTTATGCCATGTTGAAATAAAATATTTATTACTTTTTACGTTATATGTAATATCCATCATCCTTTAAATTGTTGTATAACCTACAAAGGCTTGATACAATATCAATTGTACATGGTGAAATTAAATGTTTCTTACCTCTCCTCATATAAATCTTTTAAGTTGATCGCGATATCGAGACTATAACTGTCTCATCCTCAGAACTTTCTTGGCGACTGGTGTTATGTCGATCGGAAGAAACTCTTCTTCCATCTGCTGGTGGAGTGATGAACCTCTGGATCAGGTCAAAATTTGCGGGAATTTTCGACCTGATCCAGAGGTTCATCGGTCCACCAACAGAGGGAAGAAGAGTTTCTTCCGATCGACATAACACCAGTCGCCAAGAAAATTCTGAGGATGAGACAGTTATAGTCTCGAATCACGATCAACTTAAAAGATTTATATGAGGAGAGGTAAGAAACATTTAATTTCACCATAAATTAAACCTCATAGTGATTAATTCCTATAAAAGTTAAATATAAATCAATTGTACAGTTAAAACAGTTTAAAATAAATAAAAAACTAGTAATGTACCTTAAGATCTAAATGAATGGTGAATTGACTGGTGTTTGTGCTACTGCCAAGGATATTCTATTACCAATCACCGACGAAAATAGTAGGCATCCCATCAACCCTTGTATCTCCTTTCCATCTCTTTTATGTCTTTATGACAAGATTCTTCACTTAGTGCTCTGTGAAGATGAGAGAGAAGGAAGTGTAACTTGAAGTTCGTATTATATCCCAGTGCCCTGAAGTTTTCGAGCATGATTTTACACTTTTCTCACATTGGTCAACTGTAGCATTGCATCAGACACTTCTTGATGATGTCCTTGTGTGTTTCCAAAGTTTGTAGTTCCATGTCAGACATGCAGTTTTTAGAAGTAACAAGTTTGTGAATCTGTGACCATGAAAAGTCTTCCTTCACTTTTGCCTCCGACAGTAACAGCATTTTTTTGCAATATATTGGTAACAAGGGGCATTTTTGTCCAAAATTTTAACAAACTGCTTCATTAATCCTAGTTTTGTGTGCAAAGGAGGTAGCAATATATTTTAACAATAAACTGATGTGTGATTTATTGCATTTTTTGTTCCTGGCACCAGTTGTTTTCTTCTCAGCCAATTTGTAGCTTTCCAGTGCCTTTCCCTGGCTCCAGAGTCTCAATCACACGAAAAATGCAGAAATTTCATATATCGTCTTTGTTGCCCCAAGAAAATACCACACACTTTAAGATCACAGCACATGTACCACTTGCTTCATTATATTTTATTACTTCTAGAATAGTACACTTGTTTGTATGTGTATACTGAATGAACTACTGGCTCATTTATTCCCATTATCCAGAAGAACACTCTTTAGATTTCTTTTGCTAGAGACAATAAATATTTGCCAATCTGCCAGTTTGTAAACTGTTCCTGAGCAACCATTCAAGCCAACAGTATACAACTTCCCTCTCTTTACGAAATACTTCTTCATGATTTCTATACCAATAAAAAGTTGTACCAGCAGTTAAAAGATTGTCTTCTTTAAATCACGTCATAAAAGTTTACCTTTTTTTAGTCTTCTTCTTCCTTCCAAGTATTAGGCCAAGGCCCGTTACGATCCTATAGAAAATTTTCCCTCCAGCGTTTCATAGGATGTCTTTTCCGATCCCATCTGGTGCAACCTTTTTTTTTAGTAAGACCCAAATTGTTTAATTTTGGTTAATTGATAGGACGCGGATAGTTTTTTTATGATTGTAGGGACAAATTGAAATTATTTTCTGTGCTGGAAGAGTGCTGCTACTACTCTCCTGTAGTGTTGTTGTGGTATTGGAATTGTAATGTCTGGCCCATGTGCTGGCAGCTTATTGCTTCTGCGGGAACTGGGTAATGTAACCAGGAGAGGGTCATAGGATGAATCTACCTTCAGTTAAACACAATGACAAACTACTGTGAATAAAATCAGTGATTATATTATGAAAATGTATAAAATTTAAAGTGTTTACACATTTTAATACTTCACATAAATACTGCATACAAATAGTGGACTGCATGCTCTCATTTTTTATGTTAAAAATAGAATTGTGCAAAAAATGTATGTGATACACAAAAACTAGCAACAGATCCATTATCAAGGTGTTTGACTCATTTGCATTAATATATCTCATGCTGCAAAATGTTCGAGGCCTGTGTGTTTCATGTCGATAAATTTCAAGGATTTTAAACAAATCCAGAAGAAGAAAATTAGGAGGTAAGGCACTTGTAGTCTGCTGTGCTTAATAAGGGTGAACATTGTTACTGATACGTAAAGATGTGAATGTTTGGTAATAATGTTCAATATAATTGTCAAATATTACCAATCACATAAAGTTGGACAGGAAATTGGCCGATGTTTATTCACAAAATGAAAATATTCTCATGAATAACTTAATGACTTGAAATCAGTACATGGAAACATATTTTTATGTGAAATACTCACGAAAACAATGAAAAAAGGCCATTTTAAATTTAATTTACTGAACTTGAAAGGCCTACAACCCAATGGTATTAATAAGCTGTTAGTTTATGCTGATGATGTGGTGTTATTAGGTGATAGCGAGGAGATACTAAACGACAACATGCACACACTATTGAGTGACACTTAAGAAATTAGGAATGGAAGTAAATATCAATAAAACTAAATATATGGTCACACATAGAAATGCATTATATAATGGAAATGGACAGCTAATGACAAATGAGGGAAATTTTGAGGAAGTGGCTGAATTCAAATACTAGGAACAATAATCACAAATAGGAATGAGATGCACAAAGAAATTAAACATAGGCTCAATTCTGCAAATGCGTGCTACTATGCATTGCAGAGACTTTTGATGTCCCAACTCCTTTCAAAAAAAGGTAAAAACTGGAAATATATAAAACTATTATTCTACTAGTTATATTATATGGATGCGAAACATGGACTCTTACTTTAAGGGAGGAAATGAGATTACGAGTTTTTGAGAATAAAGTTCTTAGGAAAATTTTTGGACCAAAGAGAGATGAACAGACAGATGAATGGAGAAGACTGCATAACAGTGAACTACATGGTCTTTATAGGAAGCCAGATATAATAAGAACAGTTAAGTCTCGTAGACTGCGATGGGCAGGACATGTTGCGCGTATGGGGAATGAAAGACGTGCATGGAAGCTTCTTGTAGGAAAGCCAGAGGGAAAACGCCCAGTTGATAGACCAAGAATGAGGTGGGAGGACAACATTAACCATGATTTGAGGGAAGTAGATTATACAGGGAATGATTAGAAAGCATTAGCTCAGGATAGGGATGTATGGAGAGCTTATGCCCGCGTGGCCATGAAGCTATGGGTTCGATAGTGCCAGTGAGTACGTAAGTAAGAACTTGAAAACTACCATTTTCATGACTATATTTTGTCACTTTGGACATTTTATTTTTCATCTCTTCTCTACCTTCCCATTGAGATGGAGGCTAAACAAAATTGAGACTCTCACTATCCATCACAGTTACTCAGGAAACTGTAGATTCAACAATAACATTAGATGTTTCTGATTATTCCTACCTCTTACATCACTGGCAATGCTAAATCTCATTGCAACCAAAAAGAAAAAAGTTCTGTTGCTCTAAAAAAATCATTAAATGTTATTAAACAAATCTGCATTATTGTTAATAGTTATTTCTCGTACAATCATCTGTTATTTATTTTTTCCAAGCCCAAACAGATTTAACAGTAAAGATATGCTATTTATCACTACGCTGCCAGCTTACAAATCACCCAACAAATCACCAGAAGTAAGATTGGAATATTTAATCTCACATTTGATAAATATTAAACACTATAATTATTTTAGTGCACCGCTGTGGTCTTGTGGTAGCGTGCTGCCTTGTCACGCAGAGGCCTGGGTACGATTCCTGGTCGAGACAAGCAGTGAAAGACCTGCCTTTGGGCAGAATTACTATGGATGGATAATTATTTTTAGCTTTTGATATTGTATTGTCCACTAAATAGTCACTCCAAATCCAATGTGAGGTTGAGTTTTTTATTAGACAAAATCACTCATGATTTTTTTTCCAAGAAGACACCTCTTGTTGGATTACTTTTGATATATATATATATATATATATATATATATACATACATACATGCACAAAGATTGTCTAAATCATTTTTGAAGGGGAAAAAAGTCATGGGTAAGGGATTGTACGAGATAGGATAGCACAAGTGGTTACTTTCTTTTGAAAAAATGATTTCTCTACATTGTGTGAAAATATTGCACATGAATTCTGAGAAGCTTATATTTGACCTGATGATATATTGTAAGTTTCATGTTACAGGATGTCAAAGTTGAAATAAAATCAGAAGACGAAGAAGAACAGACCGACTATCCTGATATTGAACATGAAACATTTCCAGCTCCCGGCGAAATGAAACTTGAGGTAATGTTTTTGTTGGTATTTCAGAATTGTAGAGTGAAAGTAACGGATCCTTGTACTAGTGACAGCTACAACATGGCTGCTGCTCATACATGGAGTAACTCCACACAATTTGTTATTCAAACGTGATATAATTTCAGTCGGAACAGTAAAAAAACCCAGCATATAGTAACTGTTGTAAAATAAGCGAAATTCTTTAACAACATAATTTGGGGTTTGATTTTGCTAGCTTGTGGAATGTATCTTTCTTTTTTTTAATTAGATTGTTTGCATCCAAATTCATTGTGACAAGTAAACATGGTCACCATTAGAGAGATTTTAAAATTTTGCCTTTTGTTTATATGCCAGATTTTTATTTATTTTTTTCTTGAGATTATATTTATCATTGTGATTCATTGACATATATTATGGTTTGCTGCAAAAAAAAAAAAAAAATGAAAATTGCAGCTGCTGGAGTGATTTTTAAATTTTTTCTTTGGGTTAGTCTTCACTCTAATGGTCTGATGTTCAAACTGAACCTTACATTTGTAAGTTTGGTAATTGCATTACAGTCGTTGGGGTAGTAGGTGCTTAAGGCTCTAGACAATCGGCTCAAAATGTCTTCTGGGTTGTCAGCCTCGCTTGATGGTCGCCTCTATCTTAAAATCTTTAAAGGATGAAGAAGGCCTACAATTGATTAGTGTTAATAAGCTGTTAGTTTATGCTGACGATGTAGTGTTATTACTGTATTGAGTAATTGTGGCAGAAATTTAATATCAATGAAACTAATTACATGGTCTCATATAGAAGTAGATTATACAATGTGAATGACAGTTGAGGGAAATTTTGAAGAAAAGGCTGAATTCAAATGCATAGGAACAATAATTACAAACAGGGGTCAGGTGCACTAACAAAGCTCAACTCTGGGAATGCATGCTATTTGTATTAGAGGGACTCTTGTCATGTCAACGTCTCTCAAAAAACATTAAACTGACGATATGTTATATGTTATATGCATATGGATAATTGAATCTTACTTTAAGAGAGGTGAAAGATTGTGAACATGAAGTCATAGGACATTTTTTGGATCAAAGAGAAATGAAGAGACAGATGAATTGAAATACTACTAACTACTCCTGGTGCGACAGGCCTACAAGGCCCTTAGCCTACCAGCTGGCTACTGGCCTCACATCCACATGTGTTAATCACAGAGGTAGATGATAATCAGCCAGTGTAGGGGTGACATGTGGTCAGCATGTCGAGTCCCCCAGCCGTTATAGCTGGTTTTCTCAACCTGGAGCCGCTACTTATTGTAGCTACCCAAATGCATCATGATGCTGGTTGGGCACCGGTCCCATACTGGCCGAAATACCATGAGAAAATTTCTTCCCCCATGGAGACTCGAACCAGCGCAAGTCCCGTAGCTCTGCGCCAAGGCTTCCTGCCTTAACCACTCGGCTACGGCGCGGGACGAAATACTACTAACAGTGATTTCAATTTTAAAGTTTGTAGCTTATAAAAGTCGTCCTCAACTATAATAACTTCTGTTATAAATGTTGTCACACTTAAAATTGTAGGCCTTTCAAAGAAATGCTTCATCCTCAGGAATACTTATGGTGCTGAAAAGATTTCTTTATTTCATATAGAGGGCTTTGGTTGTTGGGCTTGTTCTCATTTAAAATATTTTTATTTTGTCCTTCCTTGATAATTTCAATCTCTTCCGGGATATTGGTTTTTTTTTCTATTGTTCTCTTTGTGGATTATTGATATTGTTTTATATCTGTGTTGTTGAATCTATGGCTGGTTTCTGAAGTGTGTTCAGCAAAACTTGATTTTCCTTCTCTTTTAATGAAGTTTGGGAAATGTCCATTAAATCTTATTTTAAAACTTCATGAAGCAGAAAATAAAAATATGCTAAATGAGAACACGCCCAACAACTACAGCCCTCTGTATGAAACATACAAATAATTTCAGTACCATAAGAATTCCTGAGGATGAAGCATTTCTTTGAAAGGCCTACAATTATAATAGTGTGACGATGTTATAACAGAAGTTATTATAGTTGTGAGGGCGACTGTTTTATAAGGCACAAATTTTAAAATTGAAATAACCTTAACCTCTACGGTGTTCAAACATGATATTAGAAGTATAGATACTAACAGTGAGTTACACAATGTTTATGGGAAAACAGATGTAATAAGAACAGTTAAGTCTTGTAGGCTGCGATGGACAGATCACATGGCATGAGTGGGAAATAGAAGAAGGACATATCAATCCTCTCGAAGGAAAACGAGGATGAAATCTCGCAATAGGTGGGCCCAGAATGGGGTTTGATATGGGTATGATTGAAAAACATTAGCTCAGGATAAGGATGTATGGAATCTTTGTTCCGATGGCCATGAACCTATGACAGTGCCAGTGACTTACTCGGTAATAATAATAATAGACATGATAAAAATATTAATAAAAATTTGTGTATTAAGTACCATGTGTGTGATCATCGTGAATATATCAGAAGACATTTTGTACATTTTCCTTGTTCTGATACATGGGTCTTGTCTTGCTGAATATTCTGTCAGTTCACATTTCATTACTTGGCATCTAAAACAAGGGCAGAAGGTAATGCATGATCTGGGTACCTCTCTTTGAGCTGCTGCAGCAGCATTTTATCATGTTTCACCATAGAGTAGAATAATGTCGGTGTGCTCCTTATTTGTAAACATAGCAGGAACACCTCAAAATATGAGGAACCACTGTTGTTATTACCCACTTCCACAAACAAAATAGGAACAACATATGTGCAACAGGTTCATAACCCTTGTTCGTACCCTTTCCAATCTATTCGAGTTCCACTGCAAATTTAAAGGAGAAATTGTTCAGGCCTCCAAACTTTCTCTGCTGACAGAGGAATATCTAAGATAACACTGAATGGTGCAGATGTACCATTTGTTATGTATATAGTTTAATATACTGAAACTTTGTCTGTTTGCAGGCCACATCTGATGCTCTGAAAAATGAAATTAAAAACATTGATATTGAAGAAGAGATAACTCATAATTTGGTAAGTTCACTTACTATGGAAAATATAGGCCATCAAAAGTAAAAAGTTTTTTTTTTGATTTTTCATTGCAATCATTGGTTTTGGTACATGTTTATGTAACTTAATTAACACTTGGGAATGTGCGATGATCACAGCAATTACCCCAGCTGTCTCATGAAAATGTCTATACTGGCAGTGGCTTTGCTGCCAAAAGTTTACTTGTGCTGAAAAGGTCGAAGCTAATAAGCCAGTACCTTGGTCGAAAGTGACAGTCTTTCGCCCTAAATGTACAACCATCAAGAAATGTAGACATGGGTTCCACTAGTGTACAATTTTCCAGAGGTGAAATAGTCAACCTTTGGGTTCTTGGGTCAGGAACTATTTTAGGGAATCCATGGCAGTTGGAAAACATAGGTCAGGATAGGAATGTATTGAGAGCTTATGCCGGCATGGCCTTGAACCTAAGGGTTCATATCCACTCTGTCTATCAGTTCGATGGTGCCAGTAGTTTTTAGTATGACGAGAATGTGCTATAGTTTATAACATCTTCTAAAAAAGACTTAATGAATATACTACTCTACAAAATTGCAAAGAAAAGAAAAAATACAAGAAAATTACTTACCATCATGAAATGCATAGAAAATTAAAAAAAAAATTTGACAAGTACTACATTTCTTTGGCACCAATAAATAAATTAGATTAGATTAGATTTATTTAGCCTGGTGGAGTTAAGGCCATGTGGCCTTCTCTTCCACTCGCCAGGACAAACATATATTACATCAGAATATAACAATAGCAATTAACTCTAAAATTAAATACTAAATAAAAATTTGATCAAAAAGATAATATCTATTATATTACGATCTATAATGCAACCAGTTAATGTTAGTTAAAATTAAGACTAAAACTAATAATAAAATGTATACAAGCAAGACATATTAAATTGTCCCTGTCTAATGTATATAAAAAACAAAGAAAAATAATGAGATATAGAAAACTAATTTTACGTTTATACAATATTTAAAACAAAACAAAAGAAAATATTTGTTAATCTTAATATTATTTTCATAAATAATTAAATTTATTAATTGTTAAAAGAATACTATCAGTGAGGTGTATAAGTTAGTTTGTTATTAAATAATTCTTTAGTTTGTTTTTGAAGGATGTTATAGTTTGACAGTCTCTGACATAGGGCGGAAGGGAATTCCATGTTTTGGTAAGTGAGACCGTAAAAGATAATTAATAATATACAGTGTGATGAGGAGGGATATAAAGGACAATGTGCTGATGGGATCGAGTGTCAAGATTATGTGTGTCGGATAGTCTGATGAAGCGGCGTGATAAATAATTAGGCGATTTGGGATGATGTGTAAGTATTTTATAGAGAAGGGATAGGGAATGAACAGTTCTACGATCTCTTAGACGAAGCCACGATAATTGTTCCAGGGACGGTGTAACATGGTCAAATTTGCGAATACCACAAATAAAACGTGCGCAAGAATTATGAACACGTTGAAGTCTTTGAGTGAAAATAATATTTAAGTCTGTAAAAAGAGTGTCACAATAATCAAAATGGGGCATTGCAAGTGTTTCTACTAACATTTTCCTAAGAGCGAATGGCAGACAATTTCTTACGCGATTTAATGAATGTATTATTGAGAAGACTGTTTTGCATGTATGGTTTATTTGTGTATTCCAATTTAAGTTATTGTCAATAAATACTCCTAGAATTTTTACTGTCTCACTATAAGGGATTTGAACTCCATTTAGTGACACATGCGAGACTGTGTTTAGGTTAATTGTAGGTAATAGTCTCTGGTGACCCATAATGATTGATTGTGACTTTCTAGGATTTAATTGCAGTCCATATTTAACTGTCCAAGTCGTCAGTGAGTCAAGATCCTCTGCAGTGGAATGTATTAATTATTAATGTAAGTTAGAGTTAGTTATTTTTTTAAGTATGTTAATTTTGTCATTTAGAGAATATGTAGTCTGGGTAATCTTCTAAGAACCAATAAAAAAGTCAATGTCCCAGACAGTAAGAAATCTGGAATTTATCAAATAAGTTGTGAAGATTGCAATAAAGTTTATACAGGAAAAACAGAAAGGAATTTAGAAATTCGGACAAGAGAACATTTCAGAAATATTAAGAATTATGAAATTGAAAAATCTGCAATTGCTGCACATAGTTTATTAGAACATCATAACTTTGGAAGAGAAGCTAAACTTTTAAAACAAGTAGAGAGGCCTTTGGAATTGACAGTTTGGGGAAAAAAAAACATTCAGAAAAATAAAGATAGATCAATGAATTTTGATATCCCTAACGAAATTACTTTGATTTTGAAGTTCATAAATTTAACCATAGATGGCAGCACTGAAGATGGCGACAATAGAATTTCGTCAGTTGGAGTTATGGCTGAGGATGAACACGACTGTGTTTGAAACCGCGGTATCATGGAAGCATGAATCCTATGAGGTGAGTTGTTTAAACAAAATGTTCTCCGATGCATTTTAAGGATGTAATTAACTCACCTGTGCCCAGGAAGGTGCACCCAGGAGTGTGTTACAGTTCTGGCAATGCCAGGAGATAATGTCAAGAATTTAAGAGTACTTTGTGACATTAAGAAAATCACACTATGTTGTGATGCCTGTGTATCAATTTATGGCTCTGGTTTATGTTTCTCAAGATACTCAGTCTACAGACACCCTGTAACTATTGTTGTAAAGTTTGATATTTAACTTTGTTCACAGGTCGCAGCATTTGCTATAAAAGAGGAAACTGATGATATTAAACAAGAGTTACCTTCTATAACAAAGGTAAGGATTTGGTTTATATTTTCTTTTGCAATATTAGGCCATCTATTATTTTGATGTGAGGTTATGCTACTTAATTAATCTGAATGAATTATTTAAACTGATTCTGTTGAAAAACCACTCACAGTATTTTCCAGTCTATAAGATGCAGTCGTCCTCTTTTTTTACAATTTTTCCAGAAAAAACTTTTTTTCATGAAACATGATCTTCAAATGTTTTGTCTTAACACTGGATGACTACTTTGCATGTATGTGAATCATTTCTGCTGAAATGGAAATGATATTCAGTGAGTATCCTTGCATCCATTTTAAAACTTTGGTCTTTATTCTTGCTCACTTCACACATGCTAGAAATAACACGAGAGTCATTTGATTTTACAATTAACTGCCTTCGAAGATATTGGAAGTTAAAAGGGAGTGTAATGATGATGATAGTCTTTACCTTTGTTATGTGAGTTGCTTCCATTTTTAAAATTAAGTTAAAAAGTTTCTTATTTACCAGTAAATAAAGTACCAGTACTTTGGTTTCTTTGTTTTGCAGCATTTGCTAAGTGTGACCTTGTAACACACCACTGTGTATTTCTCTCCTTACACTAGAAAACACTGTTCAGGGATATATTTTAGATCATATTTAAAGAGAAAAATTATACGCTCAGACCGGGACTTGAACCCGGGACCCTTGGTTTTCTAGTCCAAGTGCTCTACCATTTGAGCTACCTGAGCAAGTACCGATCTAAACGCAAATCTTTCTCTATATACGTTGTAATTCCCGCCCATCATTAAGATGTATGAAATTAATAAAAACATCGATATATTTTAGAACTCAGTTTTACCTTCATAACTCTGAAAGTCTCATGTTTTATAGTCGGACCAACGGATATGCGCCCCTGTAGCACTGGCATTGTTCTTAAAAAATTACACGTCAGTTCTCACACCATTCCACCGCACTCCCCTCCCACTACGTCAAATAGAAGCCACTGTAACTGACTGAGTAGGGATGTTGCCGAACTTCCCCCGGTGTCAGGCTCTTGAATAATGTAAGGTTAATTATTACTTCTTCATATTTAATTTAAGTAGGTCTAATGACGCTGATTGATTTCTACGATTAATGGATATAATTATAATAGTGGATATTTGTTGGTTAAATGGAAATTACGTGAAGGGAATTTACATATGTTGTTTTTAAAGATAAATGTTTCGTCATAAATATTTCTCCTTCACCTCGTTGTCTTATTTGGTTAGATTTGGAACGTAATCTTGAAGTTCTAACAAAATTATAAAATTTTAGGTATGAATACACAATCATGTGCCCTCCTTCTTTCTCATCCGGGCTAGGGACCGGCTATGGCAAAGTTACTACATGCTACGATTTTATTTACATATTATATAACATACTGATACTATACATGAATTCTGATTTATGCTTATGAATTAAGCTAATGATAATAATTTACAATTTACATAACATACTGATACTGAGTTGACAACGCTGGACTGTGAGTGCAAATAATATCCCGCAAGAAAGCTCAAAACTGTGAGTAATGGGAGGGGAGGAGAAAGAGAGAGATAGGAAAATAGAGACAGGCAAGAATGCAGGTAGGGAAATAATTTACCGAGGGAGAAACGGAATTACTGTTTAGTTCGCATTTCTTACGGGGGCACAGACCCGTTGGTCCAACTATAAGTTGCTATAGTTCACCAGATATGTGGTGTTCATTAATACAACATGGTAGATGCCAGGATTTCAGTGGTTTGAATTCTGATGGAGGCAGTGTTTTTAAACTGCCTGAACCTTCCGACTGCATCATGACCCTGGTGTTGGCTCAGCCTTTAAATGAAATGAGTATCAGATATTCGCTCTGGGGGTAATAGTTACCATTATGTAGAACTAAGGACGTGGGTGACATCTTGTGCTAATTGTATGGAAAGGTGGAAGTCTTAACCTTGTGATGCACTAGTTGGATCACTTTACCTTTTATTTTCCAAGATTCAACCTCTTTAAATTAAACAATTAACTATTTCGTAGTGTTCTGAATGTTATACAGTAAGTGATGTCACATCAGTTAGCTTTAAAATAAGTCTGCTTACTGTAGAGATAGGGAGCGGCAGTAGTGGGAACATTTATGCCAAATGCCTCATCATCTAATTATTGACACGCGTGAATGGATTAACGAGATTCCCTCTGTGTCTATTAGCAGTTAAATAATCAATTCAGTATAGGACTTAGTTAATAGTGAGTGGAGAACATATTTCTAACGACTCACCTCATATAATTTCAAATTTCTTTGATAGCGGCAGTTTCGACAATATCTAGCCCCTCTTCAGTTGTGGCTTCCACTGATGAAATTCTTTGGTTGTTGATTTCTCTAAGAGAAATTCATCAGTGGAAGCCATGAGTGAAGAGGGACAAGATATTGTCTGAAACTGCCGGTATCAAAGAAATTGTAAATTATATGAGGTGAGTCGTTAAAAATATGTTCTCCATTCACTATTAATGATATAACCTCATAATGTTTACTTCCCAACATTAATTTAAATATAGGACTTAATGTCTGTGTTAAAATGTAATTTAACCAATCACATTAAGACACACACATTCAAATTTATAGTTTCATATGTTGCATGTGTGAATGTATACAGTTTGAAGGTATATGGTGTTAGAAGCAAAAAGTTCCAGTAAACATGGGTCTACAAACAAACCATGTGCGAGATTTTTCATTACGAATATAAGGTTATGACCAGCCACTGATCTCCTGCATTGTAAACATTGTGAAGCTCAGTGCAGAGATGAGTCCAATATTGCAACCAGATAACAAGGATGACACTTTGAACACCACCTTTAATAGGTACGAGTGTACAATAGCCTACTGAATAACAGTAGTAGTATTCAAATGTTCTAAAGCTCTTGATTTGTCATCATTCGCTTGCGGGCTTCCCAATAATATTTGCTTTGGAAAACATATTGAACATCTTTTGTAGTTCATTTTGCATGACCCAGAGTGCACCTGCTAGTATTACCAGCAGAGGTGAACTACATTACACTTGTTTTTTAGAAATATTTAGGAGAAAAGAAATTAAGAAATCCCCTAGGCCTGAAGTACTCTAATACCATCGGGTTCGAAGAAAGCAAGAGTTCAGTCAAGGGAGACTAGATAGGAAAGTTGAAAGAGGGAATTGGTATGTTGAAAGGAATAAATACCAATTTAGATATAAGAAACGAAAGAAGGAGCAAAACATGTAAAGTAATAATTGTATTCTTTGGTAGATATGATTGCTGAGGCAACATAGAATGACAATTAAACAAAAAGTCTGCTTTTCAAATTAATTTGTACGATGTTTCTTAATGAAGTCATTAATGGCTTGTAACTACACATGTGCACATTGCTCGTTTACGGATCCATGTTTACAAGAACTTTTTTTGCTGCTATTATTGTATACTTTGAACCATTTCAGTTCTTGCACTTTAATTTTGATACACTCTGTATATACGTCCACCGCTGTGGTCTCGAGGTAGTGTCCTGCCTTGTCACGCTGCAGGCCCGGGTTTGATTCCCGCTCAGGACAGGCTTTTGGGTGAGGTTTTTTTAAGGTTTTTCTTCACCTGTAAGACAAATGTCAGGAAGGTTAGGACCCAACGGTGCCCAAAAATCATCCAGACATCATCATCCTTATCATTATCATAATCATTCTTCATTGGTGTGGAGAGCAACGCTACCACATCTATAAAGTTGCAAAGCATAGCATGAAAATGCTATGATTGTAGTGAAAGACCTGTCCTCGGGTAGAATTACTATGGATGAAGATATGTATTGACCACCAGGCTCATGGGCTAGTGGTCAGCGTTCCTGACTACTGTTCATGAGGTCCCGGGTTTGATTCCCAGTCATACCATAAGAATTTTTCCTTAAAGGGAATTACTCTTGTGGTTGTCCATGGTCTGGAATTTAGGTTAAGAACTCTCCTGGCGCTTCATTATCATTTATCATCCATCATATCATCGGGGTAATGTAACTCCGCCTTCCAGGTGCCCCAACCTAAGAAATGGATTACAATTCTGCCAATGCCAGGGGAGAAAGCCAGAAATGTCATAAAAGACTACCTGGTGGCTTACTTACTTACTCACTGGCACTATCGAACCCGTAGGTTCATGGCCGCTTTGGCATGGGTTCCCTGAAGTAGTCCCCGCCCGGAGAACCGAATGGGGGACTATTTGACCTCCGGAAAATTTTACCCCAGTAGAACCCATGTCCGCATTTCTTGACGGTTGTATTTTTACGGTGAAAGATCGTCACTCTTTCGACCAAGGTACTTATTTCGTCTGGCTTATCACCTTCGACCAGTCCGGCATGGGTAACCCTATCGGCAGCAATGCTACCGCCGGCATAGCTCTCAGGATCATTTAAGCACACAAGCCACTCCACCACGACAAGGTAAAGATACCATGGAGGGCTACCTGGTGGCATTTGACAAAATAAAAAATATATACATATAAAAAAAAAACTGCCATAATTTTTTTATGTGTATGTTTGTTGTAAACATTTTTGAAGAATCATTTAACAGGTACTATCCCATTAACTGCATTCCTTGTGAACTCACTAAAAGTGGTTTGAGGAAGAGCAGCTATTGTGCAGGAAGTGTGAAAGTTAACCATATCCTCAGCAAGTCAAATTTATGATCTAGTTTTGTTGGTTTACAGAATAAATCTGTATTTTATTAATTAAATCCTATGTATTGAGTTTCATTGCAAGAAAATAAACATGAGTAATTTTTTAATTTTAGCTTTCAGGTAAATCCCTACTTGTAATCTTTGCATTTTGCTGGTTTTTGTTTATAATTCTAAATTAGGTGAGAAAGTTTCTAATTAATAAACAATAAAACAAATATACTATTATACTTTTAATTTATTGCATTTTTATGTTTAAATAGAAACAATTCGTGTATACTGTACAAATACTCGACTGCAGGAGTGAAAAAACACTAACACTCCGGTGCGCTGCTCTTCAAGTAACCATGCTGCTGCATTGCAATATTTATTTCGTTAGTGTATATCTCTCTCTTCCTCTCTCCCTCCCTCTCTCCCACCCTCCCCCTCTCCCTCCCCTCTCCCTCCCTCCCCTCTCCCTCCCTCTCTCCCCTCCCCCTCTCTCCCTCTCCTCCTCCCTCTCTCCATCCCTCCTCCCTCTCTCCACCCTTTCTCCTCCCTCCTCTCCTCCTCCTCTCTCTCTTCCTCTACCTCTCTCTCTACAACTCTTTCTCCCTCCCCCCTCTCTGCCTCTTCTCCTCTCCTCTCCCTCTCTCCCTCTCGTCTTTCCATCTCCCTCTCTCACCCTCTCCCTCTCCATCTCTCCCTCCCTTTCCCCCTCCCTCTCCCTCTCTCTTTCTCTCCCCTCTCTCCCTCCCTTTCCCTCCATATCCCTCTCCCTCCCCTCGCCCTCTAATCTCCCTCCCCCCTCCCTCTCTTCCCCTCCCCTCCCCACCCCCTGACCCTTTTTTGTTCTTCCCTCATTCACCACACTATCATTCTCTATTTTTATTTGTTTATTTTATTTTTTCCGAATGTTTTATTTATTTATTCTGTCATGTACCGATGCCAAGCCTTTATTTCCTATTAAATATTATGCATACTATTTTCCTTAAATATAATGAGTTTGACTAAAGCAGTGTACTAAACTTTAAACTTCATTTATACCAGATCAATTATACGCCTTTGTTAGTGCAAAACCCTCAGATGTAAACACCATCAGTCCTATCAGAGATTCTGTGTTTTGAAACAAACGGGTACGAAACGAGATCTTCATAAATGCTAATATAAATTTTCCATCATGCAGCTAAGCACTAAATGTTCCCGCTCTTTGTTGATGCATAACCTTCAAACAAGGAAAATAACTTATAATATCCAGTATTGTTAGTTTGGCGCTACAATAAATAGTAAAGAAAGATTTTAACTTTTTAGCTTTTTTTTTTTTTTCGAAAATTGCATAATGGTGCATAGCTGTTTGATACATAACACCGTCCAATTATTCTCAGAGCAGGTCTATAGAAAATAAATAATGACTCAGGTCAAGATTATAAACTATAGTTTTTTAAACTTTGAATTCAGTATCTTCATATATGTCTTATTAACTACACACTAAAAATATATTATACTTTTCTTCTTTTTCTATAGACATGTGCCTATTTATTTACACACACTATGTCAATGATGATTACATGTTATTCCATCTGTTGAGGGGTCTGCCCACTTCTCTCTTTGCTCCAGGATGTAAGTTCTTCACTACTTTAATGAGCCTCTGTCCACGTGAGCATTCCATTCCCTTTTCCTTGTTGTTACAAATATCTTAACATCTATGATATTGCATTCCTCCCTCACATCCTAGTTTCTGACTGTCAAATCTTGTTTTGTTTACTAAGGCTGTTAAAATATTCAATTCTGCTGTTCTTATGAGTTGTTTAGTATCTGCTCTTGTATCCGCACCATATGTCATTATTGGCCATACACGTGTTTTATAAACTTTTACTTTACCTTCCGTGTTTAAATATTTGTTTTTCCATATAACAACTTGTAAGTATCCTGATATTCTCGATGCTTTGAAAAGCTGAGATGTTACTTCATCAATCAATATACTAGAGCTAGAGATGTGTATTCCAAGATATTTAAAATCCATAACTTGTTGTATAATTCTAATTGCATCTTATAGATATACACATACATTTAGTTATATTTGTACTAATTCTCTAATGTTCCTATTTTTTGCATTCATTTCAAGATCATTAATCTTCTCTCTCAAATATTCCCTCTTTTTACTCTTTAGTAACTTGGTGGTTTCCCGTCTAATACTACCCAATTGCTCTAAATTTACCTCATTTGGCTCGTGTAACCACTTAATTTTCGCTAGCTTCCTTTTCTTTACAATGTCAACACATTCCTCATCAAACCATTTCTTTTTTTGCCTCTTTTTTAAACAATCAATGCTTTCTGATGCTGACAATTTAATAGTATTTCTTATAGCCTCCCATTCTTTATTTATATCAGTTTCTTCTTCGTTTGCCACATTGTCACCTGAAGATTCCAGTACTTCAAATCTATTAGCAATTTTGATTTGGTATTCTTGCCGCATTTCATCATTTTTCAAGTTTTTTAATTCAAATTTTACAGAATCATCTTTAGCGTTTGTTCCTCTCATAAGCGATAGCCGTTGTCTGATTTTCACTCTGACCAGATGATGATCCGAATTTCAGTCTGTCCCTCTAACTGATCTAACATCGATGATGCTACTGTGCCAGCGTTTATCCACTAATACATGACCTATCTGGTTCCGAGTTTCTCCATCTGGGGACGTCCAGGAGTATTTATGAATATCCTTATGCTGAAATGTTGTGCTCTTAACAATGAGATTCTTTGATGTGGCAAATGTGACTAATCTAACCCTTTTGTTGTTACTTCATGAAGACTGAATTTGCCTATTGTTGGTTTGAATATACCTTCCCGCCCCACTTTTGCATTAAAATCTCCTAAGACAATTTTCGTATGATATCGTGAAAGGCTATCAAATAAGCATTCTAATTCTTCATAGAACTCATCCTTGATCTTGTCATCTTTATCTTCTGTGGGGGCATGTACATTTACAATTATAAAATCATGTTGTTTACCCTTTAAAATTATGTATGATATCCTATCACTAACAAACTTAATATCTCGGATAGCGGATAGGATCCTCCTTGTGACTAAAATCAGATGCACAAAGAAATTAAACGTAGGCTCAATTCAGGAAATGCGTGCTATTATGCATTACAGGTACTCATGACGTCCCAACTCCTTTAACCTTTTGAATGCCATGCCCGGCGTACGCCGGTGAAAGTGCGTGTACAGTGGTACGCCACGCCCGGCAGGCTCCGGTTTTCAATCTTATTATTTTAAATATTTTTTTTTCCTGAAGTTTTTACTTCAATAAACTAAAATTATTTTTCGTTCTGTGTTTGTACATCCTTTCTTAGCAATACTTTGCACATCCCTTACAGAATAACGGTACAGGCTGGTTGTAAATCGGTTTTCTAAACGAGGGTGTACATTCATGTTTCAAGGCCTTTTCTTTTTTTTTGCTATGGAATAATGCAATTTCAGAATTTTCTCTTTATTTATTTTATTTTTAGTTGAAAAGATACCTGGCCAAGGGGCAGTTCGTGCTGTGGAATGCAGTGATTCATGTCTCGAAGTTGACGAAAATACAATACGCGAGTTTAATGTGTCAGTTTTATCAGAAGATGAGAGTGACAGTAAACAGTTCATCAAATGGTTATTCGTTTTACGAATGTGATAGTAGTCCTGTTTCTAAGAGAATATTAATACAATCTAAGCCTGTAAACAGTAAAGCAAGTGATGTAGACCTAAATGAACGTGTGTGACTGACAGTCGTGGGCGTGTCGCGACAGACGAAACACGTGGCATAGAACAGCTTTTGACTGGAACTGATTCGAACCCAGGACCATAAAAAATGTTCAACAATATTTAATATTATAAGTGTTTAGTGATAATACCATCAACATTATTCAGTAGAATATATGTTTTAGTGATAGTGATAACAAATTTCAATAAAGACACCGTGCTGAATTCGAACCTGGGATCTTTACAAGGGCTCCAACCTTTCTAGACAATCGGCTGAAAATGTCTTCTGGATGTCAGCCTTGCATGATGGTCGCCTCTATCTTAAAATCTTTAAAGGATGAAGAAGGCCTACAATTCATTAGTGTTAATAAGCTGTTAGTTTATGTTGACGATGTAGTGTTATTACTCTATTAAGTAACAGTAAGAAATTGTGGCAGAAATTTAACATCAATGAAACTAATTACATGGTCTCATATAGAAGTAGATTATATAATGTGAATGATTCTATTAATGACAGATGAGAGAAATTTTGAAGAAAAGGCTGAATTCAAATGCATAGGAACAATAATTACAAACAGGGGTCATGTGCACTAACAAAGCTCAACTCTGGGAATGCATGCTATTTGTATTAGAGGAACTCTTGTCATGTCAACGTCTCTCAAAAAACATTAAACTGACGATATGTAAAACTGTTATGTTATATGCATATGGATAATTGAATCTTACTTTAAGAGAGGTGAAAGATTGTGAACATGAAGTCATAGGACATTTTTTGGATCAAAGAGAAATGAAGAGACAGATGAATTGAAATACTAGTAACTACTCCTGGTGCAACAGGCCTACAAGGCCCTTAGCCTACCAGCTGGCTACTGGCCTCACATCGACATGTGTTAATCACAGAGGTAGATGATAATCAGCCAGTGTAGGGGTGACATGTGGTCAGCATGTTGAGTCCCCCAGCCGTTATAGCTGGTTCCTCAACCTAGAGCCACTACTTATTGTAGCTACCCAAATGCTTACGATGCTGGGTGGGCACCGGTCTCATACTGGCCGAAATACCATGAGAAAATTTCTTCCCCCATGGAGACTCGAACCAGCGCAAGTCCCGTAGCTCTGCGCCAAGGCTTTCTGCCTTAACTACGGCGTGGGACGAAATACTACTAACAGTGATTTCAATTTTAAAGTTTGTAGCTTATAAAAGTCGTCCTCAACTATAATAACTTCTGTTATAAATGTTGTCACACTATTAAAATTGTAGGCCTTTCAAAGAAATGCTTCATCCTCAGGAATACTTATGGTGCTGAAAAGATTTCTTTATTTCATATAGAGGGCTTTGGTTGTTGGGCTTGTTCTGATTTAAAATATTTTTATTTTATCCTTCCTTGATAATTTCAATCTCTTCCGGGATATTGGTTTTTTTTCTATTGTTCTCTTTGTGGATTATTGATATTGTTTTATATCTGTGTTGTTGAATCTATGGCCGGTTTCTGAAGTGTGTGCAGCAAAACTTGATTTTCCTTCTCTTTTAATGAAGTTTGGGAAATGTTCATTAAATCTTATTTTATAACTTAATGAAGCAGAAAATAAAAATATGCTAAATGAGAACACGCCCAACAACTACAGCCCTCTATATGAAACATACAAATAATTTCAGTACCATAAGAATTCCTGAGGATGAAGCATGTCTTTGAAAGACCTACAATTATAATAGTGTGACGATGTTATAACAGAAATTATTATAGTTGAGGGCGACTGTTTTATAAGGCACAAATTTTAAAATTGAAATAACCTTAACCTCTACGGTGTTCAAACATGATATTAGAAGTATAGATACTAACAGTGAGTTACACAATGTTTATGGGAAAGAGATGTAATAAGAACAGTTAAGTGTTGTAGGCTGCGATGGACAGATCACATGGCCTGAGTGGGAAATAGAAGAAGGACATATCAATCCTCTCGAAGGAAAACGAGGATGAAATCTCGCAATAGGTGGGTCCAGAATGGGGTTTGATATGGGTATGATTGAAAAACATTAGCTCAGGATAAGGATGTATGGAATCTTTGTTCCCATGGCCATGAACCTATGACAGTGCCAGTGACTTACTCGGTAATAATAATAATAATAGACATGATAAAAATATTAATAAAAATTTGTGCATTAAGTACCATGTGTGTGATCATCTTGAATATATCAGAAGACATTTTGTACATTTTCCTCGTTCTGATACATGGGCCTTGTCTTGCTGAATATTCTGTCAGTTCACATTTCATTACTTGGCATCTAAAACAAGGGCAGAAGGTAATGCATGATCTGGGTACCTCTCAGTAGCATTTTATCATGTTTCACCATAGAGTAGAATAATGTCGGTGTACTCCTTATTTGTAAACATAGCAGGAACACCTCAAAATATGAGGAACCACTGTTGTTATTACCCACTTCCACAAACAAAATAGGAACAACATATGTGCAACAGGTTCATAACCCTTGTTCCTACCCATTCCAGCACTATGACAATCTATTCGAGTTCCACTGCAAATTTAAAGGAGAAATTGTTCAGGCCTCCAAACTTTCTCTGCTGACAGAGGAATATCTAAGATAACACTGAATGGTGCAGATGTACCATTTGTTATGTATATAGTTTAATATACTGAAACTTTGTCTGTTTGCAGGCCACATCTGATGCTCTGAAAAATGAAATTAAAAACATTGATATTGAAGAAGAGATAACTCATAATTTGGTAAGTTCACTTTCTATGGAAAATATAGGCCATCAAAAGTAAAAAGTTTTTTTTTTTTGATTTTTCATTGCAATCATTGGTTTAGGTACCTGTTTATATAACTTAATTAACACTTGGGAACGTGCGATGATCACAGCAATTACCCCAGCTGTCTCATGAAAATGTCTATACCGGCAGTGGCTTTGCTGCCAAAAGTTTACTTGTGCTGAAAAGGTCGAAGCTAATAAGCCAGTACCTTGGTCGAAACAGTGACAGTCTTTCGCCCTAAATGTACAACCATCAAGAAATGTAGACATGGGTTCCACTAGTGTACAATTTTCCAGAGGTCAAATAGTCAACCTTTGGGTTCTTGGGTCAGGAACTAAATCAGGGAATCCATGGCAGTTGGAAAACATAGGTCAGGATAGGAATGTATTGAGAGCTTATGCCTGCATGGCCTTGAAGCTAAGGGTTTATATCCACTCTGTCTATCAGTTCGATCGTGCCAGTAGTTTTTAGTATGACGAGAATGTGCTATAGTTTATAACATCTTCTAAAAAAGACTTAATGAATATACTACTCTACAAAATTGCAAAGAAAAGAAAAAATACAAGAAAATTACTTACCATCATGAAATGCATAGAAAATTAAAAAAAAAATTTGACAAGTACTACATTTCTTTGGCACCAATAAATAAATTAGATTAGATTAGATTAGATTAGATTAGATTTATTTAGCCTGGTGGAGTTAAGGCCATGTGGCCTTCTCTTCCACTCACCAGCACAAACATATATTACATCAGAATATAACAATCTCAATTAACTCCAAAATTAAATACTAAATAAAAATTTGATCAAAAAGATAATATCTATTATATTACGATCTATAATGCAACCAGTTAATGTTAGTTAAAATTAAGACTAAAACTAATAATAAAATGTATACAAGCAAGACAAATTAAATTGTCCCTGTCTAATGTATATAAAAAACAAAGAAAAATAATGAGATATAGAAAACTAATTTTACATTTATACAATATTTAAAACAAAACAAAAGAAAATATTTGTTAATCTTAATATTATTTTTATAAATAATTAAATTGATTAATTGTTAAAAGAATACTGTCAGTGAGGTGTATAAGTTAGTTTGTTATTAAATAATTCTTTAGTGTGTTTTTGAAGGATGTTATAGTTTGATAGTCTCTGACATAGGGCGGAAGGGAATTCCATGTTTTGGTAAGTGAGACCGTAAAAGATAATGAATAGTATACAGTGTGATGAGGGATATAAAGGACAATGTGCTGATGGGATCGAGTGTCAAGATTATGTGTGTTGGATAGTCTGATGAAGCGGCGTGATAAATAATTAGGCGATGATGTGTGGAGTATTTTATAGAGAAGAGTTCTACGATCTCTTAGACAAAGCCACGATAATTGTTCCAGGGACGGTGTAACATGGTCAAATTTGCGAATACCACAAATAAAATGTGCGCAAGAATTATGAACACATTGAAGGTCTTTGAGTGTAAATAATATTTAAGTCTGTGAAAAGAGTGTCACAATAGTCAAATTGGGGCATTGCAAGTGTTTCTAGTAACATTTTCCTTAGAGCGAATGGCAGACAATTTCATACGTGATTTAATGAATGTATTATTGAGAAGACTGTTTTGCATGTATGGTTTATTTGTGTTTCCAATTTAAGATGTCAATAAATACTCCTAGAATTTTTACTGTCTCACTATAAGGGATTTGAACTCCATTTAGTGACACATGCGAGATTGTGTTTAGGTTAATTGTAGATAATAGTCTCTGGTGACCCATAATGATTGATTGTGACTTTCTAGGATTTAATTGCAGTCCATATTTAACTGTCCAAGTCATTAGTGAGTCAAGATCCTCGTTAATTTTGTCATTTAGAGAATATGTAGTCTGGGTAATCTTCTAAGAACCAATAAAAAAGTCAATGTCCCAGACAGTAAGAAATCTGGAATTTATCAAATAAGTTGTGAAGATTGCAATAAAGTTTATATAGGAATAACAAAAAGGAATTTAGAAATTTGGACAAGAGAACATTTCAGAAATATTAAAAATTGTGAAATTGAAAAATCTGCAATTGCTGCACATAGTTTATTAGAACATCATAAAATTGGAAGAGAAGCTAAACTTTTAAAACAAGTAGAGAAGCCTTTGGAATTGACAGTTTGGGGAAAAAAAAATACATTCATGAAAATAAAGATAGATCAATGAATTTTGATATCCCTAACGAAATTACTTTGATTTCGAAGTTCATAAATTTAACCATAGATGGTAGCACTGAAGATGGCGACAATAGAATTTCATCAGTCGGAGTTATGGCTGAGGATGAACACGATTGTGTTTGAAACCGTGGTATCATGGAAGCATGAATCCTATGAGGTGAGTTGTTTAAACAAATTGTTCTCCGATGAATTTTAAGGATCTAATTAACTCACCTGTGCCCAGGAAGGTGCACCCAGGAGTGGGTTACAGTTCTGGCAATGCCAGGAGATAATGTCAAGAATTTATTAAGAATACTTTGTGACATTAAGAAAATCACACTATGTTGTGATGCCCGTGTATCAATTTATGGCTCTGGTTTGTTTCTCAAGATACTCAGTCTACAGACACCCTGTAACTATTGTTGTAAAGTTTGATGTTTAACTTTGTTCACAGGTCGCAGCATTTGCTATAAAAGAGGAAACTGAAGATATTAAACAAGAGGTACGAATCACAGAACAGTTAATACCAATTGTGAAAACTATAACAAAGGTAAGGATTTGGTTTATATTTTCTTTTGCAATATTAGGCCATCTATTATTTTGATGTGAGGTTATGCTACTTAATTAATCTGAATGTATTATTTAAAGTGATTCTGTTGAAAAACCACTCACAGTATTTTCGAGTCTATAAGATGCAGTCCTCTTTTTTTACAATTTTTCCAGAAAAACTTAACTTGTGTTTCATGAAACATGATCTTCAAATGTTTTATCTTAACACTGGATGACTACTTTGCATGTATGTGAATCATTTCTGCTGAAATGGAAATGATATTCAGTGAGTTTCCTTGTATCCATTTTAAAACTTTGGTCTTTATTCTTGCCCACTTCACACATGCTAGAAATAACACGAGAGTCATTTGATTTTACAATTAACTGCCTACGAAGATATTGGAAGTTAAAAGGGAGTGTAATGATGATGATAGTCTTTACCTTTGTTATGTGAGTTGCATCCATTTTTAAAATTAAGTTAAAAAGTTTGTCTTATTCACCAGTAAATAAAGTACCAGTACTTTGGTTTCTTTGTTTTGCAGCATTTGCTAAGTGTGACCTTGTAACACACCACTGTGTATTTCTCTCCTTACACTAGAAAACACTGTTCAGGGATATATTTTAGAACTCAGTTTTACCTTCATAACTCTGAAAGTCTCATGTTTTATAGTCGGACCAACGGATATGCGCCCCTGTAGCACTGGCATCGTTCTTAAAAAATTACACGTCAGTTCTCACACCATTCCACCGCGCTCCCCTCCCACTATGTCAAATAGAAGCCACTGTAACTGATTGAGTAGGGACGTTGCCAAACTTCCCCCGGTGTCAGGCTCTTGAATATTGTAAGATTAATTATTACTTCTTCATATTTAATTTAAGTAGGTCTAATGACACTGATTGATTTCTACGATTAATGGATATAATTATAATAGTGGATATTTGTTGGTTAAATGGAAATTACGTGAAGGGAATCTACATATGTTGTTTTTAAAGATAAATGTTTCGTCATAAATATTTCTCCTTCACCTCATTGTCTTATTTGGTTAGATATGGAACGTAATCTTGAAGTTCTAACAAAATTATAAAATTTTAGGTATGAATACACAATCATGTGCCCTCCTTCTTTCTCATCCGGGCTAGGGACCGGCTGTGGCAAAGTTACTACATGCTACGATTTTATTTACATATTATATAACATACTGATACTATACAGGAATTCTGATTTATGCTTATGAATTAAGCCAATGATAATAATTTACAATTTACATAACATACTGATACTGAGTTGACAACGCTGGACTATGGGTGCAAATAATATCCCGCAAGAAAGCTCAAAACTGTGAGTAATGGGAGGGGAGAAAGAGAGAGATAGAAAGTAGAGACAGGCAAGAATGCAGGTAGGGAAATAATTTACCGAGGGAGAAACGGAATTACTGTTTAGTTCGCATTTCTTATGGGGGCACAGACCCGTTGGTCCAACTATAAGTGCTATAGTTCACCAGATATGTGGTGTTCATTAATACAACATGGTAGATGCCAGGAGTTCAGTGGTTTGAATTCTGATGGAGGCAGTGTTTTTAAACTGCCTGAACCTTCCGACTGCATCATGACCCTGGTGTTGGCTCAGCCTTTAAATGAAATGAGTATCAGATATTCGCTCTGGGGGGGTAACAGTTACCATTATGTAGAACTAAGGAGGTGGGTGACATCTTGTGCTAATTGTATGGAAAGGTGGAAGTCTTAACCTTGCGATGCACTAGTTGGATCACTTTACCTTTTATTTTCCAAGATTCAACCTTTTTAAATTAAACAATTAACTATTTCGTAGTGTTCTGAATGTTATACAGTAAGAGATGTGACATCAGTTAGCTTTAAATAAGTCTGCTTACTAGTTTGGTTAAGTTTAATTGTTAAACTGTAGAGATAGGGAGCGGCAGTAGTGGGAACATTTATGCCAAATGCCTCATCATCTAATTATTGACATGCGTGAATGGATTAACGAGATTCCCTCTGTGTCTATTAGCAGTTAAATAATCAATTCTGTATAGGACTTAGTTAATAGTGAGTGGAGAACATATTTCTAACGACTCACCTCATATAATTTCAAATTTCTTTGATAGCGGCAGTTTCGACAATATCTTGCCCCTCTTCAGTTGTGGCTTCCACTGATGAAATTCTTTGGTTGTTGATTTCTCTAAGAGAATTTCATCAGTGGAAGCCATGAGTGAAGAGGGACAAGATATTGTCTGAAACTGCCGGTATCAAAGAAATTGTAAATTATATGAGGTGAGTCGTTAAAAAATATGTTCTCCATTCACTATTAATGATATAACCTCATAATATTTACTTCCCAACATTAATTTAAATATAGGACTTAATGTCTGTGTTAAAATTTAATTTAACCAATCACATTAAGACACACACATTCAAATTTATAGTTTCATATGTTGCATGTGTGAATGTATACAGGTTGAAGGTATATGGTGTTAGAAGCAAAAAGTTCCAGTAAACATGGGTCTACAAACAAACTATGTGCGAGATTTTTCATTACGAATATAAGGTTATGACCAGCCACTGATCTCCTGCATTGTAAACATTGTGAAGCTCAGTGCAGAGATGAGTCCAATATTGCAACCAGATAACAAGGATGACACTTTGAACACCACCTTTAATAGATACGAGTGTACAATAGCCTACTGAATAACAGTAGTAGTAGTAGTAGTAGTAGTAGTAGTATTCAAATGTTCTGAAGCTCTTGATTTGTCATCATTCGCTTGCGGGCTTCCCAATAATATTTGCTTTGGAAAACATATTGAACATCTTTTGTAGTTCATTTTGCATGACCCAGAGTGCACCTGCTAGTATTACCAGCAGAGGCGAACTACATTACACTTGTTTTTTAGAAATATTTAGGAGAAAAGAAATTAAGAAATCCCCTAGGCCTCAAGTACTCTAATACCATCGGGTTCGAAGAAAGCAAGAGTTCAGTCAAGGGAGACTAGATAGGAAAGTTGAAAGAGGGAATTGGTATGTTGAAAGGAATAAATACCAATTTAGATATAAGAAACGAAAGAAGGAGCAAAACATGTAAAGTAATAATTGTATTGACGATTTTATTATTAATTTAACACTTCTCATAGAAGGATCAATTATATTTGAAGAGAAAAATTTTCGCCTAGACTGGGACTCGAACCCGGGACCCTTGGCTTTCCGGGCCAAGTGCTCTACCAACTGAGCTAACTCGCCTCGGTAGCTCAGTTGGTAGAGCACTTGGCCCGGAAAGCCAAGGGTCCCGGGCTCGAGTCCCGGTCTAGGCGAAAATTTTTCTCTTCAAAAATAAAAATAATAATTGTATTCTTTGGTAGATATGATTGCTGAGGCAACGTAGAATGACAATTAAACAAAAAAGTCTGCTTTTGAAATTAATTTGTACGATGTTTCTTAATGAAGTCATTAATGGCTTGTAACTACACATGTGCACATTGCTCGTTTATGGATCCATGTTTACAAGAACTTTTTTTGCTGCTATTATTGTATACTTTGAACCATTTCAGTTCTTGCACTTTCATTTTGATATACTCTGTATATACGTCCACCGCTGTGGTCTCGAGGTAGTGTCCTGCCTTGTCACGCAGCAGGCCTGGGTTTGATTCCCGCTCAGGACAGGCTTCTGGGTGAGGTTTTTTTAAGTTTTTTTTTCACCTGTAAGACAAATGTCAGGAAGGTTAGGGCCCAACGGTGCCCAAAAATCATCGAGACATCATCATCCTTATCATTATCATAATCATTCTTCATTGGTGTGGAAAGCAACGGGAAGCTACCAAACCTATAAAGTTGCAAAGCATAGCATGAAAATGCTATGATTGTAGTGAAAGACCTGCCCTCGGGTAGAATTACTATGGATGAAGATATGTATTGACCAGGCTCATGGGCTAGTGGTCAGCGTTCCTGACTACTGTTCATGAGGTCCCGGGTTTGATTCCCAGTCATACCATAAGAATTTTTCCTTAAAGGGAATTACTCTTGTGGTTGTCCATGGTCTGGAATTTAGGTTAAGAACTCTCCTGGCGCTTCATTATCATTCATCATCCATCATATCATCGGGGTAATGTAACTCCGCCTTCCAGGTGCCCCAACCTAAGAAATGGATTACAGTTCTGCCAATGCCAGGGGAGAAAGCCAGAAATGTCATAAAAAACTACCTGGTGGCATTTGACAAAATAAAAAACATATACATATAAAAAAAAAAACTGCCATAATTTTTTTATGTGTATGTTTGTTGTAAACATTTTTGAAGAATCATTTAACAGGTACTATCCCATTAACTGCATTCCTTGTGAACTCACTAAAAGTGGTTTGAGGAAGAGCAGCTATTGTGCAGGAAGTGTGAAAGTTAACCATATCCTCAGCAAGTCAAATTTATGATCTAGTTTTGTTGGTTTACAGAATAAATCTGTATTTTATTAATTAAATCCTATGTATTGAGTTTCATTGCAAGAAAATAAACATGAGTAATTTTTTTTAATTTTAGCTTTCAGGTAAATCCCTACTTGTAATCTTTGCATTTTGCAGGTTTTTGTTTATAATTCTAAATTAGGTGAGAAAGTTTATTAGCTTCCATTCTTTCAACATGCGTGTTCAATTTAATACACTATTAAAGATTCTATGATGAGTGTTAAGAGAAATGCCGAGAGAAATCGCAACCAGTAGATTTGATCTTTATTGATTTGTTAAAGGCATATGATAGTGTACCCAGAATCTTGCTCTGGAAAGCCCTAGAAGAGGCGAATATAAATGACAAAACAAGTAGTATTATAAGATCTTGATACAGAACAAATGCCAAATTAAGATGGGAAACAGTCTCACAAGGTAAGTACTTATGTTGGGCCAGTTGGATTGTAACAAAAATTGGAGAATTGACATTAAATGTGATGACGTTAGTCATTTTGCTGCAAATTTAATGAAACTCGTGTTATTTGTCATTAAATTTCAATCGCGTCTCATTGACCGGTTCGTAACGACATGGTTGCTCATTGCAGCTGGTTTCGAGCACAAGTGCTGCTATAGTAGAGGAGGACTAAGTTGGCATGATTTCTGCTATCCTTGTCTAGAGAACTGTTCTTCCACCCTTTGCAAAACACAATTGGCTACCCTTGTAAAACTACTTAGGAATGCTAGAAAAACACCACCCCCCCCCACTTCCGTCCAGTCACTTTTGTGTCAGATAATTTTTGTCAGTGGCGACTGGTTCAGAGTGCTCTGTTAAAAGTGACTGCAGAAAATTAGTGAAGAGCATGTGAACACACTAAGATTGAAGAGTCATATTGGCAGGCAGACGGTTTAATGGACGAAATTAGTGATCGGTTTGAAATAAATTTAGACGATACTGACGACGATGAAAATGAAGACATAGAAACTTGCCAGGAAGAATGTTTAGAAGAAGGGAATGCCACCACTGATCTATGTTCACTACAGGGAGTGTCTGCCCTACCGCTGTCACCGTGAAGAGATATGTGTATGAGTGAGAAAGAAGATGGTGAGTACTCTCTTCTCTTTCTAAAATATTCTAGACAAGTTAGCCCTCATGGACTTTAGTGCAGTGGTGCGAGTAATGTAAATAATCCTCGATCTTAACATTAATAACTATTTTTGATTACTTTACACAGATAGCAGAGCACTGTATATATTTTTTTTTACTTGAAATTCAGAATCGGTCATAATTTCGTGTAATGGAATAGCAAAAACAAATTATCATTTACCACATCAGTGGTGATAATGAGTCTTCGATGAAATGGTTGTAACAAAGTTTTAAGTTTTTGCGAACACCATGAGCATCTGATGATGGCAATCCTGGAGCTGTTACATGTGGCACATTCACTAAAACCAATGTCAAATACATTTTCATCACATTTGTGAATCTCGTTACACTTTGGTCCACGTTATAGCCAGACTTTTTCCAAACGTAAATGCGCATATCTTTGTAAATTTCTACTGACAGTTGATTATATACAAGGAAATGCAGTTTTATAATAAAGAATCTATCAGACATTTTTACGTCATCATCTGATTGTAGACACACCTATTCTTCAAGTCGTCGCACATAGATCTTATATTGACGGGAAAAAAAACATCAAGTGGTTGTATATATTTGGTGGCTCCTGCAGGAATAACTTTCAGCCTTACATTTTTATTGGGTAAACAGTCCTGTAGCAATTTCAGCTCATCAGTATTTACTTTTTTTTAATGTTGATAATGGTCTCTGAAGTGTGTCCAAGTAAGAGGATGATATTTAATAAGGTGATGTGTATAGCTTTCGATTCATATATGTATTCTGTTTATTATTTTACTTGAAATATCTCATTTACCATATGTAGGTGAAAGTTGCATTTTTTTTTCATTATTACTGTACATGTAATGTATCTCTATATTGTGTTTGTCGGTCTTCTTGTAATACTGTGAAGAACTGAAATGAGACAGTATCAAATACACAAAAAGATGAAACAACATTTCACATTGCTGCTGAGGATTTTTTAAACTCTTACAGAATATATGTTAATAGAATAGTGCTACATTGTGACACATGTGTTACTACTATAATGTTATATTTTCAGGTGGACCAGACTGAAGAAAGACATGCTGAAATATTCAGTCCTAATCATAGATCACAAACAGAAGACATAGACCTAAAATGTACGTCATATAAATATTTTGTTTGTAACAAGCCATTTTCTAGTAAGTCCTATCTTAGTAGACAATTACCTGTACTTAGTAACAAGAAACTGTTTAAATGTTCTGTTTGTAATAAGTCATTTTCTACGAAGTCCAAACTTAATACACATTTACTTGTGCATAGTAATGAGAAATACTTCAAATGTTCAGTTTGTAATAAGTCATTTTCTATGAAGTCCAAACTTAATACACATTTACTTGTGCATAGTAATGAGAAATACTTCAAATGTTTAGTTTGTAATAAGTCATTCTCCCAGAAGTCCAATCTTAATGCACATTTACTTGTGCATAGTAATGAGAAACACTTCAAATGTTCAGTTTGTAATAAGTCATTCTCCCAGAAGTCCAATCTTAATACACATTTACTTGTGCATAGTAATGAGAAACACTTCAAATGTGCAGTTTGTGATAAGTCATTCTCCCAGAAGTCCATTCTTAATACACATTTACTTGTGCATAGTAATGAGAAACACTTCAATTGTTCAGTTTGTAATAAGTCATTCTCCCAGAAGTCCAATCTTAATGCACATTTACTTGTGCATAGTAATGAGAAACACTTCAAATGTTCAGTTTGTAATAAGTCATTCTCCTGGAAGTCCAATCTTAATGCACATTTACTTGTGCATAGTAATGAGAAACACTTCAAATGTTCAGTTTGTAATAAGTCATTCTCCTGGAAGTCCAATCTTAATACACATTTACTTGTGCATAGTAATGAGAAACACTTCAAATGTTCAGTTTGTAATAAGTCATTCTCCCGGAAGTCCAATCTTAATAGACATTTACTTGTGCATAGTAATGAGAAACACTTCAAATGTTCAGGTTGTAAAAAGTTATTCTCTGACAAGTCCAATCTTATTAGACATTTACTTTTGCGTAGTAATGAGAAACACTTCAAATGTTCAGTTTGTAATATGTTATTCTCCCAGAAGTCCAATCTTATTACACATTTACGTGTGCATAGTAATGAGAAACACTTCAAATGTTTCAGTTTGTAATAGGTCATTCTCCCACAAGGTCCCACTCTTTAATATACACTTTATTTGTGCATAGGAATGAGAAACACTTCATCAAATGTTCAGTTTGTAATAAGTCATTCTCCCCAGAAGTTCAGTCTTAATTCACATTTACTTGTGCAATGTAACTGAGAACCGCTTCAAATGTGGCTGTTTGTAATAAGTTTTCCCTCCGGGAAATTCCAATCTTAATGCACATTTCTTTTTCGGTGCATAGTAATGAGAAACACTTCAAATGTTCAGTTTGTAATAAGTCATTCTCCCAGAAGTCCACTCTTAATAGACATTTACTTGTGCATAGTAATGAGAAACATTACAAATGTTCAGTTTCTAATAAGTCATTCTCCCAGAAGTCCCAACTTAATACACATTTACTTAGACATAATGACTAAGAAATGTATGTCTAAGTGCAACATCTTTTTAAAATGTAATTTTCATTAGTTTAATACAAGTTTATTTATCCAACACTGCAGTAATAAGTAGGATATATATATATTAATAAATTAATGAGTCATTTTAACATCTTACCTCATATTTCATGTTTTTCAAACACGGTAACTATAGTTTTCAAATGATCTTGTCATTCATTTTCAACCGCCATTATGACATTATATATATATATATTATATATATATATATTGAACCGGTATAATTGGAGGGCTCTTTTGATTGTAAAAATAAAGTAATATGTTCTAGTAAATAAGTCATTGCCGACAGCGGCATTTTAAGTTATTTGAGGGTGTCTGAAGTAATATAAATAACTTAAGTTTATTGCCTGATCATATGTTACGTATTTTGGAGGACAAGTTATATTACGGTCTTAGACTTTATGCAAATCCTCAAGGTTAAAACTCAGAAGGGAAGCATCGATACGGTTAGGAGGGATGAAAGATAGGTTTATTGCTTTTAAGAAACTTCAAACTGAAAAAAATAATGTAGCCTCCAAAAACATAGCGGGCAGCTAGAGAGATTATTGACCTCGAATAACTTGGAAGTGAAGATAGTCATGTAAAAGGCCACACCCCAAATCTAGTAGGCCTATATCGACTTGCACATGTAGCCTATAGAGGTGTGTCAAAATATTTCTTTTATCCAATGAAAATTTTGTATAAAAATTGTAATGGCGACGGAAAAATAAGTCAAATCCACGACTTTCTTAAATATTTAATATAAAATGTTATATAAGTTAAAAATCAAGTAAGTGGAGCGAGTGCTCCCCGATAGTCAAAGTAAATAGGGCAAGTGCCCTGTCCGTAGACCATACAGAGTGAGAGGGACGAGTTCTCCCTTATAGTCAATAGTCGAGTAAGTAGGGCGAGTGTCCCCATTAGGAGAACGTACAAAAAAAAAAAGATCCGCGATAAGCATTATTAAAATTGAGTCGTGATTTTGACCATTCCTTAGTCAAGTTATCAGAGAAAAGTGTATAATTTACTATTGAAGGAAAAGAAAGTTAATAAAATCCTTCTGTCACGTCGCCCAAAATTATTTTGATCACTATTTACCTTAAACGGTTCCTTATCTATCACTGGTTAAAATCATAAGTTCAGCCCGACCCTGAAGAAATATAGAGAAACTCATAACATAGCTCGCACGCCTACATAAGTTCAGCCCGACCCTGAAGAATCTCACATAAAACCGGTACAATATTAGTAGGGGTGACATGTGGTCATGTTATAGCTTGTTTTCTTAACCTTGAGCTGCTACTTATTAAAGTTACTCAAATTCTTCACAATGCTTGGTCCCATACTGGCCATAATTCCATGAGAAAATATCTTCCCCCTTGGAGACATGAACCTTAGATCGGTGCCAAGGCATCTTGCCTTATCCATTCGGCTAGAGTGTGGGACATTGGATTATTTAGAGCAATTCAATATTTTCTACATTAAGTAGCCGAGCGGTTAAGGTAGGAAGCCTTGGCGCAGAGCTATGGGACTTCGCTAGTTCGAGTCTCCATGGGGGAAGAAATTTTCTCATGGTATTTCGGCCAGTATGGGACCGGTGCCCACCCAGCATCGTGAGGCAATTGGGTAGCTACAATAAGTAGCGGCTCCAGGTTGAGGAACCAGCTATAACGGCTGGGGGACTCGACATGCTAACCACATGTCACCCCTACACTGGCTGTTGATTATCTATCTCTGTGATTGACACATGTGGATGTGAAGGGTCAGCAGCCGGCTGGTAAAAGGGCAACCGCTGAAAAGTGGAAAGACCCTCAATCGGAATCGGAAGTTGTTAGCACTTTGAACTTCCAAATAACAATCCCATCAAGTTTGATAAATTGTGTCCTGAATTTTTATGAAAATGCATATAACTTGTCCTTCTTAATCTTTGCTATTTATTTTATTTTTGTAAAGAATACTTTGAGGTTATCATTAACGCGTAGACAATAGCAAATATGATACAAACTGCTAATGAATACAATTATCAATATTTAATTTTAGGAAGTTATATTTTGAGGTTATTTTAATTATATTATTTTTGGTCTGGACATCTTACCTCAATATTAATGTTGATTTGTTCTTGGACATGTTTCAAAACAATTCTCTGTTTTATCTTCAGCTTTCCCAGACTGTCTGGGAAAGCTGAAGATAAAACAGAGAATTGTTTTGAAACATGTCCAAGAACAAATCAACATTAATATTGAGGTAAGATGTCCAGACCAAAAATAATATAATTAATACAATTATCGTCATGATCCTGTAGCTCTATTTAGGAGCATAGGGCATCAGTAAGAGTTTTCCACCTGACAATATTACTGGTAACATCTTTCACTACTTTCCTGACAGTAGAAAGATGATTTAAAAAGGTTATTTGTTTCTCCTGTAAAATTTACCAAAATGGAGTTACGAGGTTTTCATTGCCCACCATCAATATGTAACATTAAAAAAATATTGGCATAATCATTTATTAAAATGTATTAATCACATCCATTTGAATTTAAAATATTGTTGTTATTACCTCATGCATAAGTTATTTGTATTTTTATAAAATGCTGTTAATAAATGTTAATCTTCTTATCTGGTTATGATATTGTGTACGTACAGTTTAGAACTATAGCCTTACTATACTTTAAGTGAACCAGGTTTCTTAAAATGTGGAATGAATATTGCTACTACTAAAAATAAAAAGAATATCCTCAACTCGTGTCTAACTCAAGGTCGTCATGAGATGAGATGAAGGCTCCATATTTATAGAAGTCTGTGAATGACAAGGATGCTGGCCGACCACTCCTGACACACCATCACAAGGGCGGATGAACAAAATGATTCAGATGAATATGGAGAAATGGTAGAATGAAATTGTAGCAGGGGAAAACGGGAGAAAACCCCAAGAAAAACCTGCCCAAGCTCCATTTTGTCCACCACGAAACCCATGTGGAGTGGCCGAGACTCATAAACAGGACCCCAGTGGTGAGAGGCGAGCATCTAACCGTTTAAACCACAGAGCCACCTGTATTACAACTACTAATGAGAAATATTTTAAATGTTCTCTTTGTAAGAAGTCACTTAGGCTTAGCAAGGAGACATCATTCAAATTATTGGTTTATAATAAGCCAATCCTTTGTAAAACACATTTGCTCTCTTTGGTTCCATTTAATCAATATTGTATTTAATGTGTTGGCCTGCAATACACTATCCTAATGGAATTAGCTGGCAATACTCTGTCCTGGTTTAACTCTGCTACTGATCCACCAGGAAGTGCCGTGTGGTGATCGGAATAAAGAAGAGTCCTTTCATAGCTCTACATTTTGTAAGATATGTTCATATTGGATACCTGAGAGTACAATTGCCCCACTCTGACCAAGGATTATAAATGTGGGGTCTGGTCCTCCAGGTTGAGCTGAGGCTGACAACCTCGTCCTGTGATAGTGTCGACCTAGTTCCTGTTGACAATCTCAATACAAATAGCAGACTGACCCATAAAGGAAATGACAAATTCCTAAGGGAAAGGAAGCATGAGTTTGAATTTGGACATGGAATGGTTCTGGAAATGGACGAATGGAATATTTTTCTGAGATAGACATGGGTCATTCATGGACTGTATAATCTCATCGTATGTACTGTAGTTATGATCAGAGCCCCCTATATCATGGGCATCACATTTGGACAAAGTCTGCAAGAAGTTTATAATTCTTTGTACATTAAGTGTGCAACCTCTGTAAACCAGGTCACAGAACTCCAGCTTTTGGCTCTGATTGGTAGACAGTTGCCTCTATTTCTTACACCACACTTTACTTTGTCCACTTCATCACCCCTTTATCTTTATACTCTCTTCCATTTACTACCTTCCCACCACAACTTAACTCTAGCTGCACCTTTACATCGAACATCTCACTATTCCTCATCCTTCTTTGTTTCAGCTGCCCACCTCTGGATTTCCCTCCCATTTTATACCAAAGTCTGCTAGACTCAAAAACAAGCTCACTCAATATTTCCTTGGACAACATAACCAAGTTTAAGGTATATTTCTATTATTAATTTATATTTTATACCTTCATCTTCAAGCTATTAGTAGAATAAAGTTATAAGGTTTATTATTATGTTTATTATTATTATATTTTATTATTGTTACTGTTATTTTATAATATTTTGTACTTGTTCGGTGTATACTGTCCAAGGACTATTATGTGCTATTAATTTATAATTCATTTGTTAACATCTGTGTAATTTAACCCTGGAGAAGTGGAGGAGAAGACCTTATAATTGTAACTGCATCAGGTGTAATAAACCAATTTATTATAACATAGGTAGAGTGGTGCGCCACAATCTCCGAGGATTAGTCACTTTTTTTATATTGTGTTGCTTGGGGAATTTCAAACTCATAGATCATAAATTAATTTTCTCAAAACATTGGATGTTTCTCAGCATTTTTTGATACGTTTCTAGCTGTTCAGGTTCTTTAAATTTATCAATATTTATTTTTTATTCCTTGATTTTCGGTTCATTTTTCCATCTATTTATTTTATCGCTATAAATTATTTTAACAAATAGTGGGGAGAGTTTGCTATTGCCCCACGATGAGTTCTAACATCAATTATACTTGAGGCATTCCTCTTGTCTATTTACCCATTGAAGACACATTTAGAGCGCCAGGTAAGTTCACTGGAAACCCATTTAAATCTCCCCAGCGCTACTCCGGCTGCATTGGATTTTAATTCTGAATACCCAGACCATGCATACTGCGTTCTATCACAAATGGATTACAGATAGTTTGTTTACCCCGTTTTTTTCTTTTAGTAATTTGTACTTTTATGAATAGGAAAGGAATGTGGCCTGCCTACAACCCTCTTTCCTGCAATTTAACCGTTATCTATTGTTAGTTTGAAGGCTGTGAAAGTTGACTAATATTTCAAAAACCATCTTTTACTAACATTTCTCGGTCATTATATTTGAAGTAAACACAAATCATATGTTCTAACAGGAGCGGTAAAAAATAATAAAATATATAATACTGCATATTATAAAAATAAATTAAATTAAACATATAAAAGTATAGGCCTATACGTTATCAAATCATAGAAAGTTCTTGCTGTATATCTTCTCAAATTATTATTGATAATGTAAAAAGCAATTTTTCTATAGCACTTTACAAATCTCATCATTACTGGAAAACAAAGCCACAACCTTGTCATGTCGATCTTCTCCTCCCATACCTTTATTGTATTCTAGAATACATTTAGCCTTTATGATTTTTCTTCTTGTTTTCCATCCTTATTCTTCCATAGCTTCTTACTGGTGTCAGTCATGTCGGCATTTTCGTGTTTGGATGATAATAAATAAATGTCTTTCCTACCTTTCCACTTCTATGCTAGAAGTCTCCAACTAGATGATGTTGTTAGTGTTCCTTTTTTTTTTCTCCCCAATTTGATGTTCACTAAATCCATAGGCATATTTCTTCTGTTAGATTTTACTGTCCCTAATATATCTCTCATCTACTCAGCTCTAAAAATAAATTAGGAGAACACAATTATAATGTGTAACCTTCCTCTGCTAATTCTAGAATACACTCTCATCTGCAGTGTTTATTTTAATCATATCCTGAAGAGTACAATTTCTAATATGTTAATCCAAATCCTGCCGTTTTATTCCGTTTAGAGAGTTTGAACTGAACGTGTTTCTAAAAAAGTTAAATTTACAACCATGATATTCGAAAAAATACATTGAAACTACATATATATTTTACTGTAATAAATACCTAAAATATATTATTCTATAAATTATATCTATAATAAACTATACAATATACTAGGACTATATATACGCTTTATATAAACCAGCAACAAATTTTACAGATGGCGAACATAAATTTTTAATCACTAAAGATACAACCAACTTCTTATAGTGTCGGGTTTTAACACGAGTGTAGGTCGTGCTTGAGCTGTTTGGACTTTCTACCTGCTCACGAGGGAGACTCGTTAAAAGTCTCCAATGGGTTAATGTGTGGTCATTCTGATCAGCTGTTAATCCATCAGGTCTCTTTGTGTATGTTTTTCCTAGGAAAACAGGTGGAGCTGATTACCATATTCTTACGGCTGCAAAATGTATGATTCTTTGGCCATTATCATTGGATGATGTATGTAAACTATTGTACCTTTATATATTCTCTCTTGTCCTACTTTGGCATTTAAATCCCCTAATATGATTTTAATATTGTTGGATGGTAAACTGTCATAGGTTCTTTTTAAGTTATGATAAAATTGATCTTTCATATTCTCCTCTGTGGGCGCATGGGTATTGATGATTGATAAATTGAAGAATTTAGTTTTTGGGCGAGTAACACATTAATAGGTTTAAATGCTAATACATTTTTCCTCATTGATTTAGTCACAATAAATACCACTCCAAATTCTCTTTTTCCAGCTTGATTCCCGCTCTGGAATATAGTGTGTGTTTTAGTATCATATTTGTCATTACCCATCCACTTTGTCTCTTGTATAGCTGTTATTTGTATATTATATTGGTGTAATTGCTGTAGAAGAGATTTTAGGCTCCCAGTTTTATAAAGGGTTCTAACATTCCAAATGCCAATTCGTAAGTCCATTTTCCTTTCATTTGGTTGTAGTTGTTGTAGACCATCATTCCGAGGCATGTTGGGTTTCTGAACGTAAGGTAGGGATGTCAACCCCACGCCTAACCTCCATCAATCCTGGGGGGTTGATGATTTTCTGTTGGGGGTTTCTCCCTTAGCTGGTACATCCCAATTTTTAAGCGTTGGGAACTCGCCTTTTCGCCCCTGCAGTTCTTAATATTAACCTGGAGCCACGACGAGGACATGGTGCATTGTGCTGGGCAGGAATAGCTTTTCTCAGGTTTTATTATTGTGCACACTCCTGAGGCCACATATTGCCCCAAGCATCAGCTCCTACTGCTGATTTTTCCACTTCACCATTTTTGACATTTCTAAGATGTTCTTTGACCCTTGTTTTCAAATTTTTTTTTATTTTTCCTATGTAAATTTTGTCACAATCCCTGCATTTAATCTGGTAAATTCTTGATATATTTTCTTCTTCAATTTTATAATTTTTGTTGGTTTTAATTATTGTGTTGAGGTTATATTCATTCTTCAGTGAAACTTTATGTTTTATATTTGAAGGGAAAAAATATAGGCTCAGACTGGGGGTTTGAACCCAGGACCTTTCGCATTCTACACGAATGCTCTACCAATTGAGCTACCTGAGAAACTCTAGTCTAAATGCAAATGTTTCTCTTATATACGCTGTTAATTCCCACGCACCAAAATGCTTCTATCTTGAAATGGTCGCTTCTTATCAAGAAGTCTTTTAATTGGGAATTTTACATTACATTATAAAGCCAATATGGCTTCTTTCAATGCTTTTATTATTCATTTCATACATCTCAATGATGGATAAATTATATTTGAAAAGAAAAATATATGTTCAGACCGGAGTTTGAACCTAGAACCATTTTTTATAAGAATTAGGCATGAAAAATCCAATAATAGCTGAAAATAGGTTCCAAAAATTATGCAGTGAAAACAAAAAAAAAAGTCAATCGTGCAGGAACTGCATAAATAAGTGAATTGTTCAGCAAGTTGAATTTACTGAATGTAATGTCAACCCTCAAATTGGACAAACTTAAACCAACTTATTAAATTAATATTGGGAAGCTAAAGCTATTACTATGATAGAAATAAGTAAATTAATGAACACAATTAAATTATTGTAAATCAATGGTAAAGAGAAAAATTTTTGCCTGAACCGGGAATCGAACCCCGAACCTTTAGCTTTCCGTGCTAATGCTCAGACCACCGAGCTAATCCAGGCTTCATTCCCATCCAAGCAAGAATCCTTCCTTTACCTTTACTCTACTGGCCCCACATTCAATTGCAATCTTCATGTCTTCTTCAGGTAGAAGCCATTCATTGTGAATGATGATTCATTGCAATTGAATGTGGGGCCAGTAGAGTAAAGGTAAAGGAAGGATTCTTGCTTGGATGGGAATGAAGCCTGGATTAGCTCGGTGGTCTGAGCATTAGCACGGAAAGCTAAAGGTTCGGGGTTCGATTCCCGGTTCAGGTAAAAATTTTTCTCTTTACCATTGATTAAACCAACTTATTTAGACGTATCAAACTGCAGTGAAAACAATTATAAGTTATTATCTTTTGCATATTCTTGTACAATTTTATGTAAATTTAAATAATTTCCATTGATAAGAATTAAATGAATCGTGATTTGTTCTTACCTCATACTTCTATGTTTTTTTAAACACAGCACTGCAGTATCGGCAACCCATTGTCGCCATCGTCAGCTGTGTTTAAAAAAACATAGAAGTATGAGGTAAGAAGAAATCACGATTCATTTAATTATTATTAATTGAACCTCATAATGTTAAAAATTCCCAAATTTAATATATAAATTTCCATTGATTTATTTTTCCATTATCATCATCCTCTTATTGTGTCCTCATTTCAGAAGGTCGATTCTAAATATGCCTCCAACCATCTCTATCTTCCCATGCTTTGCATTTTTGCAGTCGTATCCTCTCTCTTGTAGACTTTTCTTCACCTGGTTAATCCACCTTTGTCGTGGTTGTTTTCCTTGTATCTTGAGATTTAACAGTCTTTCCTTTTACATTCTTTTTAAATGTCCAAACCATTACTTTCTTAAAAACATTAAATAAATTAAACTACTGTATCTTGTAAGACACACTGTCAATTAAAGTGTTAATTAAATTGTATGGTATATATTGTGACAAAACAAACATGGCGGTTTTTAGAGTGATTGGGTTTGAGACAAACCACCCGTTGTATTGCTGATGATTGGAGAATGTCGTCATTTTATTTCAATAAGGGTATACTGAGTTTGAAAAATTGGAAATGCGACCACTAGATCACTTTTTAAATTTTCATTTGAGGTGAACTACTATACTTAATGGCCTAATTTTGCTGGTTAATGAGCTTGTCCTTATTTTTTTGAAAATTAATTGCACATTTGTCGAGTTTTGTTCCGATAACACAAAAATTACAGCTGCTGGATTGTTAACAGCACACAAATATATACATAAGTGAGTATAAAGAAAGATGTCTTCAAAATTGTGAAAAATGAATTTTCTTGCTAGAAAGAGTGACACTTTTTTTTCTGTGCCATAAAAAAATAAAATATAGATAACAGAGTAATAACTTATAGTGACAATGTATATTTCATGGTAACTCATAATTTTACATTCTTGCTGGTGTAAAAATATATAATGGGATGGAGATATCTCTCTTTACACACCCACTCGACATACAGGGTGGTCATAAAGTCTCGAACCATTTTCAAGAAATAATGAACTCAGTTTGATGATTTTTATGTGTGTTTATTGTCAAGGTATGTATACATGTTTATCATATTTCAACATGGCCTCCGTCCATTTCGAAGCATTGTTCCATTCGTTTGAGAGTAGCCCGAAAGATGTTTTGAAGCATAGCTGGTGGAATAGCCGTCACTGGATTGCGAATTTGAGTCCTAAGATCCTGGAGATCCCTTACCTTTGTCTTTTACACCTTCCCCTTTATGAATCCCCAAGCAAAGAAGTCCAGGGGCCATTCTGGTGTAGCTGTGGTTCGAGGAATAACTTGAGCATGTCAAGGTAATTGTTGCCATTAATTGTCTGTTCTGTGAACATGAAGGGTCCATACACTGTGGTCTTTGTAATTCCGAGTCATACGTTCACTTTCAATGTGTTTTGGTACCCTATATTCAGGTGTTATGTTTATTAGCTGTGCCACAGATGTGGAACGTGGCCTCGTCACTGAACAGGATGTGATCCATAAGGTCCTCATTGTGTGCAGCCGCTATCAAATCATAACACTCAGCCTGACGAGCTGCGTAATCTTCTGCATCTAATTTGTGGAGCACCTGAATATGGTACCATTTATGTGGCACAAATGGGGAATGAAAGGCGTGCATGGAAGCTACTTGTAGCAAAACCAGAGGGAAAACACCAAGTTGGTAGACAAAGAATGAGGTGGGAGAATAACATTAACTATGATTTGAAGGAAGTAGTTTTTACAGGGGATGATTGGAAAACATTAGCTCAGGATAGGGATGTATGGAGAGCTTTTGTCCGTGCAGCCATGAAGCTACAGGTTCGATAGTGCTAGTGAGTTAGTTTGGTATGTGTATGCACTCGTGGCTGGGCAAGTTTACTCATGTGCTTCACTTCCCCAACTAGGCACTGTTTCCTCTTGTCTGAGGCTGTGTTCTTGGAGACTGGCCTCTGTCTCTTTCTAACCATCTATCGTATAAAATGCCTGTGATGGAGCCATTTTGCATCTCTGGGAGAAAAGCTGCCAAATTGTAAAGTGCTTGTGATAGTTTTTTTTATTGTTATGAACAATCAAATATCTTTGTAAGAAGTGAAGTGCACTATTTGTTGCACATTTGAACCGTACTTTCATTATAAAAACATTGTGTACTGATTCCATGGAGACACAAAAAAGCTGATATTAAACTTGAAATGCATCGTATTGGAATGAACTAACTACTTTAATATATTTAGTTACCAGAGGACGGGGCTTTAAGAGAACATTAACTTGTTCTTTGACCCAAACAAACCACCCTGAAGCTATTGAGACTGTTCTCATTCTTGAAAAATGTTTACAGATCGTCACTGATCCTATCTAGTAGACACCAGAAATGAACAAGACCACCATTTGTATATATATAATGGCATGGCTCTGTGCATCATCTGTATATAGATTTCAAAAGGCATACAATTCAATTAAGAGTGAAAGTTATACAGTATCCTGCTGGAGTTCGGAATTCCTAAAAAGTTGTACTTTGAAAATACAATAGGAAGAAACATTATGAGGTTTTATTTACTCGTAATAAATAAGTTTGGTCTGTATTATTCTTACCACATATGGTTGTTCCTATTTAGACATATGTTTCAAGGCATGTTCGCCCCATCATATGTCTAATAGAAACAATCATATGAGGTAAGAATAATATAGACCAAACTTATTTATTTATTTATAAAGTTATACTTAATTGGATGTGTCTAAATGGCAAAAAGAGAAGGGTGTATGTAGACAAACAGTTTTTGGACACTTTTGAAATTCACAGTGTGTTAAAGCTAGGAAATGCACTATCTCCTCTACTATTTAATTTTGTACTAGAGCATGCCATAAAATAGTTAGACGATGAAGAAGGCCTATAACTCAATGGTATTAATAAGCTGTTATTTTATGCTGATGGTGTAGTATTATTGGGTGATAGTGAGGAGATACTAAAGGACAATACGCACACTATTAAGTAACACTAAGAAATTGGGACTGGAAGTAAACATCACAATAAACTAAATGTATTTTCATATACATAGAAATACATTAAATAATGGAAATGGACAGTTAATGACATGTGAGGGAAATTGTGAGGAAGTGGCTGAATTTAAATATGTGGGAACAATAGGTACAATTTGGAATGAGATGCAGAAATAAATTAAACATAGGCTCAAATCTGATAATGCATTAGAGACACTTGTCGTCCCAACTTCTCTCAAAAATATTAAACTGGAAATATATAAAACAATAAATTATTCTCCCAATTTTATTATATGGATGTGAAACATGGACTCTTACTTAATGGGAGGAAACAAGATGACGAGTGTTTGAGAACTAATTTCTCAGCAAATTTTTTGGGCAAAAGAGAGATGAACAGACAGGTGAATGGAGGAAAGTAACAGTGAACTGCATGATCTTTATAGGAAGCCAGATATAATAAAAACAGTGAAGTCTCGTAGACTTGATGGGCAGGACATGTGACACAAATGGGGAATGAAAGAAGGGCATGGAAGACCAAGAATGAGGTGGAAGATTAACGTTAACCATGATTTGAAGTAGTAGAGTATACAGGGGATGATTGAAAAAAAAAAATATTAGCTCAGGATAGGGATCCGTGGAGAGCTTATGACCTTAGCGGCCATGAACCTACGGGTTCAATGGTGCCAATGAGTTAATGTTGTGTTAAATCACGTGGCTTTGAGTTGGAGTTATGTTGTTTTTTATGCCTGGCTGTAAACAGGTGGCAAGTTCAAGGTCAAGGCTTTGCATGCCCAGGCAAGTGCACTCGCGCAGAGGCAACGCCCGCTTGCTTCTAGTGTGCGAGTGAGATAGTTGCATTTCGGAAAGAAATGGCTTCTCTTCCCGGGTGAGACTACTCGATCATGCCATGTAACAGAATTCACGATTTTTGAGGTAATATGTCCTTATTAATTGATTTATAATTTCGTTATTGAAATTGTACAAGTTTACAATTATCAAAATGCATATTTAACAATCATAGCTTGCAAGTATAGCTTAAATTTGTATGATATTAATGTTGGCATTAAATTATATACCGGCACCGATATTTTAGTTTATTTACGTGGGTTTTGCAATTCATATTTTGATATGTAGATTATTTTAGAAATAGGAATCATTCCTAATTATTTAATTTTATTACACTCATTTTTTTATGGGGAATGGATTTATTAGTGAAGATCAGTTGATTCACAATAAAATCAATAACTTATATTTCAGTGTTGATGCGAAATTTTGTCGGTTTTGAGAAAGGTGCTGTATTTTTAAAGAGGTTTTGGATAAATGAAGGAAAGATATTACTGGGCTTTTAATTGTATGTTTGTTGCAATTTTAAATGCTGTGTTTTTTTTTGTAATCGTAATTTTGATAGTCAATTTTTCTTGAATCGTTTACGTATATTTTAGACAAATATCTTAAAGTAAGAACATTTGAAGAGTTTATGGCAAAATATTTAGCAAATACATTAAATTTGAAAAAATGTATATACATATATTTTTTTATTCATCTGATGGTTAGGGATATAATAATAGAAGTTGGATTTTATAAAATATTTTCAGACGCCATTTAATTTAGCCCATCTATGTACGTCCATCATATGTCTTACGGTCCATCTTTAAATTAAATCGAAGATTTGATTAGTTTAATTAACTATGAAAATTTTTTTGATGATTTTATGCATTGATTTATAAAGTAAAATTCTAAAATTATGCAATTCATTGCCCTTTGAACATTTAAGAGTGCAATTTTTTTTGTTCCAATGCATTTTATACATGTTTTTGACCATTGTTACCATAGAGAACGAAATTGTTACAGGCGCCAATCCCCAAAGTGGCGCTCGAAGATATCTTTTGGACTTCAATTAAATGATTAGTAGAATCAACAATAAATGCATTCAGGTATGTTCCCAGCAAGTTAATAAAATGTAATAAATTTTGTAATATAATTATTTTAATAAATTAAATAACGTAAGTGTTTGAATCCAGTAAAGGAAGCGCTTCGAATGTTGTGTTAAATGACGTTATATATACGAGCACCAAGATCATGAACTCGCACATTACAGTTTTAATAGTAAAATAATATGAAGGATTATAATATTTTCAATTTGTGTCCAACTCAGGGTCGAGGTTTGAAATGAGATAATATTAATATAAAGGAGCACTCAGAAGAGCATTAGTTTCGAAAGTTTTACGTTCTTTTCCACTGATCACTTGTATTCACTCTTTTCTGTATTCATTAATTGATTTTGTTCTGTTTTTATACTCTGTGATATGATAAAGTTTACACTTATCATCGCACAGTGCACATCTGCAGTCTTCAGTTGGCTGGTGGAATTTTTTATTTTCGCAGACCTTGTGATGAAAGCCATGTATCACTAGTCTGGTTACAACGTGTCTCAGTGACTGACATTCCCTTGTCCAGTTTCTGTCTGTCATGGCACTGGAGTTGTAAAATTCCTCATTTATTTCCTTCCGTTTCTGTTTCCTCACTTTTACTGCTTTTTGATATGGTTCTGTAGATGGTAGGAGGTATGCTATCCTGATGTCTTCTGTGAAATATGTTTTTCGCATAAGTTCATAAATTAATCTGGATGGTGCTGTTTTTTCAGTTCCAGTGATTCTCTTCATGAAGCTTGCTTTCACTTTTTCTATTTTGTTGAGGTCACTGATTGTTAATTTCTGCCATATGATCTCGATTCCGTATGTAACTATGGGGGCTATCGTTGTGTGGAAAAGTGTCATTGCAGTGTCTGTTGTTAGTTTTGTAAGGTTCTTGATGTTGCAGATCGCTTTTATTGCTGCTGCTGTTCTGTCTTGGACGTGTATGTCGCTGTGGTCTGCATGGTGATACCTAGATATTTGTATCTGTTGACTGTCTTTAGAGGACTTCCTGCCAGTGTGTTGGTATCTTCTACTGCTATCCTTCCCCCTTTTCTGAACGTCATATGAACTGTCTTGTCCTCATTTACTGCAAGTCGATTTTGGTGTGCACATTCTTCTAATTTATTCACTATTTCCTGCAGTTATGCTTTATTTTGGGATCCAATCATCATGTCATCTGCATACATGATTATAGTTGTTTAATCGCCTTCTATTATATTTTGGCAGTCTGCTGTGAGGATGTTGAATAGTGTAGGGCTGATGGGGTCCCCTTGTAATACCCCATTTGTTTGCTTGATGATTTCTCCGGTTTCGACGTCATTTTTTATTCTTATGTAGTTATATTTCATGATGTTCTCTATTGTTTTTATCAGTGGGTGTGTTTCTCCAATCATCATCTTCAGCTTCTCTATTAGATTTTTTCTGTTCACCAGGTCGAAGGCTTTCTGAAAATCTACGAATATCGTCTAGAATTTTCCTTTCGGGTGTCTTAGCGCTTCATCTATTTGTTCACATAAGCATGCTACGGCTTGTAGTGTTCCTCTTCCTTTCCGAAAACCGAACTGGCATTCGGGTATCAGATGATCGACTTCGGCCTGTAGTCTGTTGCTGAGGATTTTGGTGAATATTTTAAAGATCGTGTTTTCTAATACGATTCCTCTATACGAGTCTGGATTTTCTTTTTCTCCTTTTCCCCTATACAAAATTTTCATTGAGGATTCCCTCCAATTTTCCGGTATTTGTCCGATTTCTAAGCATTTATTCATTAAATCAGTCCAGAGGTTTTGCAAGATTTCTACGGATTCTTTTACATGTTCTATGTATATATATATATATATATATAGTCTGGGCCCGCATCTCCCCTATTTTTCCCCGAAAGGAAGGCATTTCTTAATTCTGAGGTACTTATGCGAATTGGGCAATTTGAAATGAGATGAAACCCCCTTACATTAAGAGGGTACCTGCCGACTACGCACAAGGTGAGTATAGAAAAATTGTGGAATGAAATTTTGTTGCAGAAACGCAGAGAAAAATCTCTCATCTAGTTCTGTTTCATTCACCACGAAATTCACATGGAGTTACCGAGACTCGATCTCAAGACCGCAGCGGTGAAAGACATTTTTAATAATTATATAAAATAATACGAAATAATATAAAAATAAAATTATATTAAATTTAATAATGAATAAAAAATAGCAAAATGTTATAAGAAATATGATAATTAATAAAAATATTGGCTGAAGTTTTCATTAAGTGCATTGAGAAATTTTTCTAAGTCCCAGACAGACACCTCGTACTTGTGCCAACAGGGTTTTATTTTAAAATTATTTCCCACCATTTACAATGAATTTTACATTTCTTCTAATGATTATTTCAATGTATTTTTCTCTTTAACTACATGATTAAAATATAAAATTATGGAATATTCACCTGAAAGGTCCGTCTTAATTAAGTTGGGGAGACGGACCTATCAGGTGAATATTCTATAATTTTATACTTTAATTTTGAATAATACCTGAACGGAACATAACATGAATCTTAAAAAAAGTTGACTATACATAACATGGAGAGGTGGCAGCCATATTGATTTTAACACATGTTCCAGTACAGCCAACATAGAGTATGTACTTCAGAATTTTATAACTTACTATTTATTTTTGGGCGGTGCATTCTTTCACAGGTTAGAGTGCTTAAATTGCATTAGGTTAGCTTTTAGGTTGGTCTTTCATAAGTTAAAGTAATTAAATTTTATTAGGTTAGCTTTTAAGTTTGTTAAATACTGTGTATATGTTTGCTGCATCATGCGATTCCATAGTGTAAACCGCTTTGCATTTATTGGCGCATGCACATTGTGTCTGCTGGAATTTCTCACTGCGTTTATTGGAAACTTTATCCAAAATATTAAGTAATTAAAGTAATAAAGTGGTCTGAGGTTTTGCATTTGTCTGTCACAATTTTCCATGAGACAGTCTTATGCCACTGTCACACTAAACAATTATTTCTGGCCATTTATAATAACGTTTCATACTATTTTAAAAATTTTATAAACTTTTTTTAACGATTTTTAAATATTTGTAAATTATGCAAATATTTTGAATCGAGTTCTACAGATGCACAAATGCTTATTGAAACATCCACTAGATGGTTCTCAAATCAGTGTTACCAACATTTTCAAATATTTCCAAACCATATTTCAAGAAATTAACTTCATTTTGTTAGATTATAATACTTACAGCAAATGTTGCCGATGCTGTGGATTATGGAATTCTTTGGCTATAAATGAATTATTAAAATTCCACATAAAACTATATACCTAATTTGTCAAAAATCGTTAATTTCTTTTTTAGTATGCTAACTTAGTCCACTGCTGTGGCTCCTGGATGAGATTTTTTCGGGGTTTTTACTCACTATTTGAAATAAATGGAAAAGATAGAAGCAAAGGCTTCATAGCATTTGGTGGGCGGAAATTACAACGTATATAGAGAAAGATTGCATTTAGATCGGTACTTGCTCAGGTAGCTCAGATGGTAGAGCACTTGGTCTAGAGAACCAAGAACCTCGGGTTCAAGTCCCGGTCTAAGCACATAATTTTTCTCTTCAAATATGATTTATCCATCATTGAGATGTATGAAATTAAAATAACATTTTTACCAGGTTTGGTTTAATGCTTGTGCTATCTAAGCATCTCTGTTCGAACACAGATTTTTCTCTCTCTTATAATATCCTATTTGCCAATAGCGTGACTCTGTTCATTTCCAAATAAATTTGTTTGATTTTTTTAGGAGGGCTGCCTGGCTAAACATCTCCATCCCGCCTTATGTCTCTAAGCATGCCGCCACACTGTGCTACCATGCCAGCCTCTTGATGCATACATAAATGGCTGCATCCTTCCCTCCCTGTGCCTATGCAAGTCACTGCTACTTTCTAAGCCTGACTTCCGTCCATGCCAGTACGGAGGCTATGTGTGCCAAGTAACCATGCATACCTGATCATCCACCTCTGTTTTCATCTTTGCTTCTTCCTGTTCAACAGCTCACCCACCATTGTCTCCTTTTTTACTGTGTCTGTCTTAATTAGTTGAGTGTGCACTTGTTAAATTTTTTAGGATCCAATTCATGCCTTCGTACCATTACCGACTGTTGTCTTTGTCTATTTCCTTCCTTCCTTGTCTGTGCACGTGCTGCAAGTGACTGGAGCCTGTAGTCTAAGCCGGTCCTATCTGAGCCATTGGGCCAGAAGATAAAACGGACTGTGTGGGTGCTTCCAGGATCTTCAAGTTCATAAGCTATATGGGCCAGGCAATCATTCATGCCATTTCATGGCATTGTCTTCTTTTTTTAATGTGCCTATCTTAATTAGTTGAGTGTGCATTTGTTAATTTTTTTTAGGATCCAATTCATGCCTTCGTACCCATTACCGACTGTTGTCTTTGTCTATTTCCTTCCTTGTCTGTGCACGTGCTGCGAGTGACTGGAGCCTGGTAGTCTAAGCCGGTCCTATCTGAGCCATTGGGCTAGAAGATAAAACGGACTGTGTGGGTGCTTCCAGGATCTTCAAGTCCATAAGCTATATGGGCCAGGCTATCATTCATGCCATTTCATGGCATTGTCATCTTTTTTTAATGTGCCTATCTTAATTAGGTGAGTGTGCATTTGTTAATTTTTTTAGGATCCCATTCATGCCTTCGTACGCATTACCGTCTACTGTCTTTGTCTATTTCCTTCCTTGTCTGTGCACGTGCTGCGGGTGACTGGAGCCTGGTAGTCTAAGCCGGTCCTATCTGAGCCATTGGGCTAGAAGATAAACGGACTGTGTGGGTGCTTCCAGGATCTGCCAGTCCACATGCTATATGGGCCAGGCAATCATTCATGCCATTTCTCCCACCATCGTCTTCTTTTTTAATGTGCCTGTCTTAATTAGTTGAGTGTGCATTTGTTAAATTTTTTAGGATCCCATTCATGCCTTCGTACGCATTACCGTCTACTGTCTTTGTCTATTTCCTTCCTTGTCTGTGCACGTGCTGCGGGTGACTGGAGCCTGGTAGTCTAAGCCGGTCCTATCTGAGCCATTGGGCTAGAAGATAAAACGGACTGTGTGGGTGCTTCCAGGATTTGCAAGTCCATAAGCTATATGGGCCAGGCTATCTTTCATTGCTTTTCATCCGCCATTGTCTTCTTTTTTAATGTGCCTATCTTAATTTGTAGAGTGTGCATTTGTTAAAATTTGTAAGTTCCCATTCATGCCTTCGTACCCATTACCATCTGTCGTCTTTGTCTATTTTCTTCCTTCCTTGTCTGTGCACGTGCTGCGAGTGACTGGATCCTTGGTAGTCTAAGCCGGTCCTATCTGAGCCATTGGGCTAGAAGATAAACAGACTGTGTGGGTGCTTGCATGATCTGCGAGGCCACAAGCTGTATGGGCCAGGCTATCATTCGTGAGATTTCACCACCGTTGTCATATTAATATGCTTATGTTCATTCGTAGACTGTGCATGTGCTAATTGTATTAGGTTTTAGGTTTCCATGCATACCTGCTGAGCCAGGACTTCCTGTTGGCATGCTACATGTGTTGTTTTCTAGACATACCTGCTCAGCTTGAACTGTTTTATCTTCTAAGGGCTGTCTTGCTTTTTTGTTTATGCACATTCTGCCTGTTATAATTTTGTTTTTACCTGTACTTGTCCCTCTCTGCCTTGGTTTTGTATTTGTACATTGGCTTGCCTATGCCTGTTTTTGTCTTTCTTTTTATGTGTGCGTGCCTATCCCTGATTGCCTTGCTTTTATATATGTCTGCATGTATCTTGCTTCTGTACCACCTGTTTCAATGTATCCTTGTATATTCTTCTGCCTATCTGCATATACCTTTTCTTCCTGTACATCCCTCTGCTTGTCTACGTATCCCTGTTCCTCTTTCTGCTTGTACATCCCTCTGCATGTCTACATATCCCTGTCGCTCTTCCTGCCTGTCTGCATATTTCTGTTCCTGCCTTTACATCTATCTGTCTGTCTGCATATCCCTTCCCTGTTTCTGCCTGCCAGTCAGTGTCAACATCTGCCAGTCAAGATCAACATCTTCAGTCACAGATGACATCTGTCAGCCAGTGCAAACATCTGCCAGCCACTGTCTACATCTGCCGAAATGTGCCAGCTGGTGCTGACATCTGCCAGCCAGTGCCAACATGTGCCACCTAGTGTCGTCACCTGCCAAAATCTGCCAGCCAGTGCAGGCATCTGTCAGATGGTGCCAACATCTGCCAGTCTGTGCCGATATCTGCCGGCCAATGTCGATATCTGCCAGTCAGTATCAATGTCTGCCAGTACTACATGCATTATCAACATATGTACTGTAGAGTAGTTAGGAATTTAATCCAGACAACTGGTGCACACCACCACAACTTCTAACCGTAAGATTGAAATTTTCAATCATACTGGCTATTAAACCTGGGCCTGCCAGTCAGGAGACAGGCATGATACCATGTGAACTAGTATTGCAGAAATACGTAATTGCAACAAATGAAGACTTTTACAACCGTGGTCAAAAGTCTCTGTTGTGGTCAGACATTTTGTTTCCACTTACAGGAGACATCTTCAGTGGCTGAGTAGGTACCTTACTAGAGGCTTTTGCCGGCGAGTCTGCAGTGAGTAACTTACTGAGCCAGTGAAGATGTCTGCCGAAACATTTGGCTGCAACAGCGATTGTCAACTACAGCTAATACTGCGAAGTTGGTAATTGTTGACATCAACCAATCCAGGCTTTGGTATAAATCAGCCAATTCTAATTTTTGTCTTTCACAGGTCCAATACCTTTATTTTCGATGTTCTTATTATTAATTTCATACATCTCAATGATGGATAAATCATATTTGAAGAGAAAAATTATACGCTCAGACCGGGACTTGAACCCGGGACCCTTGGTTTTCTAGTCCAAGTGCTCTACCATTTGAGGTACCTGAGCAAGTACCGATCTAAACGCAACTTTTTCTCTATAAACGTTGTAATTCCCGCCCACCAAATGCTTTGAAGCCTTTTGCTTCTATCTTTGCAAATGGCGGCTCCTATATTAAGAAGACATATTTGGGAATTATACATTACATTATAAATGCCAGTACGGCTTTTTTTTCGATGTTCTTATTATTAATTTCATACATCTCAATGATGGATAAATCATATTTGAAGAGAAAAATTATACGCTCAGACCGGGACTTGAACCCGGGACCCTTGGTTTTCTAGTCCAAGTGCTCTACCATTTGAGCTACCTGAGCAAGTACCGATCTAAACACAAATTTTTCTCTATATACGTTGTAATTCCCGCCCACCAAATGCTTTGAAGCCTTTTGCTTCTATCTTTGCAAATGGCGGCTCCTACATTTGGTGGGCAGGAATTACAACGTATATAGAGAAAAATTTGCGTTTAGATCGGTACTTGCTCAGGTAGCTCAAATGGTAGAGCACTTGGACTAGAAAACCAAGGGTCCCGGGTTCAAGTCCCGGTCTGAGCGTATATTTTTTCTCTTCAAATATGATTTAACCTTTATTTTCTGTTTGTTTATTTGTAATTTACATTTCTTATTCGGGGCCCAAGTCTCACTGCCGTGTATATAAATATTAACATCCTTTTCACAGTGTTTCTTTCTAAACTTCGTGGCTTGATTAAACAGATAAAAAGTTTTAGCTGTCAAACATTTGACTTCATGTATCCATCCATATCCATAGTAATTCTGCCAGAGGGCAGGTCTTTCACTGCAATCATAGCATTTTCATGCTAAGCTTTGCAGCTTTACTAGGGAATTATAGGTGTGGTAGCTTTCAGTTGCTTTCCACACCGGTGAAGGATGATGATGATGATTATGGTCGGATGATTTTCTGGGACCATTGGACCCTAAGCTTTCGTGACATTTGTCTCTCTATTTTATTATTTTTTTGAATCTCCAATAATATGAACCCTATTTCACCATCCGGTATGTTAGGGTTTTAGTTACAATACAATTAATTATTTACAATAATTTCGAGTATGGTTAATTTCTAGCGTTACATAATAACGTAATATGAACAAATAAATAAATTAATTAACAAACCCAAGAAAAATGGCACTGTACATCAACTATATGTAGACTTCAAAAAAGCATAGGATTAAATTAAGAGAGAGAAGTTATATAGTATCCTGCTGGAGTTCAGAATTCCTAAAAAGTTAGATAGACTTATACGAATGTGTCTAAATGGCACAAAGAGTAGGGTGCGGGTAGGCAAACAGTTTCCGGACACTTTTGAAATCCAGAATGGGTTGAAACAAGGAGATGCACTATCTCCTCTACTATTTAATTTTGTACTAGAGCATGCCATCAAATCTTTAGAGGATGAGGAAGGATTACAACTCAATGGTATTAATAAGCTGTTAGTTTATGCTGATGATGTAGTATTATTGGCAATTAGCTAGGAGATACTATAGGACAACACGCACACACTATTGAGTAACACTAAGGAATTAGGACTGGAAGTAAATATCAATAAAACTAAATATATGGTCACATGTAGAAATACATTATATAATGAAAACGGACAGCTAATGACAAATGAGGGAAATTTTGAGGAAGTGGCTGAATTCAAATATCTAGGAACAATAATCACAAATAGGAATGAGATGCACAAAGAAATTAAACATAGGCTCAATTTTGGAAATGCGTGCCTATTATGTATTGCAGAGATTCTTGATGTCCCAACTCCTTTCAAAAAACGTTAAACTGAAAATATATAAAACTATTATTCTACCAGTTGTATTATATGTGTGTGAAACATGGACTCTTACTTTAAGGGAGGAAATGAGATTACGAGTATTTGAGAATAAAGTTTTTAGGAAAATGTTTGGACCAAAGAGAGATGAACAGACAGGAATGGAGAAGACTACATAACAATGAACTACATGGTTTTTATAGGAAGCCAGATATAATAAGAACAGCTAAGTCTCGTAGACTGCGATGGGCAGGACATGTTGCACGTATGGGGAATGAAAGACGTGCATGGAAGCTTCCTGTAGGAAAGCCAGAGGGAAAACACCCAGTTGGTAGACCAAGAATGAGGTGGGAGAATAACATTAACTATGATTTGAGGGAAGTAGATTATACAGGGAATGATTGGAAAGCATTAGCTCAGGATAGTATTGTATGGAGGAAAGGAGATAAAACTGATTGCAGCAACTACAGGGGCATCTCATTACTTTCAACTTCGTACAAAATTCTAACAAATATATTAGTAAGCAGACTTACTCCCTATATTGATGACATTCTAGGAGATCATCAATGTGCATTTAGAAGAAACAGGTCTACAACAGATCAGATTTTCAGTATAAGACAGATTTTAGAGCAGAAATGGGAATATAATGGTACTGTACATCAACTATATGTAGACTTCAAAAAAGCATATGATTCAATGCACGTTATATAGTATCCTGCTGGAGTTCGGAATTCCTAAAAAAGTTGGTTAGACTTATACGAATGTGTCTAAATGGCTCAAAGAGTAGGGTGCGTGTAGGCAAACAGTTTTCAGACACTTTTGAAATCCAGAATGGGTTGAAGCAAGGAGATGCACTATCTCCTCTACTATTTAATTTTGTACTAGAGCATGCCATTAAATCTTTAGAGAATGAGGAAGGCTTACAACTCAATGGTATTAATAAGCTGTTAGTTTATGCTGATGATGTAGTACTACTGGCCGATAGCGAGGAGATACTAAAGGCCAACACGCACACACTATTGAGTAACACTAAGAAATTAGGACTGGAAGTAAATATCAGTAAAACTAAATATATGGTCACACGTAGAAATTCAGTATATAATGGAAATGGACAGCTAATGACGGATGAGGGAGGTTTTGAGGAGGTGGCTGAATTCAAATACCTAGGAACAATAATCACAAATAGGAATGAGATGCACAAAGAAATTAAACATAGGCTCAATTCTGGAAATGCATGCTATTATGCATTGCAGAGACTTTTGATGTACCAACTCCTTTCAAAAAACGTTAAGCTGAAAATATATAAAACTATTATTCTACCTGTTATATTATATGGGTGCGAAACATGGACTCTTACTTTAAGGGAGGAAAGGAGATTACGAGTATTTGAGAATAAAGTTCTTAGGACAATTTTTGGACCAAAGAGAGATGACCAGACAGGTGAATGGAGAAGACTACATAACAATGAACTACATGGTCTTTATATGAAGCCAGATATAATAAGAACAGTTAAGTCTCGTAGACTGCGATGGGCAGGAGATGTTGCACGTATGGGGAATGAAAGACGTGCATGGAAGCTTCTTGTAGGAAAGCCAGGGGGAAAACGCCCAGTTGGTAGACCAATAATGAGGTGGGAGAACAACATTAACTATGATTTGAGGGAAGTAGATTATACAGGGAATGATTGGAAAGCATTAGCTCAGGATAGGGATGAATGGAGAGCTTATGTCCGTGCGGCGATGAACCTACGGGTTCGATAGTGCCAGTGAGTAAGTAAGTAAGTGATGTATGGAGAGTTTATGTCTGTACGGTCATGAACCTATGGGTTTGATAGTGCCAGTGAGTTAGTGAAATGAAGTCAATTACTTTTGTTCCCTAGGAAAGTAAGTTGAGCTATTTCATGCCGATGTCAAGGCCTCTCTGGCAAATTCAACTTACTTCCCTAAAAACAGAATGGTAATTAGATCATAGGAGTGAACAAATAAAAAATTGTATTGTATGCGACTATTCCACTCGGCATGCTGGAAGTCGAACCCAGAGTAGACATAGTCCCACACCACAGCTGCTAACGTAGTTTGACATTTCATGTAAACAATGGTAACTGGTTGATATGTTGGCACTAATTGATGTCCGAAGAATAAAAAGCCAAAGTTGTAAAAAGAAAAACTGAGATTTTTTATAAAAGAACTGTAAGAAAAAAAACTTTACAAAATGAAGTGGGCAAAGAAATTGCTGTCATTTTCGAAAAAATCAAACTATATAAAAAATTGAGTGAAGTAATTTTAATGTGAGAATGTTTGCAATGTTTTCTCTTGACATAGTTCATGTTCAATTAAAGGAAAATTTATTTTGCTATTCTTATTTTATACCTTGTAAAAATAAATTTTATGTTTTTATTGATTAATTTTTTTATTAGGAAGTGATTTGTCATCAGAGGTTCCTGGCTAGAGCATCTTCTTCCCTCAAATCTCTAGCTTCCATACTTCTCCTCACTCCATCTATCCAATGTTCTCTAGGTCTGCCTCTTCCATTCTTATGAGGTGTGCATACCATTTCAAATGTTTTTCTTCTATTTTTTTTTTTTCCAATATGCTTTTTCTAACTTGCGTAATTTCCCTTATTGTGATGTTTCTGACTTTATCCCTTCTTGAAATTCTTGTCGATCGCTTCCAAAAATCCATTTCTACTGCTAACAGCTTGATGACTTGTTATTGCTTACATATATTAAAAAAAGAATTAAAATTAGGTTTACTAGAATTAATTTAATCTAGCACTATAAATTTGGGAATTATTCTTTGATGGCATGAAAAACCAGGAAAGAGTCAAGAATTTAATATTTGTAATTCACTGCACATGTTCTGGGACTAATATACGCCCATGATCAATAATTACAAACAGGAATGAGGTAAACATTAAAATTAAACTTAGGCTAAATTCTGAAAATGTATGCTCTTATGCATTACAGGGGCTCTTGTCGTCCCAACTCCTTTCAAAAAACATTAAACTGAAAATATATAAAACTGTTATACTCCAGTTTTATGAATGCAAAACATGGATTTTAACTTTAAGGGAGGAGAAAAAATACATGTATTTGAGAATAAAGTTCTTAGCAAGATGAACAGACAGGCGAATGGAGAAGACTACATAACAGTGAGTACATATAAGAAACCACATATAATAAGAATGGGTTTGATAGTGCCAGTGAGTTATTGCTAGGAATGCAAATATTTTGTTAGCCCAATATTAAATTGTGTGTGTTATTCTCTAAACAAACTGCAATAATTATTTAAAAGAAAATTATATTTATTTGTGAGAAATGTTTTATTTTTAAGAAATAGGCCCCTACATTTTATTTTAGTGTTTTCATTTACGATGTACGGACGTTAGCATCTTTTAAAATAAATGTAATAATTTGCAATTGCTCTATCCTTGGCTTGATCATTACCCCGTGGTACTTGTTTCTCATACACTTATCATGATAATAATTAATATTCTCAACTCAGGGTCGGGCCGAGGGATGAGATGATAAGAAGCCCCTATATTTATAGAGGTCTGTGAATGACGAGAGTGCCCTCATGCACCGTCACAGGGGCGGATGAATGAGATGAGTATCGGGAAATGGTGGAATGAAATTTGTGGCAGGGGAAAACAGGAGAAACCCCGAAAAAAACCTGCCCAATCTCCGTTTTGTCCACCATGAAACCTACATGTAGTGACCGAGAGGCGAGCATCTAACTGCTTTTGCCACAAAGCCGCCGATAATAATAATAATTAATATAATTGTTTTTTAATGTCCCAGGTTTTCATTTTTAGACATTTCTGGTGTTTTCTCCTAGCTTTGGCGTAATTGTAACCCAATTCTGAGGTTGGGATGCCTGAAAGGCGGGATTAAGTTGCCCTGATGATATGATGGATGATGACGATTATAGTGCTGCGCCAGGAGAATCCTTAATCTAAGGCGAATGAATGATGATGATGATGTTCGGAGACCGTTTGGGCCTTAACGTTTCCTGACATTTGTCTACAGGTGAGGAAAATCCCCGATTAAACCTCACCAGGAAGCTTGTCCCGACCGGTGATCAAATCTGGGCCCACTGCATGACAAGGCAGCACGCTACCTCAAGACCACATCGATGGACGTTATTATTATTATGTTTTTCATATAAAATGTTGTTTGTATATACAATTTGTAATGTCTTTTTAACAGTTAATTTGTGTACTTGTCTATATTGTAAACATTTATTTGTACTAGTGGTCGCCCAGCGGTGAAATTCATCCACAATTCATTAAATTTTTTAAGTTTGTCACAAGTGAGGGGGTGTGTCAAGCCACATTTCCCTGATTCTGAGATAAAGCAATTAGAATACTTGTTTAAATCCTCAAATAAGAGGCGTTATTACATTTTAATCATAGAGATGAAATGTGTTTTTCTAATGTGTTCTTAATCAAATAGTGACATATATTATAAACGTTTTTCTTTTTACACGCTTTATATTAGCTTGACCTATATCTATCTATCTATGTAACGGAATCTTTCAACGCAATTTTCACCCACTTAAAATCATTGAATCGACTTGAAACTTTGTACACTTGCAAAGGACCCGTGACAATACAATAATTTCATATTGTTTTTCTAAAATCCTGGCAAGAATCATCAGAAAATAAAAAAAAGTGTCTTTGTATCTATGTAGCGGAATCTTTGAACACGATTTTCACCCACTTAGAAACATTGGATCGAATTGAAACTTTGTATACTTGTAAAGGACCCATGACAATACAATATTTTCGTATTTGTTTCTAAAATCCTGGCCAGAATCGTCAGAAAATCAAAAAAGAGTCTTTGTATTTATGTAATGGGATCTTTGAACACAATTTTCAGCCACTTAGAAACATTGGATCGACTTGAAACTTTGTATACTTGTAAAGGACCCGTGACAATACAATAATTTCATATTTTGTTTCTAAAATCCTGGCCAGAATCATCAGAAAATCAAAAAAATTAAAACTGGTATAATAGGTTGCTGACTTGTCGACTTTTTAGTCAATTGATGTAAGAGCTCAGTTGATAGAGCGGTGAACTTTAGAGGTATATAAATTCAGTAATACATAGGTCGCTGGTTCAAATCCGGGTGGGAGGATTTTTTTAGAAGAGTATTACTTTTAGCTCAATAGTATCAAATTTAAAGATATTTACATTTTTATCTTATTCTGTAAAATATTAAAAATAAATAAATAATAGTTCTAAAAAACTAAAACAACACGCCTTATTAGAAAACCGAACTAAAAAATGAAAAATAATTTTAATTTCCAACACACTTGGGATAAAATTAAAGTGGCCAACAAAAAAATCATCTCCAACACATAAAATAAAACTAGTTACCAACAACAAGAAAATAATTTTACTAACAAAAACGTGGGGTGCTCTATATCAATTGATATATTTGATAATAAACAGATATTGGTAAAAGTAAAGTCTCTAAGAAGAAAATGTAAAAATCATAAAAAGCACCCCAGCTTTTGATGGTAAAAAGTTTTTTTTTGTTGATAACTCTAGTTTTATTCTATTGTGTTGGAGATGATTTTTTGTTGACCACTTTAATTTTATCCCAAGTGTGTTGGAAATTAAAATTATTTTTCATTTTTTAGTTCGGTTTTCTAATAAAGCGTGTTGTTTTAGTTTTTTTAGAACTATTATTTATTTTTTATATTTAAAACATTATATTTAAAAATATGTTGTTGTGTGGCTTGACACTATCTTGACCAAAAATTTCACAAAATATGTGGAATAAATATTTTTCAACATAAGAAATGTTTAATTATATTTCCCTATTTAATAAAAGGAAGTAATATATGTTCCACAAAAGATAAACAATGCCCTAAAATTCCTTCATCATATATTCCACCATTTTCAAAAAAAGTTGATTAAACAGTTAGTAATATAAGATTATTATTATTTGCCCTATTTAATCAAATCAAATAATATACGTTTTACAAAAACTAAACAATGCCCTAAAATAAGTCTTCCACATCATTTGGTATCAAGTTCAGGTAAAAGCCATGATGGACTGGGGGGACACATTCCATCACATCTGTAAGTTTGCTTATTTTTATCATTAAGTGGTCTTACATATTTCATGGTACTTGGGTTGCCTTTCTTTCTGTAGAAACTTCTTCAAACTCCATATTTTTCCTGTTTCTTAATTCATTGACCCTTGGTTTGGGATTTTCAAATCCTAAGTATGTAGCTTCTGAGCTCCACCCACTAATACACACTTTCTTATTAGTGTTAATTAGCCCACTTTTTAAAGCTTTTATATAGAAAAAAATCAGTGCTTTAGTGTTTTCGACTGCATAAAACTTGTGCTTACGGCCATAAGACTATTATTTCTCTCCAATTGTATAAAGAGCTTATATTGGGATGTCCCTCTGATATTTTTCAATTCTAGCAAAATCTCTATCAAGAGGGTAAGTATGGGATACAGAAATTAGAAAATAAAGTTCAAATTCTTCAAACTGCTTTGTGTGGATACATAATTACAAATTCACTCTATTTTTTATACAATCTAAATAATAAATAAAATTTCATCTTCCAAAATTTAGCATGCGATTATATTCCAATTTTTATTGTGACCCCAACATTTGTCACAAAATATAATCAGTTTCTTTGAACAAATGCATATAGTTTCTATGTATTTCAGGCTGCAGCTTGGAATCTCGTCCCACATCCCATATAAGCGTATACCCATTACAGAGTGTACATGAATTTACCGCACACATTTAAATGTGTATAGAGGGGTGTTATATAAGCAATTTGAGATAATTAACAAATGGTCTAGGAATAATATGTCCAAGTTATGATTCAATTTGTAAAATGGTTGGCAGCCACTGATTATTTCAAATTAAAATGGCATTAGACTGTAACTGGCAACATGTATGCGCCTTTAGCTCAGTGGTTAATAGCATCTTACCATCGACGCAAATGTAAAATTGATGCATCACGTTCGAAACAACCTACAGTATGTAGGAAGATAGAAATGTTCTCAAGGAATTTCTGCCAGTATGGGACCGATGCCCACCCAGCATCGTGAGGCATTTGGGTAGCTACAATAAGTAGCGGCTCCAGGTTGAGAAGACCAGTTATAATGGCTGAGGACCCGATATTCACTTTGCACTATAATTTTAAGACTTCGGGCTGCAAGTGTACAAAATATTATAATTAGAGTCTACGGTTTAAAATCTAAAATCAACACATCCGCGTCTCACTATAATTCTCTATGGACTGTACATGTTTTTGTAGAGGAACTGGTTTGTTTGTACACGTGGCAGACAGGGAATTCACAGCTCAGCAGTCTTGATAGGCTCTGCCAATGGATATACGATGAAGGACATTCTTCAGAATCCCTTGCGCTGGCGCCTACTCTGTTTACCTTCAAGTCTCATGTTCCCGCAACAGACTCGAAGGTTGTTCCTTGAGGATGGTACGAGTACATACTCTTGCACCATTATCTTGTGAGACCAATTTAGTAATAAAATGACGGCAAGTACGTATTTGCTGTTTTATATTGTTTCAAATAAAGTTCAATTTATTTAAAATGCAGTGATTTGTTTTCTATAATGTATATTAACACTATTGGGGGCACGCCGTAGTAGTAGTGGTTAAGGCACTGAGCTACAAGCCGGAGGGTCGAGGGTTCAAGTCCCGTTAGGGTCAGGATTTTTAAACTGACCCAAACCCTCTGGCAGCACTATGGCCCTGGGGTTGACTCAGCCTCTAACGGAAATGATTACCAGACGCTTGTTCTGGGGCAAAGGCGGCCGTCACGCAGGGCTGACATAAAGTGCCGATTGTCTAGAAAAAGTGGGAGCCTTAACCTCCTACTACCCCCAAGGGCCTCCTGAGGCCTGTTGTGGGATCACTTTTATATTAACACTATTTTTTGTATACATTGTATGTAGTATCCTACATAGAGGACAGTGGTTTTACTTCCCACACACGTGATTGTAATATGTAATATTACAGTATAGTTATTTTTATTACAGTATAATTATTTAGGTTGACAACTCCTAAATATAGGAAGTTGGTCTTTCATTCATGGTCGCCATTGCTGTAAGTACGACAAAACGCACTATCGCGCAAAATATCAGTTGCATATCGTCAAGTTGAGATGTTCCATTATGTAATGCGAATGATGTTAATGTGGTCCGCCGTGATTTGAACCATCAGCGTTCGAAACTCAAATAGGTCGTCTTATTACCCATTAAGCCACACGTTACCTACACAGACTCCGCGTGTTTTACTCGGAGCTAAGGGTCTCATTGCGTACGGATTCTACTGTAAATAGTACAGTGGCGTGTAATCATCTGCTAAGTTTGACATTTTAATGAATTTGATAATCCAATATTTCATAAACGTTGTTGATGTATCTCGGAATTAATACTAAGATTTGAAATTATTCTAATATAATTTTTCTCTCCTGTTGATTTCATCATCAACATCAAGGCTTAGGCCATCTGGCCCGTTCCGACTTCTAGAGATTTGATCTCTCCATCTATCTGTATCAAATACAGATTACTTTGATTCCCTATAACTCGCCCATTTTACCTCGTAGACCACTGGTTCCCAATCTCAAATTACTTGTATAATCCCCCTCTGTAAGCAGTTCAATTTGTGCGGTATTTTACACCCTGTATATTATTGATAAAGGCCTGTTTATTTTTATAACCTGAAAGAAAGCTTTTAATTCCAGTAATATAATATAATAGCAGGTTACAGCTCGTATCAGAAAGTTAGTTACTTACTTACTCACTGGCACTGTCGAACCCGTAGGTTCATGACCGCACGGACATACGCTCTCCATACATCCCTATCCTGATCTAATGCTTTCCAATCATTCCCTGTATAATCTACTTCCCTCAAATCGTAGTTAATGTTATTCTCCCACCTCATTCTTGGTCTACCAACTGGGCGTTTTCCCTCTGGCTTTCCTACAAGAAGCTTCCATGCAAGTCACCCATTTCCCATACGTGCAACATGTCCTGCCCATAGCAGTCTACGAGACTTAACTGTTCTTATTATATCTGGCTTCCTATAAAGACCACGTAGTTCATTGTTATGTAGTCTTCTCCATTCACCTGTCTGTTCATCTCTCTTTGGTCCAAAAATTTTCCTATGTACTTTATTCTCAAATACTTGTAATCTCCTTTCCTCCCTTAAAGTAAGAGTCCTTGTTTCGCATCCATATAATATAACTGGTGGAATAATAGTTTTATATATTTTCAGTTTAACGTTGTTTGAAAGGAGTTGGGACGTCAAGAGTCTCTGCAATGCATAATAGCACGCATTTCCAGAATTGAGCCTATGTGTAATTTCTTTGTGCATCTCATTCCTATTTGTCAGAAAGTTAATTATTAATGGTAATTCCAATTATTCGCTAACACACACGTCATATGCATATTGAATTCTTAGGGCAATAGAATACCAAGCAGCAGTTATTAATTAAGTAATGATTTAGATTATATAAAATAATAAAAAAGTACATTAACCCATTCGCCTCAGAAGACGAGGTACACTCACCGGCTGTTCAATGGCCTTCAACTCAGAAGACGAGTTACACTCGCTTAACTGTTACACATTTCGCAATATTTTATACATCCCTTGGCAGGGAAATATTTTGTTAACATTTATGAATAGCAGGCCTTCATTCTTATTGTGACCATAAGTACCGTTATATTTTGTTTGTTTTGAATGTCTGAATACAGACAATATAATTTACAGTGATTTAAATTCGGTTTTCGGGCAAATTCATTGAGCATTTAAACCTGAAGCAAATGGGTTAAAGGTTAGCATCATGACTTATAATATAAAATTAAAATGTGGCCAGGAAAATTATTTAAAAAATAAATTCATAATTTCTCTAACCAGCAAATCTACTTGACTTCTATGGGGCAATATAATGCCAAGCAACATATGCTTGTATTTCAGTTTCTGAAGTTAATTCTTTCTCAGAATCAGAGCTGTTATCACTACGTATCTCCATAATTTAATTGACTAGAAAACTACAATTTATTTCTGCAAGCTATTTTCCACAAATTCCCTTTGTTGCAGTTATGGAAGATGCCTGAAAGATTAGGGCAAGAGAAACAAACTTAATTCAATACCATATGTTGATATTTAATTTTAGGAAGTTATATTTTGAGGTTATTTTAATTATATTATTTTTGGTCTGGACATCTTACCTCAATATTAATGTTGATTTGTTCTTGGACATGTTTCAAAACAATTCTCTGTTTTATCTTCAGCTTTCCCAGACTCATGTCCAGACCAAAAATAATATAACCATATGTTGAGTTTACTGCAGAAACACTTGACACTAGACTATTCAAGATAATATTACCTGCAAGTAGCGTAGTGGTTAAGGCACTGCGCTACAAGTCGGAAGGTCGAGGGTTGGAGTCCCGGTGGGGTCAGGATTTTTAAACTGACCCAAGCCCTCTGGCGACATCATGGCCCTGGGGTCGACTCAGCCTCTAACGGAAATGAGCGCAAGACGCTTGTTCTGGTGGTAAAGGCAGCCGTCACGCAGGGCTGACATTAAGTGCCTATTGTCCAGAAAAAGTGGGAGCCTTAACCTCCTACTACCCCTAGTGGGATCACTTTACTAGATGGCATGACTAGTTAAATTTTGCCAAAAATGTGGCTTGGCACTTTCTTGCCAGGAACCCCTCAAATATGTATTAATTTTCGATTTATTTTAAAAAAATACGAACGGTAAGAAATATGTGGTATAACTTGGCTAAGCCATATTTAAAAAACGTGTCATTTGTATACTATATAAATTTGCATTTGACCTATTATTATTTGTACGGGAATATATCCCTTCTTCTTTGTCTCTCACTTCGACCCGTCAATGTTCTATGTCGAGACATAATGGAAGTATGTGCGCATATGTAAATATATGAAAAATGTAATAAAATTACTGAATAGACAGAGTTTAATTTAAATAATAAAATGTACTCACGTTTTTAAAACAATTAATAATAAATACGCGAGAATAAGTCAATTCACATTGCTGCTGCACAATTTTCTTTTTGCAACAATGCACTTTCAGTATGAACGTAAACAAATGAATGCATACACGAATGAATGAGTAATACACATGCATTCCTTAGAGACATTTAATTTAATTTATTTGTAACAGATATTATACATATTTTTATTTTTTCCACTCCTTCTGTATATGGACTTTAATTATGCCAAAATCACACTCCTCCGTGCGCGCAATTTGCTTAAAAGGGGGTACAAAGTTTTTTCTTCACGTATTAATATGTAGATATTTGTGCGGGTTGTGTGCAAAATAAGGTTTTATGCTCTTAACTCTGGCAGAATTAATAAAACATTATTATTATTATAGTTTTTTTATGCATCAAATAAAACAAAGAGTAAATATAATGTTGCCTGAATATTAATTTGGTTCGCTGTATTTCGTTACTATACGTTGGTATCTATTTTGTAAACAAAACGTTCAGATTATTGCTGAGTTGTGTCCTTGAATCTGATGTTAGTTCCCTTACATCTGCCTTACATCAACTCTGCAGATGTTTACCTTCTGCTTCACTATCTCGTATAAGGTTAAAAAACGAATGAGTCAGCGATAACATATTGCAGGACAGAATATCCACGTTTCCTTTTGTTTCAATAATATCCAAGTGACTTATATCTTATAATTAACTCACTGGTACTATCGAATCCCTTAGGTTTATGGCCGTGCGGACATAAGCTCTTCATACATCCCTATCCTGAGCTAATGTTTTCCAATCATCCTCTGTATAATCTACTTTCCTTAAATCATGGTTAATGTAATTGTCCCGTGTCATTCTTGGTCTACCAAATGGGCGTTTTCCCTCTGGTTTTCCTACAAGAATCTTCCATGCACCACTTTCATTCCACATTCCCCTGCCCATCGCAGTCTATGAGACTTATCTCAGGATTCCTATAAATATAATGTAGTTCACTGCTATCTAGTGTTGCGGCCGCTAGAGCGATTTTTAAATTTAACTTTCAAGTGAACTCATACACCTGGTTTTAGAACTTCATAGATGACAGCTAAATACTCGCAATATCTGAAAAATTGTATGTACACATTTTCTTGAAGATCGGACAGACAGTATATTCCTGGCGTGCGCTGTTACGCCTAAATAATCTGAAAGTTTTTATTTTTAATTTGCATAAGTTAAAAGGAAATTTCTGGAAATGCGTGTTATTATGCATTGCAGAGACTCTTGATGTCCCAACTCCTTTCAAAAAACGTTAAACTGAAAATATATAAAACTATTATTCTACCAGTTATATTATATGGGTGCGAAACATGGACTCTTACTTTAAGGGAGGAAAGAAGATTACAAGTATTTGAGAATAAAGTACTTAGGAAAATTTTTGGACAAAAGAGAGGTGAATGGAGAAGACTACATAACAATGAACTACATGGTCTTTATAGGAAGCCAGATATAATAAGAACAATTAAGTCTCGTAGACTGCGATGGGCAAGACATGTTGCACGTATGGGGAATTAAAGACTTGCATGGAAGCTTCTTGTAGGAAAGCCAGAGGGAAAACGCCCAGTTGGTAGACCAAGAATGAGGTGGGAGAATAACATTAACTATGATTTGAAGGAAGTAGATTATACAGGGAATGATTGGAAAGCATTAGCTCAGGATAGGGACGTATGGAGAGCTTATGTCCACGCGGCCATGAACCTACGGGTTCGATAGTGCCAGTGAGTAAGTAAGTAAAAGGAAATTACCGGTTGTTTAAATCGTATGGTATACATTGCGACGAACCAAACACGGCGCTGGAGATTTTTAATTTCGCATTTCCGGTAAACTTCCACTTTTAACGGTCGGATGTAGTTGATTTTTGGAGAAATATCTACCTCTGTTTATTTTAATAGGATATACTTGGTTTCCATGTGAAACAGGAAATTGCGACCGCTAGAGCGATTTTTAAATTTTAGTTTCAGGTCAACTCCTAGAACTAATAGTTTTAGAGAATAATAGATGGCGTTTAAACACTCGCCGTACCTGAAATCCTGTATATTCAAATTTTCATGAAGATATCTTGCGTGGTTTACAAGTTTATAAACCACAAACATACGCTTTTATATGATAAAATATACGTATGGACCTACTGTATCTATCTATGTATTTATATTAAAATCATATGAGAATTATTGGACTGACAAAACAGTACGATATTACTCGTAAACAATGAATAAAAAGTTTGAACATGGCTAGTACTGCCCTTGCCATCACAGATTGAGAGCCTAAAATCATGTTTTTTCTTAATATCTACATTTTCGATAATATTAGATGCAATTCCTTGTTTTATACATCAATACAATTATGTTTTAACACGCGTTGTAAAATATTACGCACTAAAAATGAATGCATTAATCTATTTACGCGATAAAAATAATTTGTAAGGTCATTCGAATACGATAATGCAATGTTGTTTTAATTTGGTTTTATTGTAATATTTAATAAAAATGAAACTTATGTGCATGGCCCTAAAGATGTGGTTCAATTCTGGAAATGCATAGGCCTTACTATTATGCATTACAGGGACTCTTGTCGTCCCAACTTCCCTATAAAACATTAAACTGGAAATGTATAAAACTATTATTCTCCCAATTTTATTATATGGATGTGAAACATACATTCTTACTTTAAGAGAGGAGAAAATATTGTGAATATTTGAGAATAAAGTTCTTAGGAACATTTTTGGACCAAAGAGAGATGAACAGGCAGGTGAATGGAGAAGACTTCATAACGGTGAACTATATGGTATTTATGGGAAGCCGGATATAATAAGAACGGTTAAGTCTCGTAGACTGCGATGGGCAGGACATACGGAACGATTGAGGAATGAAAGAGGGGCATGGAAGCTTCTTGAATGAAAATCAAAGGGAAATGCCCAGTTGGTAGACCAAGAAACAGGTGGGAGAACAAAATTAACCATGATTTGAGATAAGTATATTATACAGGAGATGATTAGAAAACCATTAACTCAGGATAGGGGTGTATGGAGAGCTTATGTCCGCGCGGCTATGAACCTACTGGTTCGATAGTGTCATTGAGTTAGTTTTGAAGATGAGGGTAGGATATGTATTAATTTAAGTATGTAACATTATATAGATAGATCATCGGTTGATTAATGTCTTTGACATCGTCCGATTCCCAATAGCCAATTTTGTCGGTCCATCCAATCTCCTGGTTGTAGATGTTTCTCCTTCATGTATAAACATATTCCCTGACTCCAGGAGGTTTTAGGAATATATGGAATTAGTGAGGACGAAAATTATTTAATAAAATATAAATTTTATAGTACATGAAATTCTATTATGGATGAGATTGGGACCTCAAGAGAAATTGTATTAGCTGGTGATTTTAACAGCAGAATTGGCAAAGAGATAGATAATGATGTAGTTGGACCATATGGAGAATTGGAGAAAATTGTAACATTATTATTTAACTATATTTTTATTATATTTATTATTTTATTATAATATATAAATGAAAGTTTTCTTTGTTTGCCCATTATAGACTTCTAAACCGTTCAACCGATCTTCATGAAAATTTGTACATACAGGTTTTTAGGCACATCAATTCTGCTCCAGGAGTTCATGTGAGACGAAAATTCAAAAATCACTCTAGCCATCGCAGTTTTCGATGTTTCACAACGAAACTCAGTATATAAAATCGAGGTAGTTATATAAAATCAGCGAAATCCAACCATTAAAAGTGGGAGTTTTATCCGAAATTCTTAAATTGAAAATTGAATCTGGCATATTTGGTTCGTCGCATTGTAAACCTTTATACATGCAGGTTTTCAGGTACGGCGAATGTTTATCCGCTATCTATTATGTTCTAAAACCATTAGGTGTAGGAGTTCAACTGAAACGAAAGTTTAAAACTCGTTCTAGCGGTTGCTTCGCTGTTGCTGGTTTGAATTTGGAAAATTCTTTTCTCCTATGTACAACTATAGGCTATGTTGCTTGCTCTAGATTGGGCAGTTCATTTATGTACCAAATGGAAAAACTAAAATATTGTTTATCCAGTCCCATTACAGTTAAAATATCATTAAAATCTACCTATTAACATATTTCATTGTCAGACGCACGGGGTATCTAAAATAATTACGATATAAATTTATTCAACTAAAGATAAAAACACAAATTTCATTTGTTTACGCGTAGCAGCGCACGCCGCGGCTATTAGCTACATCTAATCGTATCATTCTCAAACCAATCATAACAGTTTTCTCACGCCAAGATCTCTGACATGCAATAATGGAACATTGGTTTTACTTGAATGTATTAAATATTTAATAAACATGGAACTCATACTAAATATTAAGCCAGGATTTGTATTAAATTTACATATTACGCTGTTTAGATTAACTAATATATTCATTATTTTACATAAATGCAATTACGTCATCAGTATCAGCCAATGGGATTAAGAGTTTTTTCACCCTCCCACCACCTCTATCCCTCTATGTCCACTATCTTTTAAGTTTTAGAACATAGAGAACCGAGGATATAATAACATCATCATTCGGTTTCCCTATGGTTGTGTGTAACAAGCCAGCGTTCTTAGCTTGGTAAGTAATATATTAAGTTTGTATTTTTAATTTTTGTAATTCTACAACTGTTACACAATATTAATATTTAATCGTAAAAAGTTAAAGAAAACTTATATTCGCTCTAATGTCAGTTCGCGTATCTAGGAACTTTTAAAAAGAGTGTTCGAACTAAATAATGTAGGCTAACATTTAATATCAGGTTATCTCCATCAATTATATGTCTATTTAAACTGGCTCAGAATTGTATTTATTTCTAAAGGCGGTTTTATATCAAAAGATCAGTTCCGTTACCAAAACTAATACTTTATGTTCGCTGCTACGTAAATAAATTAAGTATGCATTTTTTTTTATTTTAATACATTTTTAAGTTCCTTGTGAGTCTGAAAATGAAATGGATTTATAAATAGATTTGATTGAAATTTGACATAATGAGAGTGGATAAATACTATTTTTGGTTTTTGTATTCGTTGTGAATATATACATATTCCCACTTTTTCTAGACAATCGGCACTTGTCAACCCTGCGTGACGGCCGCCTTTACCCCAGAACAAACATCCGGTACTCATTTCCGTTAGAGGCTGAGTCGACCCCAGGGCCATGGTGTCACCAGAAGGTTTGGGTCAGTTTAAAAATCCTGACCCCAGCGGGACTCGAACCCTCAACCTTCCGGTTTGTAGCGCATTATTTGTACATACAAAACCGCAATTAACCGGTTGAGCCAATTTTTAATTTCGGTTAAAACCCACTTCTAATAGATTTCGTGGATTTTTTTTATATACGTACCTCGGTTTATTTGAATATACCGAGTTTCGTTGTGAAACATTGAACATTGCGACATCTATAGCGGTTTTTAATATAATTAAATATGTAACATATAAATTTACTTTAAATGCTGTAATGTTAACTTGCTGACACTATCAAATCCGTAGGATCCTGTCCGCGCTGACATAAGCTCTCCATACATCCCTATCCTGAGCAAATGTTTTCAATTATCTCCTTATACTCCGTAATCTACTTCCCTCAAAACATAGTAAATGTTATTCACCCATCTCATTCTTGATTTACCAATTGGGTGATTTTCCCCCGATTTTCCTACATTATTATTCCATGTCCCTCTTTCATTCCCCGTTCATGCCACTTGTCCTGCCGATCGCAGTCCACGTGTCTTTACGAATATTGTTATATTTTAAATTAATATAAATCCCAGCCTCATGTTTAGCGTCGTAGAAACAATATAATAGTATATTACAATGGGGGGTTGGGAAGTGGTTTTTACACAATCGAGGAAACTGTTTAATAACCTCACTATCGCTCAGTTTTTAATTTCTGAAAATCTGTAAAACACTTCACAAACGTGTGCTGTACATTTTTTGCGTGATGGTGTTTTAAAAATAATAAATAATAGTAAAATAACATCTTTGTTGGAAATATTTGTGTTCATTATAAAACTGACTAATGTTAAAAGTGTGGGCAATGGTTATTAGTTGAAACTACAGGAGGTCGTGAGACCAATTAGTGATAAAATGGCGGCAAGTATTTGTTTTATATTGTTTCAAATAAAGTTCAGTTCATTTAAAATTCAGGGATTTGTTTCGTGTAATGTATATTAACACAAACTTTTGGGTATTTTTTTGTATATAAATTGTACGTAGTATACATAGACAACAGTGGTTTTACTTCCCACATGTGGTTTGTAATATCTAATATTACAGTATAGTCATTTTATTAAAATGTAGTGGAAAAACTGCACTTAAACTAGCGTGAAATATTTTCAAAGTCCTATAGAACAACAGTGCGCATGCACCAGAGTTTATACAGCCAGCGATAACCCACAATCGAACCACATATCAATTATCATCCTTGATTTCTATCTGTTGCTATGAAATTTAAATGACCAATGTTTGCAATAAATCCCCAAATCTTTGTTAAAAAATATATTAATAATATTAAAATTACCAAACGTTTATTAAAAATGGGTGTACACTTACTTATCACTCCCTAACGCTGATCCAACCAGTGATAACCCAAAAAAGGGATAGAAAAATCATAGACTAAGTAATACTCTGTGGAGAAAATAGCAGTTAGCATCACAATATTGTCTAACAGTGTCATAATATTGCGATTTGCATATTTAAATAATTACTTCAAAATTGTCTAATAATGTTATAAAAATTGTTTGAAAAAGTTTAAAATATTAAATAATGTTAGTAAATACAGAAGAAGAGCTATAGTTTACAACAATATAACTGAAAAAGCATGCGCTAGTAGAAGTGCAGTTGAGCTGAAAAATCTTCAACTCTTCAAAAGATAAATTACAAATAGCAGTGTATAAATTATATGAAATGACAAACAAATTCAATATGACAATCTCTGAAGTAAATTGAAAGTAACGGCATTCACCGGGAAAGACCATATGAGGTGTACAATCAGTATTAATAACAGTACAGTACAACAGGTGAACAATTTCAATTATTTAGGATGCAACGTATCAAACTGCCAGAAGGAAGATATTAATATTAAATTAAATAAGTTTTATAGAATATGTGGCGCTATAAAACAGACACTGAAAAATAAAACTTTGAGGAGAACACAATTAAAATTTTTAAAAATTTTATAAAATTATGTCAGTGCCTGTCTTAACACATGCAAGTGAAAATTGGATTCTTAACTGTTCAGACGGAAGAAAAATAGAAACTGCAGAATTTAAGTTCTTACGTTCAGTAGCAAGTGTGACAATTTTGGACTGAAAAGAAGTGAAGATATTAGAAAATACTTAAATATATTTAATTTAACAAATAGAATTGGCAACATGAGAAACAACTGGTATGAACATGTTAAAGAATGCCTACAGATAGAATCCCTCAGCTGTTATTAAAGTACAAACCAATGGGAAGTGTTGGATGCCCATTTACTAGATGGGAAGATTCATTAAATCCAACTTGATGTGAAAACAGGTCAAAAGGCCTAATTTCATGAAGTAGAAGAAGATAAATTTAAAAACATTTTTTAGAATTTTGTAGAAGCTTGAATGGGCTGTAGTGGTGCTACTGATGATTTTACTAACCCTAAAGGGTGGGAGGGATAGAAGAAAACAGGGTATGTTTATAGTAGACCTGTCCTCTAGGGACAAACACTAATGCTGGGTTCCACTTGCCATAGAGAATATCATAGATTGCTATATGTTTAATATATTTTAACCATGTGAACAATTTTTGGCTCAACTGTAGATTAGTTTACTATCTTACATCATGCAATATTCATGTCTCTGTTGCACTATTTACTTTTTTGGCTTCCACCAACATTTCCTATTATTTTAACATTTTCTAACAATTCTTAAGAGTTCTTTACAATTGTTAAATATTTATTTGTGTAGATTACATAGGCACCGCCAGGTGGTGCATCTGCATCTACGCACTATACTATCAACTAATGAAATCTAACCATCCGTCCATCCATCCATAGTAATTCTGCCCGAGGACAGGTCTTTTACTGCAATCATAGCATTTTCATGCTATGCTTTGCAGCTTTACTAATGAATTATAGGTGTGGTAGCTTCCCGTTACTTTCCACACCAGTAAAACATGACGATGGCCGGATGATTTTTGGGGAACCATTTAACCTCAAAGGTTCCTGATATTTCTCTTGCAGCTGAGGAAAAACCCCAAAAAGTACCTCACCCAGGAGCCTGTCCCGACTGGTAATCGAACCCAGGTCCGCTGCATGACAAGGCAGCACGCTACCTCCAGACCAGTGGTGGACTTACTGATAAATTATAATTTATAGTTGTACATTTATGCTATGTCAATTAAGTTATCAAATTCAAATCACACGGGTTTTTGATAATTTTTTTCTGTGCATTTCCTTTCCTGACGGGGGGGGGGGTTGAATTTTTATTTAAACTGACTTGATTAAAATATTTGGCTCAACTGCACATTAGCTTTCCTTTGTGTTTCTCTACGTACTTCTGTCTTTACTAACGTTTTGTTATATTTTTAATGTTTTTCAATGATACTTATAAACATTATTTTACAATTTTCATGTATATATTTATGCAAAACCCAGTAATATTAGGGCTCAACAGTACATTACCTTTCCATAGTATATTCTTGTAACATACTACTTCTGTCTTTACTGACATTTTGTTATATTTTTAATGATTTTCAACGATGCTTAACATTATTTTACAATTTTTAGGTTTTCATTTATTTACGAGAAACACGGTAATATTACAACATTTTTAGACAATATTGTGATATCCACTAGCCATTTTCCCTCCTCTTTCAAAGTTGCCTCCAACAACAACTCAGTTACACTAATGTTGTTAGGTTAGTGTTAATGTTAGTGTACACTTCAGTAAATAATATGCATGAAATTATTTTGTTAGGAGAAGTTAGTGTACATCCATTTCTAATAAACATTTGGGAAATTATTGCAAAGGTTGGCCATCAGCCATGTGCTGCCATTTAGTGACAGCTCTATAAACTTTCTGTAGGACTTCAAGATATGCGGTTCCACTTAGAGACGACTCTATAAACTCACACGCATATGCACTGTTATTCTCTAGGGTACAATTTATTGGGAAAGCTAAAATATTTCTGTGCATTTTCTTTCCTGACGTGGAGTGCAACCGTCTGGCCGGCACCCATGGTACAGTAGGTGAAATCTCTCAATCATTTCTTCTAAGTTTTATAGAACTGGAGTATGGATGTGCAAGGCCATGTCAACAGATAACATGACATATCTGTGCTACCAGTATGACCAACCTTTACAATAAGAAATTGCACCACTTTTTTTTGTTAGGTTAAGAAGGGGTAATTATTGAAATATGTAAATGATTTACTTTGTTAGGTTATGATGTACTCTTTACATCAATTAAATCAGTTACGGCAAGAATATAATTCTAAAATAAAAATAATAAAAAAATCGCATTTTGGGGAAATAAATATATTTTGTATTGTATTGTAAGCCTATCTTTCCCTTTACAGAGATTTAGGCGCTCTCTGCCTACAGGGAAGAATTTGAACCATACTAATTTAGTTACACTTGTTTTCATATAGATGTCATTTTGAGTGGTCCGTGGTCAGCGTTCCGCCTCATATTGACATCTAGGAAACCAAGGTAGTACTAGGACAGGAAAATTCAGTAAATTTTGCTTAGAGGCATTTTCATTCAGGCTTAAGGATTTTTTATGAGCCTGAAAATCTTCAGACTCGAGACCCACGGCTTAAAGTCCCTCCCGGAGGACTTGCTCGTTGGATTTTTCCATCCTAAAAAATCCATTGACCTGGCCGGGTTTGAACCCGCGACCCTCGGGACCAGAGGCAAGGAGCATAACCACTAGTCCACCGCGGCTGATTAAATAAATATATAAGATCAAAAATAATAGACAACAAACCTCTGGAACAAGTAACAAATTTTAATTATTTAGGTTGTAATCTTACTATAAACACACAAACGGAAAGAGACATAAATGTGAAACTGTCAAAATTTCAAATGATATGCGGAACTATACATAAAACAATAAAGAACAAAAACGAAGAGATAGTAGATTGAAATTTTATAAAACATTGGCAGTTCCTGCATTACTTTATGGGAGCTAAACTTGGGTGAAGACCAAAAAATTACAAAGTAGAATACAAAGCGTAGAAATGAACTTCCTTAGAAGAACAAAAGGCTGCACAAGATTGGATCGGATAAAGAATGAAGATATAAGAACAGAGTTAAATATTTATCCATTGAATGATAAAATCAAAGAATATAGGGATAAGTGGTTTAGACATATAGAACTAATGAACAAGGAATCTAGGAAGATGGACACAACAACTGTGTGGCAGAACCTAGCGCGTGAAGTGAAAAAGCTTATGAATTAGGAGTTGGTGTACATCCATTTTAAAAAGCACGTTTGGAGATTTATTGTGAAGATTGGTCATACCAACTGCACAAATTATCCTGCCATAACCTTGCGCATACGCACTGCTATTCTGCAGGACTTAAGAACAATTCATGGTGAGAGCATAAAGTGCAGTTTCTCGTGTATGTTAACAATGTGAACAAATTTTATAATTTAGTTCATACAGTTTGAATGTTGAGAATTAACATTGAGGCTTTCAAATTAATGTGTTGTTCATCTCACTTGTTTCTTTTATAGCAACAGAACTTGGCGGTTTCAGGAACAGTTTCTATCTTCTGCCATCTTTTTTTCTATTATCTTTCTATAATGTCATCTAGTGTTGATTTGATGACTTTAGTTTTAAATCGTGCTTGCTGGGAATTTAAAAAGTTAATGGATCTAAATTTGTTCTTAAACATGTATATACTTTCCCAAACTATTAATTCCAAATCCCATCGAGCGAGATTTAATCTCAAATTTCATCAAATTAACACTCTATGGCAGTTTAGAAGGTGAAAGGTAAAAGTGAAAATTGAAATCGTAAAGATTGGCTGATGTTAGGAACAACTCATTGTTGTAACTGCAGTCCATACAAATTTTTTTCAAGTTTATATTAATTGAATTAACAATGTAGAAGGTAAAATTTTGTGTTT